>OZ018319.1:124696647-125020036 GCA_963969495.1 Ceratothoa steindachneri
TAGAGTGGTCTTAATTTTTATAGTTTTCATTTTTACTGGTCTGTCCGTGGCAAAGTGTTCCTTTTGATTGAAAAATATCATGTGCAAAATTTCATTAAGATATATTAATATTTCGAGGTGGCTTAATGGATCCGAAGTTCCTCTCCTATGAGGTATACGATATACATACAAATTCAGAGCAGGCGCCCATATACTGAATATACGAGCTCCTGGTTTCAGTTTAAAGTGACCTAAAGTCTTGTGATACAGCCTAAACTTCTCAGTATTGTTGCCACCTCTACATATTTATCTGTAGTTTTAGAAATTTCGGAGTTCTTTTACGAAGAGCTAAAAATGAGGTTTACAGCTTCTTTTCCTGATCTATATATATTTTCGGGAAGTTCTATAGATATGCCATCTGTGCGATCTGGCAACACTGCCTCTCAATTTGAGTTGCGCCCGCTGGGCGTAGCTACGGTGGGTAGAGTGACTTAAAGTAAAGAACTGCTTGTATCTCCCTTTCTTCATAATTAATGCGTTTTCAAATTTATCACTTTCCTGTGTCATTAAATAACCTAATTAAATTTCTCCCACAATTATCAGTGTTAGAAACTGTTAGATATTTATGATGCCCCTTGAAAGACGTACAAGTGTCTATTTCGTTGAGAATTATGAGGAAGACATTAGCAGGTTCCAAACTCCCCTCCAACAAACAGTTTTTAGTTATCTTATATAATCACAATAAGCTAAATCAAACTGTCCACGCTTCCGTTACTAAGACTGTGGAAAAGGTGCCAGAATTTTTGGATTGGGCAAGGATCCTCATTCGTTACAAGCAAGATTGTATAAAAAGCGGCTTAACTGTTTGAGAAGAGGAAAGGTATCGAGAAGAGCGCATAAAGACAAACTGTGACTCAAAAACGTAAAAAGAATGTTTCAAGAGTTATTTTATATCGCCCACGCCTATGTGCTGAAGATGATTTCTATCAAGTAAGACCGGCAATTTCTGATTGCCCAGCACGAACCTGGACGTCGTGTAGAGCGATCGTATCAGTAGATATCAGCTTGAAGAAGAAAGAAGACAAAAACAGGAAAAAAGAAGAGCAAATTAGGAAGCGGTGGAGAGCTACAGAATATGTCCACTTTCCCTAGTTCCAAACAGTGGTACAAAGCAGCACAAGCGACAGTACTACTGAAGAGGAAGAAGTCCATTTGCAGGCCCAAGTACCAACTGCACGTCACCAAGATCTTTGAAACGAAGTCGCCAACATGTGATATTACCAGACCTTGCGGCAACTTTGGGCAGAAATAAGCTGGCAGACAGATCAGTTGTGATGGTAGTTGGTGAAACTATCGCAAGTTTGGGACAAGAAATCCAGCCACTAGCTTTGAACCGATCAAGCATAGAACAGCAAAGTTAATTCACCTCGTAAAAAATCACAGATAAGTAAGACCCACAGTTCCCACTCAGTTCAAACTGGGAAGAGAAATTTATCCCATATCTCATTTGAACTGTACCTGTGGACAGATGGCTTCTACTACTGACAGATAATGGCCAATCACATCTTGTAGTACCAAAGCTACCATCGAGGAGATGAAAAGCGCAAAATAAAGCAATCTTTTCCGTTCTGGAAGACAGGACTTTGGCGGAAAAGGTCCGGGGATGTGATTCAACATAACCAGCTCTAATCCTGGTCGGCCCAAAAAAGCGTGCACAAAGAGCGCTTAAAATTAGCCAACAATATAATGACAAGAATACGCAATGAAGATTACTCAACTGATGATTACACAGCCAACGCTGTGGCCAACTTCAAAGATGAGATACATAGTGTAGATCTGGGAGATGCTCGTTAAAGTAACTAAACACAGAGATGACTACAGAGAGCTTCTGGAGCTGGCTATCATCTTTCTTGGAGTTGTTCCTGCTCAAGGCATCCACTTCGCAGCTCAGAGAGCCATGCATCAACCTGATATATAGTAAAAGTGATCTAAACCTTCAAATTCTGGATGTTTCACACTCAGTTCAAGCTGAGAACACGCGTGAATCGAGGATCACGAGAACTTGGCATCTTCATTTAATGTATTTACGTTGAAGCATGGTCATCAGCCAGCATTGCTTCGAAGGCCAAGGGAAATTGAGTGAAGTTGCTGAAGCAATGTCAGATGCATCACACGATTAACACTGACATATCCAAGGCTACGATGTAGAAGATGGCAGGTCAACTGTGGTATCTTTCCGAAGAGTTGGTCGCTGTGGCATTGTTTGATGATAATTTAGATAATAGTATCAATGACAAGAAAGTTATAGCTATAAAAGAGAAAGAAGGAGGAAAAGCCGCTGAAGCGTGGAACTATCGACGTGAAACTCATTTTAAGACAAGACTCTAGTCGACTTTACGACTAAGAAATCAGAACTTCTTTTCAAGAACTTGTGTCTTCTACATGATGCTGTAAAAGGTTTCATCAGCAGAGTGGCTGTCACCAACGATCAAGCTAAATGTACCGTTGCCTTGGTGGAGGATTTCTCTCACACTCGCAAGGGGACCTTACTGTGCAACAATGAGTAATCGTGGTGATCCCGATACCACCTCTGCCATGGAGCAGCTAATACCCACTGTCGAAGATCCCGTAGAGAACCCAAGCTTGTGAATGTTGGAAAGAAACCAATCTAGTGAAATGACTGTGTTCTATACCTTCTCTGTGGAATCATATGATCCAATGAACCACTTCTAAATATTAATACATATCAATAAAACTTTATACTGGGTGTTTTTCAACCAGAAGGAACACCTTGGCAGGGTCAGACCAACAATTTTCCCAATTTTATATATTTGTGGACAAATAAGGACCACCCATATATATATATATATATATATATATATAATATATATATATATATATATATATATATATATATATATATATATATATATATATATATTTTAAGTAAGAAGGACAAAACAAAGAAGACGGGTCCCATCTTTATTCTCTACGTTTAGAAATAACCTGAAACGTAGAGAATAAAGATGGGACTAGCCTTGTTAGTTTTGTCCTTCTTAATTAATACTAAACTCAAGCTTTGTCGAAGAAATCATAGTAAATACATACATACATATATATATATATATATATATATATATATATATATATATATATATATATATATATTATATATATATATATATATATATATATATATATATATATATATATATATATATATATATATATATATATATATATATATATATATATATATATATATGAATCAATGACCCACAAGAAAAATGAAAAGGTGCTTCCAAGTACTTTCGCACTTTATTCAGTTCATTCTCAAAGATAACTACAAGAAAAAATAATATAATAAGGGTATATATATAAGCTAGTAAAAGATAATGATTGAAAGAGCTGGGTGAAGAACTCACACTTCATCTGGTTGACCGTACGCGCCATTTACCTACGAAGAATACGAAACGGCACTGAAGAGTTTCAAACAAAAGGCTCCGGGATTGATCGAAATTACGAAGATTCACCTAATAAACGCAACCCCTAACGTAAATCAAGCAATTTTAAACATCTTCAACGCTTACATGATTATTGAAGCCTGAGAAGCCTAAAAAAGAGATAAGTAGCTAAAGATTGATCTCCTTATTTTAGTTCATCGGTAAACTATTCCAAAAACTCCTGAACAGCAGACTTACGAACTATTTGAAGATTAACGGCCTGTATAACGATCAACAACACGGTTTTAGCAAAAGCTCAGAACCAAAACCGTATAAGCCCTCATAACAGAAAAGATCGCTGTTTCAAAGGCCAGGAGCAATAATGTAGATGTCGTAATAAAAGATGTTGCCTCGGCCTTTGACAAAGTCTGGGTGCCCGGCCTGAAAAATAAAATCAACAACCTTGGTATGGAGGACGGCATGACAAAGATCGTGTGCAGCTACCTCGATAATCTTAAGGCCATGGTCAGCATTAACGGCATCGAAAGAGAGCTCTTTAACCTGGAAGCAGGGGCGCCACAGGGTGTATATTTGAGCCCCATGTTATACGCGATATTTACCAGCGACCTTTCACCTCCCACATCCTGCCTACGATTTTGCCCAATACATACAACTGGCAAACGAGGTCACACAGATCGTGACGAGCGACTACCCTAATCCAAAAGATGTGGCCAACAGGACAGGAGGAGAAATTGCTATAGTCGTCAACTATTAAAGGAGGAATAAAACCAAGATGAACATTAGCAAGTTCAAAATGATTCCGATGGAACGCACATGAACGAGGGAAGTTGTGGCGGAGTGTGCACGTTACCAGTACTCAACAGACTACAAGGCATTAGGCCTAAAAATAACAACGAGTGGTTATAAAACACATCTTAAGGAGAATATCGCCAGAGCCAAAAAGGCGCCCTGATCTCTCTTCCGTTTTAGATTAATGTCACTGTCCAACAAAATGAAACTATATCTAGCGCTCGTGAGACCGCTGCTCCTGTACCCCGTCATCCCTCCACACACCTTGAGTGATACAGCGCTAAGGGAAGCGCAGAAGGTACAGAACACGGCGCTTTGAAAAGAAAAAAAAGATCTGAAGTGGACTCCAAAATAGAAAATCTTTAATACATAACACTAGTCAACAATCATTTTGCTATTTGGGTATTAGCTTGTGATGTATACTATATCGAGTATGCTGAAGCCGAATCTGTAATCAGAATTCTTATAGCACGTAAGGTTCCTGAGTTACATACATACACTTTAGTTACACATATGGGCAGTGTGGCTTCGGCTACCGTAGTGAGACGATGTGTTGTACGTGTTTGGCTCCTGGGTTACACTGTTGCTTTATCACGTTGTCAAATTTAGCCATTATAGTAGTGGTGTTGAAACGGTACATACAGTGATTAATTGCATTTTTCTTTCAGATTTATCCCTCAATTAATTTGTGAATGAAATAAGATTGTACAAAAGTATATAACAGGATATATACAAACTAAGTTAAAAACATGAATCGGCGAGGATGTATGAATAGCCCAGACAAATTTTATTATATCTGTGGAAGATATACTCCAAGCAACCAGCGGAAAAATTTAGCTAAAAGAGTGAAAACTGCATACAATTATTATTTGGTTTGTAAAGTTGGTGACCAAGCCAAGCCTTAGGCACATCACAAATCTTTTACTGTGTGTTATACGGGGTTCACACAGTTGTTAAATGGCCTAAGCCAACAAATCATATTTTTGATTGCTACTTTTCTGTGAAAAATATCGCGGGATTCTCAAATAAGAACAACTCAAAAATTGTATATCCAGATTGTAAGTCAGCTATAAAACTAGTTTCCTATGATATGCAGATGCCAATCCCAGTTCATCCATCAGCTAGTGCAGTTAAAGAAGATGATTCATCGTCTGAACAGGAGGATAACAATGCCGATGAAATTTATGAGGATGACTCTAAAGAAAAGAAGATCCAGTTGATAAATCAAGAAAGATTCAATGATTTGGTGAGGGATTTGTCATTGTCAAAGGAGAAAACAGAACTGTTGGGCTCCAGACTACAGCAATGGAATCTTCTAGGGGTCGGTGCAAAAAATCTACTTTCCGTAAACACCATGATGCCTTAACTGTCTTCTACATATAAAGAAGAAGATGGTGCTTGTTTATGTATTGGTGTTAATGGCTTCATGAATCAGCTAGGAAACGAGCATTTACCTGATGAATAAAGACTATTCATCGATGTAAGCATTGCTAGCCTCAAAACTGTATTAGTACACAAGGGTAACAAAATCCTTCAATTCCGGTCGCATTATTGTTGAGATGATAGAGACATATGACTCAATGAAATTTATTTTCGAAGATGTTCATTACTCGCATCATAAGTAAAATTTTTGTGGTTATCTAAAGGTAATTTCTTTACTTCTTAGACTCTAGCTAAGATATACAAAGAATATGTGCTTCTTATGCCTATGAAACAGCCGTGACGACAGGGATCATTATATTGTCAAAAGGTGACACGAAAGGAAAGAACACATAGTTATCCGATACAATGTGAAGCACATGCCTTTGGTACATCCACAGAAGATCTACCTTCCACCACTTCATATCAAACTGTGCCTTATCACGAATGGTCCATGATTCTGATTGATTCCAGTATCTCAAAGAGAAGTTTGGTGCAAAGAAAACCGATGCTCAACTTAAACCTGGCATTTTTGTAGGGCCGGAGATCAGAGAATTGATACGTGACAGGGAGTTCAGAAATAAACTAACTCCACTTGAGTTGGCAGCATGGGATTCATTTGTCCATGTAGTGCCGAACTTTCTTGCTAATTATAGGGCTGAAAACTAGGAAGAACTAGTGGACAACATGCTAAAGGCCTATCAACGAATGGAGTGTCGGATGTCTCTTAAGATGCATTTATTGCATTCGCATCTAGATTTCTTTCCATCTAATATGGGTGATATTAGTGACAAACATGGGGAAAGGTTCCACCGAGATATCGCAATGATGGAAAGCAGGTATCAAGGCCGCTTCAACGAAAACATGATAGGTGACTACTGCTGGTTCCTACAACGGGAGGATCCTATATCCACGTACAAGCGCAGGAGCAAGAGTCTCAAATTTTTTTTAAGAAGTTTAGAGTTAGGTGAGTACTACCTCTTTTATATGTAATACATACCTTGTCTGGGTCTGCAAGAGGACGTACATAATGCCAAATAGGGTGCCCCAATTCAAAACCTTTGCCAAGAAACGTCTCATTCTTCTCAAACTCGTAATAATTATATTATTAATTGATCCAAGGTTACAAAGTGAGCCATATAACCTAGATGCATAACTCAGGAACCTTACGTGCTAGAAGAAATTTGAGCACAGATTTGAAATCAGCGCAATAAACCTAGTTAGTTACAATAACATTTACACAAATAGCAGAGACAAAGTTAAAATTTGTTGTCTAGTGTAATGAGTAATTAAAAAGGAGTAAAGTACAAAGTTTGAACAATTAAATAAAGTAATATAAAAAGACCCGAAGTGGACACATTAATAAATTATTTAAATAATTATTAACATAAATACAAAGAATCAAGAAGAGTAACTGCATTGGCAATTTTTCAAGATTAATTGAACGCTAAAACATTTCTCATAAAACTCTCTCTCACTATCTCTCTCTCTCTCTCTCTCTCTCTCTCTCTCTCTCTCTTAAATACAGATACTTCTATCAATCTTTCCTTTAACTATCCCCACACTAATTTCTCTCTTTAAGCATTATTGATCATTAGACCGCATCTAAGACAAGAAATCACCAATGAGGAAGTAGGAGAGGAACGGGTAAATTCACATTAAGATTTAGCTAAAACAGGTAGCAAGGTCAAACCGAGAAGCAAAAAAGAGTCAAGAACGTAGCCAAAAGGATTAAAACGATTAACGAATAAAGCAATAGTCTAAAGACGGAGATTAGGACAGACACGAGAAGTAAATTGAAACGAAAGGGAGTGGGACAAGGAGAGAGGAAGAGAAATAAAATAATGTAAATACAAAATCAATGCAATAATTAAATTGACACATCGGGTTCCCATAAAAATGAAAATTAACCCCCCTAAAAAAATTAGGCATATAAGTCAAAGCTAATTTCTTTAGGTGGTGCTGTGTGCGCACAGCACCACCCAAGCGTTATTATATGTATACACACAAATAATGATAAATATACTCATATGAACGATTAAAACAAAATAACGAAAGAGAAAGATAAAGAAAAAAAAGGATTCCGACCACTTTATTCGACGCAGTCTTTGGTAATGAAAACAAAAATGGCTATCAAGATTCTTTTCCCTACCAATGGATCGAGGCCACAATATCTGCCCAGATCTGCCGAAATCCCCAGCTTCACGAAGCGTCTGAATTAAAAGAGAGACGAACGTGGAGAAACGTCTTCTTTATTTCGCTTTGTCGGAAGCTTAAATGATTTGACAGAATGAGGACGTTGATCTGGCGCCTAACAGGGCCAGTTTTCGAACACTGTCTCCGGCTAGTCTAAGGAATTAACATCCTTTAATCCCGTTGGTGACGAAATGAACTCGTATTTCGTCGCATTTAGGCTGAAATTAAAAGATTATCGGCACCAGAGTAAGATGAAAGAAGAAAACATACATAGCGTGGATGCAGAAACTGGTTAAAATATGGATGAGTGTAGAATAAGAAAGAAAGATAGAAATGAAATGATAAAAGCATAACAGATATGGAATGAGGGAGAGGAGAGTCTAAATATATTAATTATATAGCAAATGAAAGTAATAACAGGCATATTATCTACGCGAAAGTTTAAGATATTTCAAAAGAAGCGGTGATTTTGAGGAAAATGTGCGGACATGTCAAAAGGGGAGACTCCTGGGTGCGATAGGGAGAAGAAAGATGCGTGCTCTATGATAAACTCTCTCTCACTTCATCATACAAAAAAAAAGTGCATCCTTATTCTATTCGTTTTCCCAGTTCTCCTTTCAACATTCATTTCCTTTCTGTCTGCTATTTCTCATCCTGTTTCTTTTTTGTCTTCCACTACACTTACCTACATTCGTTTACCTTCTTGCTTCCACTGCTAATTCATGATCCATCTTTTTGCCGTTCTTCTTAACATTAATTTTCCTTCTTTCCACTGTCTTCACCTATTGTAATCTTTTGATTTCTTCCAGTTTTCTTCTGATAAATTTTTCCAGTTGTTTTTTCTTGTCTGCTACTCGTCATTAATTTTCCTTCCATGCCATTAATTATCTTTATTCTTTCCTCTTTATCCAATACTTTCTCATCATTAATTTTCTTCCTTTTGTCTAACATTATCTACGTGTTTATGTCTTTGAGGGTGACAAGCCTCCCTTTGACTCCTGAACGTGACTCATAAATGTTTTCTCATATTATAATTTCTTATTTTTATTTTAGCAATTTTCCAATATTTTGTAATTTATCCTTCAAGATGGCCTGGTCTTTATTTCGCCGAAAAATGAAAAAAACAATCATTGCCGATGGTGATTTTTTTTTCATCCGATTTTCTCAACATTTATTTGTCTTCTTCTGTTCTATCAATCCTTATCCATTTTACTTTTTTTCCAGTCCTCTTCTCCACATATATTTTCTTTCCTATGTCTTCCATTGTCCATCTTGATTCCTGATTTTTTTTCTTATTTCTCTTCTCATTTTTTTTCTTTCGTTGCCATCATAATTAAATGCAGAGTGGACGCCTTTTGGTGAATTTGTGCTATACGGTTGAATCTTTGTTTATTTCGTTTACTTCTCCTCATTTACACCTTTAGCTCTCATCGCAAAGGGATCTTTATCCATTGGGGGTCCAGCACGATCTGAAAAGTTTTGTATCCTCTCGGATTCACGGCCACTAACTAGTTTCCTCTTTAGTGCCTCTTGCTATAAAACTGCCACACATTTTCAATTTACCTGGCCTTATTTCATTCACTTCAAACCTCACTTCACAAAACTTCTGTTGTCAAATCCATCGTGTATTTAAATTCATACTTTTCACCACTAATTATTATATTCTTCTTCTTTTTTCGCGCAGAATGACTGCAAGTTTTTGAATGCAACCAAAGGCTATTTACACAAACGAGTACCTTAAACGGGTGTATCAAGTAATGGGAGAGGGTTATTCGTTATTTAATGGGATAATTTCGAACACTTACATTTTTTTAAATGAAGCTATACATTTAAATGAGATTAGAATAACTCGTCTTGACCGACTTTTATATAAGAGTTTTCGGAAGTTATATGGTTCTGGATGGCAAACCGTGTTCAAGGGAAAACCTGGACAGCAGAAGTAGGAGCCAATTGAGAAATACAAACGAGAAATAATGGAACTAGAGAAATGAGAAGGGCAATCAAGAAAACGATACGTCCTTTTACTGGATATAGTAACCTTGCTGCAGACAAACACGGGCAGTATAAAAAACAAATTAGCTGAATGAACATAATTTTTAGAATTATGACATTATATTTTTAGATTTCTTTTTATGACTGGTCTGCTGAAATATTCTAATAGTTTAAGATCCTGGATTTCTTTGATTCATGAGCTATAAGCCATAATCTACAATATTATATCATAAAATGGCTTGATTTTTCACTTCAGATTTAATTAATCCCGAATATAGGAAAGTTTACCTTTGACATTAATCTACGGAAATAAATTAGCCTTTTCATGATATGCTAATTTTTTAGCTAGACTAATAGAGTAGACCGCCCAACCCAAATTCAAATCAAAGACAAACAACTCCTTGATTGTCTCTCCTCTATTATTAAAAGAAGTATAATGATAATATACGGAAACCTTAACTACCTGATCGTAGACATTATAGCAGGTCCTTTGGATAAATAAATGAGAGACTACAGAACTAAATTCTTGACAATTTTCTATTTCAAACGACTGAGGAGCCTACACAGATCCAAAATATATTTGATTTAATTCTGCTGGCGGAAGAAAACCTAGTAGAAATAGTTCAATTTGGTGTACGAGTGCTGAAAAAGACCATAACGTATAAATATTTCTAGTAAAATTGCAAGCGATAGCAAACACTTAATAACGGGTACTGGAAAGCTGCATTTTCTAAACTTTTGTGACCGTACATGTATTGGCAAATAACTGAATAAGCTATTTTCTTAATAACGACGCTTCAAAATATATACTCAGAGTTACAACAAAGTATACATTATGTAGATTCAAGTTAGATAACTATGCTAGCAAAAAACACGGTAAATCAAATTGAGTGCTCTCGATCAGCAGTTAAATTCTTAAACCAATATGAAATCGTAATAGACGTAAGCAAACAAAAAAGAACAACGATTAGAGATCTTTGTAGATTTGTTAAGTGGGGATTTAAGAAAACAAAATTAAATTATGGAAGAGATGAAACATTAAGCTCGCAATATGAGCCAAATCGTTTCTCTACTTACAGGAACAGTAGAAAGCCCATACCGAAGACCGAAGGACTGATCAGGAGTGTAGAGGGACTTATAATAGAAAACCGCGAATAAATTATTAAAATCTTTAATACTCACAGTAGATAGGTTGGACAGGCGTCACCTAAAATAGATGCAAGTTTCACATCGCGGTTCAGTTTCCTCGTTAAGCTGTAGTTTAACGAGTGGAGTAAGTCCACTCGATTTCTCCTAGTATATTTTCTCACTCTCCTATCCCTGAACTTTCTTCTTCCTTTTCTTTCATTAATCTCACTCGTACCCACCGCAGCCACAGTGCCTGTGGCTTACTTAGGCTCTAGACAGTGGAGTTACGGAGGAGTATAAAGGAGTACTGAGCCTCGTTTACTGCACATTGTCCCTTCTTATGAGTGCAGAGGGGGAGGAGAAGGGTCGAGCGAGCTATTATTTGTCTTCTATTTTTATTTATATTTCATTTCATTTCATTTCTTCGAGAAGGAATCAGTAAGTTTGCTTTCAGACGCTCTACGCTCTGGTATAGCTACTCAGGTAAAAGAGGAAAGATTAAGCGAAAGATAAGCGAAAAACTTTATTTTTTAGGGGGAAGCTATTTTTGAAACAAAAACTGCACCCAAGATACATAAGCACCTAGCCTGATTGAATACAGAGCTCCTGTTGCTAAATACGGGGTTATCCTCCAATGTGGTATCATCCACATTTCGTGCAATTTAATTAGAAATTTTTTTCCATTTTTCCACAACAGAACACAATCTTCAAGGCGCCGAGCCTATTTGACAGAAGGGTATAGTGAACTTCGGAAGAAAGCCATGTTAGGAGTGGCGAAGAACGAGTTACGATAAGTACGAAAGCCTGTAACATAGGAGAAACGTCTAATAGTGAAAGCCTATTAAGGCATGATGGTTGCAGAGTGCGTTAATAGGAAGGTAATTGAGGATCCATTATGGTCAAACAGAGGTGGGATTATACCTTATTATTTTGTCCTTTTTCACAGTAGGAAAGGGGACCTCTAGCACGATGGCCATAGAAACAGATTTCATTAAGCGAATTTTCCCGAGACTAACACCAAATGTAACGCAGGAGAATGCCCAGAAGATAAGCACCAATCTAAAATCCCTCTCATCAATTGCCTAGAGGTACTGCCGGAATTTATCCTAATATGCCCCTAAACAGGATAGGAACAACTTCTAGCTTTGGCAGGAAGAATCACTGTCAAAAAACTGGACTTTGAAGCGAAAGTTCAACCTCAAATCACTGCCAATAGGAGTGAGTTCTGTCGAAAAAATAGAACACTGAGTGGGAACGCATACACCACATGAGATAAAAATAAAAGAAAAGAGAGAAAACCATTGATGAAAAGTCCTTTAGTCATTAAATTCAAGGAACAGATACACATATTTAAAATAATTTGTGAAAATACTGAAATGTATTCCAAGATCATTAAGAAAAGATTCATATTTCTCTACAGAAAGATTCCACAGGCCAACATAAAAATAAACATCTTCATAAACATCTAGATTTGCTTCCATTGCTACGCAATGGCAAACCATATTACCACGCAGTGGCACCAAAGGACCTTGCGTTTTACTCGGAATGTGGTTTGAAAGGTCACAAATACCGAAAATCCCAGAATGAAACGAAAAAACGCATTAATTGCATAGGACCCCACCAGACCATAGCTATGTCTTGACCTAAAAGAAAAGACATTTTAATTAAGAAGGAGCGTGAAACCAGACACGATATAATGGACAACGAAAGATGTCATTTGCAGCAGCAACAAAAACATCAACATAACTGAAAATAGAAACTAAAAATAACATCGAGGGGAAACTGATGTGAAACTTCTGACGTCTATACTTCGTGCACACATCATGACCATAGCAAACCCTGGAAGCTATGCTACGTCACTAAACAAGGTGCTCAAGAAAAATGGACTCGAACTACTGAAGTTCCCCCAAAAAGTTGATTCTTCGGCGATCTTCAAATATAAACATAATAGAAAACAGCAAAGAAATTGATTTAGCAAAAGAAAAATATACAAAGAAAACTGACTTAGAGAGCAGCACAGAGGAATCTGATCAGGTAACGAGAATAACAAGATATAAAACACTGAAAACTCTAAAATATAAATAAAAAGGAGTGTTTCTTTAAGAGAACAAACACTGGCTCAATCTACTTCAATCAACTGAAAGGGGAAGGCAGAATAAACGTGTAGACGAGAAGAGAACGAGAGCAAGAAAAAACGCTAAAGCCAACCGCTCGAAGCTACCAGGAACAGGAAACTAACGAAAACTCCAGTATTGATAGAAAGAAATCCAGATTTTACAGATAAATACAAGATAAAGATAATGGACATATAAAGAATACATATTTGGAAGTATTTTTATAAAATTACTCTCCGATATAATACTAATATCAGGACATGGAATAGACTTAGAGATCAAAAGAAGAATATATTGAACTAAAACAACATAGCAACTAACCATTCAGGAGAAAAATAGGACATAGCCGTCATTGCGGTTGAAAAGGAACAGCATAACACGACCCAGGAGGGACTAATAGAATCGCACGTTACAATAGAAATATAACTCGAACTCCCCAGTCTTATAAAAGCAACAGGATATATACCTCTTAAGAGAGACGGCCTCCTGGTTGCTAACTTGAGAAGATTATTAAAAAATAGAAACCCATTCATTTTTATGGAAGATATAAAAGCACATTGCAAAGAAAATGGATATATGAACATAAACAGTGCGGGCAGACACCTAAAGACGAAGATAAATAATAGAATGTTAAAAGGCTAACGCAGGTATTCCCAACCTACATCAACAACAACGTAGCATTAAAACCAGATATCTTTCTTTCAAGTTTCAACCTTCCTTTAGTTAACCCTTAGAACATGTGGGCATTCCAACTAGCAATCGCATAGCATCCCTGCCAAAGTTTAACCAGCTCCCCATCTATCCAAGACATAGAAGGCCTTTCATCAAGCATAATGGAAGAAATATAATGATATCCTTAGAGAATATTAATCGAAGATAGTCAATGAAGCGACACTAGAAAAAGTTGATGAAGAGCTCTAGGATATTGAAAAGGGTTGATAAGCGCAGATAATGAGGCAATCCCTAAAGGAACGCACAGAACCATCAAGAACTTTAGCTGGTCACTTCAAATGATTGATAAGAAAGTAAATAAGAATGATTTAAGAAAAAATATGTAGTAATGGACCAACCAGAAAAATATAAAAGGTTCTAAGAAGGAAAAAGAGAGCTCACGATATTGATTATTGAAAAACAAGATGAACGATGGAACGGACTAATCTACAAGATAGACGAAGACAGATTTTCAAAATAATTGTGGAAATAGGTGACCAGGATGAAAGACAAGTCAACCAAGGAAAAGATAAGAATTGAGAATGAAAGAGAAAACAAGCTGGTAGACGTAGCCGAATTTGAAAGAGTATTCAGAGAAACATTGATGAACGTTTTTAAGATCAATGGAGAAGGAAACAAAAACTTCAGCATTGAGTTTGAAAATACGAGCATAGAAGAACTTAATCAAATAATAAGAAAAACTCACTCCTAACACTTTGTGGACATAAATAGGAACACCTTTGAAGGAAGTAATGCCATCATGACGAACGAAGAGATTATTAGAACAATAAGCAGCTTTAAACAGAAAGGTCTAAGAGCATCAGGACTCATAAGGAAAAACTACGTAGAAGCGCCTAACAAGACAATGGAAGGCTGAAAGAACGTTTTCAATGCCTACCTGAATACAGACTACCTACCCGACGAACTGAAAGTGGCGAAAATTATTTTCATAACAAAAGGTGTAAAATTGCCTTGTCAAGTAGAAAATTATAAAATTATTTCCCAACTAGATTTCATCGGGAAGGTATTTAAAAAGATCATAAAAGACAGACTTATTCAACACCTCGAGTGAAACAATCTTTATAATGACTGCCAATTCGGATTCCGAAAAACAGAACCACGGACTTGCCACTCTGCCTAATAATGGAAAAACTATTCAAAGCAAAGAAAAAGAATATGAGCGTAGACATTTTCTGAAGAGACGTGTCTAAAGCTTTTGACGAAGTTTAACAGAAGGGCATCAAGTATAAAATACTACATTTAGGAATAAACAATGAAATAGGGAGGATACTGTGCAATTATATCATAGATAGATACGCCTATATAACACAGGAAGTCCCTATGGAAAACGAATTAATCTCGAAGCCGGTGTTCATCATGGTGGGTGTTTGAGTTGCCGTATTGTACGCTATCTACACCCAAGACATCCCGCCCCATGCTCCTGAAAGTTGTATGAACATATAGTTCATGGATGACATAACAACTTATTGCGTCACCTAACAACCGGACAAATTTAAACGAGAAGATTGGGTGAAGGAATTAGAAGAATCAATCAATACGAACAGAAATGGGAGAGTAGTACAAATCGATAAAAATTCAAAATTATCCAAGTCTACAGGAAAAAGATAGGAGACATTTAGGTAGACGATGTAAGAAATGGATATAGTAACAATGTTAAGGGCTCGGGTTAACAATTAGTAAAGCAGCTTACAGCTAAACACGTAACCAATATAGTTGGAAAGGGAAAATTCGAGCTTAAACTACTGTACAAGCTAAGATCGCACAGTCGACAGAACAAAAAGAAAAGTGTTTTTAGTGTTAAGGATTTGTTGCAGGTATCTAAACTAAGATAAGGAATTGATTTGGAGGAAAATTAAATTCTCCAAGACCCACAAGTAAAGGGGAGAAATTATTACATATACTCGTATGTATAGCCGAAACAAGATGACATTGAAAGAACTAGGCCTTTCATCCTATTCCAAAAGGACAAAAATGAAATAAAGTACTAATTAATAAAACTTGTACGATCTTTAAAGTTTCTAATTAAGTGGAAGTTCTGGTAGGGTTCAAAAGAGCTAATATTACAACACTCTTCAAAGTAAACAGAAATCAGATCCTAGTCACATCCATCCTCTTAATTTAACGGCAGGAATTTGTAACTTGTAATAAACTATAATTGTATGGTGGGTCATCTCTCAAACAGATTTCAGCGAAGAACCTCGTGTTTAACTTTTCCCCGAGACTTTTTCCGGAAAATTATTTCCATCTACCTCGAAAAGTGCATATACGTGTTTAATATCATTTTCCATTTATTCACCTAATCGACAATTTGATCAATGTTCGGTTCAGCTCCGCAACTTCACATCTAAAAGTGCTACTTCCTACCTTCGTTTTATCTTCGTAACAAATTTTACTAAGCAATCTATTATTACGGTCCTAAAAATGACCGATTCTGGCGGTTTATAAATAGATTGGGCAACAGTGTTCCCAGATATATTTGTTAAATTTATATTGTCTTTCAGGAATATTTAATTGTCAACCTTGCTTATAATGATATTCAGCAATTATTCATTCTATATTATTATTGGATTTATAAATAATTTTGGCCATGATAAATTCGATTAACATAACATTTCACAACACAACATAACATGTCATAATTTCACGAAAGACAATAGTCGCAAGGGCCTATCAAAGGTCATTCGCATCCACCAAAACCCTCCCTCAAACTGCATCCATAAGATTGTATCAGAGCATGCATCTACAATATACAATTTAAATCATCCAGAGAAAGGCGTCGAAAACAAAATGCATTACTATCAAGGTTCGTCAAAATCCAAATCACTCATAATCTGGCGGACTCCCCCCCAAAAACTGGCCTGCACACACACTTTTTGTGATATATCCTTCATTCGTTCACTAATCACCCTTACTTTGCACGGCATGACAAAAGCAACGCCTGTGAACACAACTAGTTTTTAATGGGAGCTCCAGCAAAGAATATACTGCGTCAAACATTACTACAAGACAGGTCGTTCAAGAAAGTGCCTGACACTTTAGTGTATCAGTTCAAATGTAAAAAAGCCCCCTCCAAGAGAAGAATTCCGGACTGGGTGAGCCACTTCGAGAACTATCAGACAGTGAAGAACCTCAATGCAGCCAGTGACAACCGTCCAAGCCATTCAGGACACCCCAGGAAGCGTACAGCTCAGCTGGTCGAGAACGTGAGAGAGTCAGTTCAGCAGAGTCCAAGACGCTCTGTGCTCAAGCGAGGTCAGTCCCTCGATATACCCCGTGAGACTTGCAAGAGAGTACTAGTAATAGAATTAAAGGCCTACCCATACAAAATACAGACGAAGCAGACCATTACAGCCTCAAACATGGAGCAGAGAAAGACTATGGCAGTCAAGATACTGGAGAAGATTCAGGAGACCCTAACTTTCTTATTTCCTTTGGACCTTAGATGAAGCTCACTTCCATCTGAAAGGAAAGGTAAACTCGAAGAAAAATGTCATCTAGGGGCCTCCAAACTAAATAAGGTATCTACTAAGCTCCTACACTTCCCTAAGTGCACGGTATGACTGCAATATCAGCCAGAGGTATCATTGAACCATTCTTCTTCGAGGAATCTGGCGCGACAGTGACAGTCATCAAGGAGTGGTATGTTGAGGTCCTCAAAACCTTCAAGAGGGAGCTGCAGACCGTGTTCCTGTCGCTTATGGGGAATTTCTGGTTCCAGCAAGATGGAACAAGCTCTCAAACCTCAAACCTGTCCCGAAAGTAGATGAAAGAGAACTTTGGTGGCCGTGTGATCAGTCTCAAGACTGATTTTGATTGGGCACCTCACAGCCCAGATCTTAGTCCCCCAGATTTCTTTCTCTGGGGCTACCTTAAAGACAGAATGTACGCATGGAGACCCAGAACCATCATGGAACTCAAGAAAGCCATCAGGGAGAAAATCAGAGCCATTAGTTGGTTGGTTTTTAAGGACGTCATGGACAAATTTTGTTGCGCCTCAAGAAATGCACAGAGCTAAATGGAGGTCATCTCAAACACGTGCTCTAGAATAAAAAAGAAAAGTCCAAAGACTCCCACGTTTTGATACGATGTTTTTAAACACAACAATCTAGTTATCACCAAAGTTTCATTCAATCCTTGCAGAAAATTAAGAAATGAGGCCTATCGAAAGTTGGGGGCCATATTTTTGGGGTAACCCTGTATACAATAATAAAAATATACATTTACAGGATGAGTCCAGAATACCACTCTTCCCCAGAGTTAACGCTCCTTATCCATATAATCATCCATTCTGCGCTTGAAAACATTTAAGATTGCACTTTCTATTGTCTAAGGTGTCAAACTATTCCAGTAATTTAGCACTCTGTTGTTGAAAAAATGCTTTTAAACATCCAACCTGCACCTATGTTGTTTAATTTTCACAAACAGAACATCGTTTAAACTAAACTTTAACTAAATCTATAACTTACGAAAAAGTTATCTGCCAAGCCTCACGAAGGTTATCCGACAATCCTTCATTTGAAAGACTCAATGTCATGATAAAGAAGGCTTCTACCATCAAGTGAAGACTTTTATTAAAAATTGAATCCCTCTTATTCTGGAACCAGGAGAGACCAAGGAGTATTACTTAAAGTGCAAGATATTCGGGGAGTCATTCGGAAGCTTTCTTCAGATGAGGGGGATATGTAAGTACTTGAATGTTATATTAATAGGGTTTTTTTAAAGAGAAATTTAAAAGATGTATAATCTTTCCCTATGCCCCAGCTCTAGCCCCCTTAAAATCGTATGCTAACAAAAACAACATAAATACAACATTCAAATACTCACATACCATCCAAAATTCTTTTACCAAACTTCGTCCTCCTAATCAAGACTTAGGTGCCTATTTAATACAATAATAAGATTGTAATAAATCCTATATTAGTGAGGCGGGTCACCTTAGTAAGAGAATTAAAGAAAACGGTGCAGATATGTATCAGGAGAGGCTCAATTTCCTCTAGCCTCTTCGTCCATTCGCAAAGTTTTGATCATAGAATCGAATTTAACCAAGCCAAAATGATTTATAAATCCAACAATTTTCATGTAGTTCGAAAGTCTTGAGACCTCTCCATCATAAGTGTATTTTCAATAATCAATCATAAAGAATTAAAGGTAGGCCAAAGAAAATTTGATATGTTGTTGGCAGTCTATTGATACATCAACACATAAATTTTCACGTTCATTGATCGAAAAACAAATTAACTATAAACCAAAAATTACAAACATGCTGGTGCAAAAGTCTTGGGACATATCAGAAAATTATTTATAAAACTTGTATTTTTAAAATTATTTTGCTAAATTTCGGTAAGAATCACTTTGAAATAATATAAAATCAGAAATGAATGAAAATTAGCAGGCAACTATACGTGTCAATGTCATGAGTATCTTCAGTTTCATCATAGCAGACCGAAAAGAGCTATTAAGTGATTTTTAATACCGAATTACTCAGAAACATAAGTTAAAACTATCGATTAGAAACATTTGCTGAACAACTCAATGTCCAAATTTCACCCTCAACAATGTAATTTCCAAGTTCAAGCGCACTGGATCAACTTCCTACGCTGTTCTCTCTGGAAGCCCTGCACAGAGTTGGGTGAGAACAAGCAGAAAGTTGATCAGATAAGTTGATAAAAATCCACGTATGACTCGTGGAGAGATCCAGTCTAAACTGAAAGGCAGTGGTGTACAGATGAGCAAGAGTAGAGTTAGTAGATGGCTAAGTTCTTCTGGGCGTAAGGCATATCAACCTCGTAAGGCCCCATATCTCGAGTAAATTTTGCTAGAGAGAATATGACAAGCCTGTTATTTACTGGAAAATAATCTCTGTTCAGATGAGACCGAGCTAAAGCTTTTGGGACAAAATTGCGGTCACCACGTATTTTGTAAAAGTGGAACCCGGAATATTCCTCAGAATACTGTGCTAACTATCAAATATGGAAGAGGGTTTATAATGTTATGGGGCTCTTTTAGTTCATCTTGTGTAGCTAGCCTTCATCAAAACAATGACACCTTGAAAAAGGAGAATAATGCGGAAATCTTGAGCAAATACGCACGAAATGATGCCACTGCTCTGGGACTTGGGCGTGTTGGACCTTGCAGCATGACAACGATCCCAAACGCACTTCAAAATTGGATCAGGATTGGCTGGAAACTAATCATATTAAGGTTATTAAGTGTCCATCCCAGTCGCTAGATCTTAATCCAACTGAAAACGTTTGGCATGAGCTGAAGACAAGAGTCTACAAGCGCCAACCAAGAAATCTTAAAAAATCGGAGCTTTTCTGTCGAGAAGAATGGAAAAAAAATCAGAGCAGACTACTTTCTAAAGTTAATTGAAGGTATAATAGGAAATTGGATCAAGTATTTAAACTAAAAGGACACACAACTAAATACTAAAATGTTCGTCCCAATTCATTCGTATCTGTATTTTTATTAGGTCTATAATTATTCGTTTATATTTCATTTTATTTTTGATGAATTAATTTGAAAATTTAAGTGTATCAGTATATCAATACACTGCGAACAGCATATCGAATTTTTTTTGCCCTACCTTTAACACTTAGGATGGGCGTATCGCAAGACGTATACTGTAAATAGAAAGGAAGATTGCCAAATCAATCAATATTAGCAAGCTTGATAACTGTGATATTTTCAGAGTACAATATAAATTTAACAAATATATCTCGTACACTGTTGCCCAATCCATTTATAAACCGCCAGAATCGGTCATTCCCCAGAATTAAAAGTTGCCTCCTGACCCATAAAAATATTGATTTCTTTGATTATATTTCTTCTGTTTTCATTTTGCATAGTCTAATTTTCCGTCTTTATAGACTGGATTCGTAAATCATGCCTTTCATTATACAGTTGATAATGACAAAATCTGAAACTAGTTTTGTTCGTGAATAAATCGGAATCATTTATTGTGGCTTATTATTTCTTGCACCATATATATATATATATATATATATATATATATATATATATATATATATATATATATATATATATATATATATATATATATATATATATATATATATTAAGGACTGTAATAATAGATAGTTTATTAAAATCTCCTGTTACGCAAATGAAACTAAGGCAGGAAATTTCTACTTTTAGATGCGAAGTAAAAATGTCGATTAGGTGAATAAAAGGAAAGTAACATTAAACACGTAAATGGACTTAGGATGTTAAATTATTAGACCCAAACCCTAGAATCCCGTGTATAAGAAAGGGCCCTAGGGGTTTTTATTTCCGAGAAATTCAAACTGTCAGAGCAATGCGTCGAAGATATTCAGAAAACCATTCGAATGCTAGGATACTTATAAATCGCTCGTTCGATCTCATCTAGAGTACGGATTGCAAGTTTCGTCTCATTACCTTATCAAATAAGTAGAGCTGTTAGAAACAGGACAACGAAGGGCAACTAAACTAATTCCAGAGCTTAAGAATATACCATACGATGAAGACCTCGGTCCTTCGACCTTTTATCCTTCCTAATAACTGATCCAAAGTATTTAAAATTTAAAAAGTTTACTAATATAAATTATACTTTACTGTTTGAGATGGATGATAAGGCAAACACTTGTCAAAATGGATTCAAATTAGTAAACAAGCGTTTCAACACGGCCATAGCTAAAAATTATTTTAGTTATGAAATCACACAAAGGTGACATATCCTAACAGAATAGTGGAAAACATGTATATATGAGTTTTCCGTATTCCTTTCTGTCTTTCTTGTCATTAAATTCATTTCATCACTATTAGACAAGACCCAGCTGGAGAAGATCTATTCTATCTTTGATTAAAAGATTTTTAATCTAGAATAGAACCCTAAAATATGTAGATACGTGTGTGCGGTACTTCTATAAATAGTGCAAAAAACATGATTTTAATTGACATACTAACTAATGGTTCTACTGAAATTGATAGAGTAGGGAAAAGAAAATGAGTAGGTAATAGAAAGCTAGATATGACTATGGAAAGTGCTATCGGTAGGGGCACGCAAATCTCCTACATCAGTTCTGAAACGAAGAAAGTCCCCTTGTCGGAAAAAAGTAAAGTCACTCGTGGTTCGGTCCTAAAAGGAAAAAAAAACAGGAACATTCTGCAACCACTTGCTGGGCCAGGAATGGGAGAAACAGCTTATATGGTTAAGTCACTCATAGTTGCTACCTCATTATTGTGTATAAGTACTAGACGATATCCAAGATATGCGTTAGCTTAAGTAAAAAGTCCCAATGAAATTCTAATCGAGTCAGTGGGTCCTAATCCCTTAAGAATGGGCCAAAATGCAGAAGAATAGGCCTGCATTAGATTTAAATCGGTTGAATTCCAGAATGATAGGACTATAAGTAGGTCTACTGTGCATATAAATAATACCACCCTACCAACAACCTATCGACCTGGGACGAAAATAGATTTAACTTCCCACAACCAAGAGTTTTTGTGTAAAAAATATGTCTGCTTTACCCAAGGCCTGGTCCACTGTTTAAATAAATAGGCCTCCCTTGCCTTGAATCAAGCCTAATTAATATCTGCTAAAGAAACTCTTAAAACTAATATATTATTTAATTTGCTATGGTTTTTAATTATAAGAGGCTGTTCATCTTGAGATTGGAAATTAGATTAAAACAATAGGCCAATTTGCGGTATAGATTTCACGGCAAAAAATGAGCAATGCAGATTATGAGTTCATTCTATAAATATTCTGGTAATCTAGAATATTTACTGGTTTTGAAGAGCAAAGAAGAACCACCATAAATATATAAAAAAGGACTAGTAATTTTTTAAAAAGGGAATTATTTTCATTTTTGCAGATGCTTTCCAACTCCGAGAAGGTTCATTATCCCAAAATTTTGAGTCACAAAAAATGCATTTCCTAAACTTCTCTGAATCAAGTTAATCTTCACATTGTATCCCCAAATCATGAATTTCGCATCCCCAGCAATGTATGCGCTTTGAAGCTTACCTTGGAAGATGTATAGCTTCGTCATAATCTCCATCGACGAGGGTGCCAAGACCTGTTCTTGCAAACTTCTCCCTTTCCTTAGTTTAAAATGAAGTTTCTGAAGCCCTGTCAGACTTAAATACTCATTCAAAGGCGGTGGATTCACAATTAAACAGATATACACATTTACTTAATCATTACTGAGATCGGCCAAATTGGAATATATCAGTTACATTGCAACCAAGATTCTTTGGCTCACTTCATTCATTATGTATTTCAATCCAAAGCTAATTAAAATAAATTGAATTTCTGTTGTGGAGATCTTCTGAGCCGGTAACTTTAATCCGCTTATGGAGCTAACTTATAAACATTGAATTAAGATATTAATTAGTTTGTATAAGACCTTTCTAACAACGTGGCCTATATTCATGTTCTCCATTAAGAAACAATAGAATAAAGATTACATATTGCTAAATATTACCTCAATGTTTCGGTCTATATTTTGAAACTATTACTTTAAAAATTAAAATATCCTGACATTATAAAATGGCTATTCCAGCTATAAAATAGCGCGATGCCAGAGATAAAGAGATACAAATATTTAAATATACAAGTATACAAATTTTGAGCCATGATTATGATCGATGTTTCTGTTATTTTATTTCTACTGTAATATAATCACCCATTGAATTTTCACATAATAAAATTCAAAAGCTATTATTGATAGTATGAAAGATGAATGTTGATTAACCAATAGATCATAACATCAGAATATTACATAAGATTATGACTAGAATATTAGCAAAATTTATAGAAAACAAAATCAGTTGATTCGTTATCTAGTTGACTTAGCTCATCAGGTTTCACTCCTATTTTTTTAGCAACTCATCGAGCTTAGAGATAAGATTAAGGAACTTATATGTATTTGAACAACAGATAATATTGGAAACAACAGCCTTGCGTGACTCTCACCACCCTTTGACAGAAAGTAGAGGCTCAAAGGAAACCTTGCTACCCAAACATTATTATTAAATCAGATCAAAAGTAAATCGAATGGTTCACACGAAAAGATACAATATGAATTAAGACTTCTCAGGAATAGTCTTATCTATGCATTTCGAGTTCATCAAATCATTTGACTTGGATTTTGCAGGTGAGGTTATTGAAGAAACCAATATAACTATCAAGGGGACTTTCCTTGCAACAGTCTTTGTAGCATGGTCGATGATAGGATAAGGCGCAAAGATCATCTTATTGAACGATGTAAGGCCATAGAAGTATTCAGAACTCGAGTATTTCAATCAACAGTACTGATAATAAATTTTGCCAATGCTCTAACCACTCTAATTATGGATTTCTTAGTATTTATAGCGCTTCGATTAGTGTTGCTTAGTTTTTCAGATACCAAGAAAGTTCCTAAAATGATTTTTATTCCTAAACCTGGATAACCAACAAATATACAAAGAAATTTTTGCCTTTTTTCCAACTTTAATTTGGTTGCAAGATTTTTTAGAACATTTTGGCTGATCGCGTAAATGCATCGTTAGATACAATTTTAAAAACTTTTCAACCACAAGTTTTCCGTAGGAAACGGGACAGTGACAAAACGATTACGTTAATAGCAGAGAAGCTGGACAAACAAGAACATTTAAAGAAATAGGTGGATTTAATCTTGAGGGAAGTAGAAAAACGTTTGAAAAAAATCTGAAGATGAGGAGTACAATATATTATAGACGGGCATGCTTACGTTGCCTTCTAAGACCATCAGGGACCGATTTGTAATTTGGGGGGATAAATTCCACAGGGAGAATGCTTGAGTCCACTATTTATTGTAAACGAAAATTGATCGGCACTCGTTTTGGAAGATAATGTTTACGATTTTGGTGCCAAAAAAATGTTTCCGCGAAGAAGTGAAATAATGAAAATCAGAAGTTTGAAATTTTAAAAATTCCCCGAGAAAAATAATTCTCTTCTTTCAAAATAAATTTAATACTATGGAATGCATAAAATAATATGTTCTCTTCATTGTTACATCAAATTGTTTCAGCGCATCACAGAATTCAGCACGCTCATGTTTTTTCGTGATACTGAAATTTGTTGCACAGTATCTTTTATGAGCTTTTTTTATCATACACTTATCAAAAAATAAACGAGAATTTGTTATTACAAACTTTATTAAGACTGGCAGTATTAAACAAGTACAAGACTTATTTGAGTAACGTTTTCCTGATAGGCATCTATCAAGCGAGCCCGCTATTTTGAAAAATGTTCGGAATTACCATAAAGTAGAAACATCCGAAACCTAAACAAAAGTCGGTAGAGTCGTAGAAAAATCAAGAAAAGTAGAAAATATTGAAACTGTTCGGATGGCACTTTTTCAAAATCCAAAGTATCAATCAGAAAGAATGGCTTGCAATTGGTAAGGTCAACATTTATTTGCTTTGTTAACACCACTTAAAATAGTATCTTTACAAGGGGCATGCAAGGCATGCTTCTTCCATCTGATTTTCCTCGTCGTACACAATTTGCAGAATGGCTTCTCTACAAATTTGCTCGTTTCTTGTAAAACTTTGTAATTGGTGACAAGGCAGCATTTTTCATGAAAATAAAAGTAAATTGCCATACTATCCGACAGTATGTGCCAATGAAAAATCCCATAGAATTCAACATTGATAGAGGCATTTGTCGGCAGTGAGTGTCTCTGTGGATCGGGATATGCGTGAATGGCCATCTGGTCAGTCCCTTGTTTTACGATAATAATTTTACTGGAGCTTCCTACCTGCACATAATTAACGAACTGATTAGCCCAGTACTCCTCCGTATTTACGGCAATCACTTCATTAGAATATTCTGGATTCAAGACCAGGGGCCTAACACCTCGCGCCTTGAATGGCCCCGCGCCCTCACATATAATGCTGAATTCCCTATAAATAATACGATTGTTTAATTTTGGAGTGGAGTGCAATGCGAGTGTGTAACACACTAAACACACTGTGTGTAACAGCTTTAGAATTTAATAAATGTAAATATCATGTTATGGGTAAGACAACAACCTTAATAGACATTGTTTTCATTAGATAATCAGATTTTGTGGTCTATTTCGGTTTTTAAAGATACTGTGCAACAAATTTCAGTATCACGAAAAAACATGAGCGTGCTGAATTCGAATTTACTAAAGAGAAATAACCCATCACGTAAATTTTCTTGTAAATTGACGATTTATTAATTATGCATTTGATGCCGATTTCGACGATACCATAAATGTATTTCGCTCCAAAAGTCTTGGTAATTAATTCATAAATATATAATGAATAAGGTTGTTTGTTAGTATTATATAATGTATTACCTACATTTTAGTATTTACTTCTTTGTTTGTAAGACAACTCAGGTGGGTCACGTTTAAGGTTCCAGCATAGGTCAGCCAGCATAGCAGGGCTACATTTTCCCTCATACCTGTTTTCCATTGGCGCTATATTTTGATGGGGCTTCTCTCCATGTTCATCATTCCCATCACATGCATTATCTGGGAAGAAGGACAGATGAGATTGAAGGAAGTATATCTTCAGTAACATATTGCATCCGAGATCTTGGTACGAGGGGCGGTCAATAAGTTTTGCAATTCGGATATAAAGAAACGAGATATGATGAAAAGTGTTTTATTATTTTTCAATATAACTACCATCGACTTCAATGCACTTGCGCCACTTGTCCCTGAGGTTTCAAATTCCCGACAACCAGAAATCTCCCGACTGCTGTTCAATCCACTCCTGGACGGCGAGCTGGACATCTTCATCATCCCCAAACCGGCATCTACGAAGTGCATCCTTGAGCTGGCGGAATAGAAAGTAGTCACTAGGGGCCAGATCTGGACTGTAGGGGAGATGGTTGAGCTCCTCGAATCCCCACTGGAGCAGGGCAGCTTGTGCAACTCTGGCCTTGTGGACTTTGACGACGTTGAAGTCGATCATGGGGCGTGAGGTTTCTAGGGAACCAACGAGCAGAGACCTTGGTCATGGCCAAATTGTCGTGGATGATGTTCATAACACTTGTATGAGATATTCCAAGTTCTCGCTCGTTTTCTGTGACCTTCACCCATCGATTTTCGAGGATTATCCTCTCCACACGGGCCACATTGTCCTCCTTGGTCATGTCTCATGGGCGTCCTGGACGGAGGTCATCTTCAAGGGCCTCACAACCATGGCGGAACTGCCTATTCCAGCGAGAAATGGTTGCATAGGAAGGGGCGGTGTCGGTGTACACTGCAACCATGCATTCATGGAGCTCTTTTGCATTCTTGCCTTCCTTGGTCAAAAATTTGCGTGGTGCTCAACCTTCTCCATTATTGAAAAATTTGTGACTAACGATCTGCGACCAGCTACTGCTTCTTAAATAGACGAAGCAGGAGCGTGCGGCTGCAAGTACTAACTTGTCATAACTTGTCCAAATACCCCCACAAACAGCTATCCCCATTCCTCTGTTTTGCCCTACCGATTCACAAAACTTATTGACGCCCCTCGTAGCACTTGAATAGGCTCTCCACTATACGCTCTTGCTGAGCCCCTTGGTGCTTTTCCAGAAGCCTTTGCATACACCTTCTAATGCATGCCAGGCTGCTAGCTAAGTTTCATCCAATGTCGCCTGCAAGTCCTCATCAGCTATAAGTTAAAGAATCTGAGGGCCTACGAATATGCCCTCTTTAATCTTAGCATCCCTCATTTTAGGGAATATTGCTCTGAGGTAATGGAAAAATGGCTTGTTATGTTGCAAAGCTTTGGTAAATTGCTGCATTAGGCCTAGTTTTATATGCAGTGGTGTCAAAATTATTTTCTCCTTCTTAACCAGTGGCGCATGAATTACATTATGGCATCTAAGTGTCATAATTTCCCAAGGTAGCCATTCTGAGTGTACATAATATTCTGATCTGTCCCTACTGTCCCGCTTGCAAAGGAAGCACATAAATATGGTGTATCCAGTTTGTAGCCCATTAAATATAGCTATTAATTTCAACTCCGCAAAAATTAGCCACTCATGCTCCTTGTAACTTATGCAGTCTAGAATAAAAGCAAGGTTCTCATACGTCTCTCTTAAGATGACTGAGTGAGTAAGTGGAACTGAAGGCATGATGCTCACAATGTGCAACAGAACCCATTTTATGCTGTAAAGGGATGCATCTATGAATAAAATCTGCTGTAGATCTTTATAACCTTTTCAAAATACTGTAATTCGAGCATGTTCATACAACAGGTTCCATTGTTGCAGACGTGAGGCTAAGCGTTAACTCTGTTGCTTAGTAAGTGCTAAATAACAAACTAGATCATTGAATTCCCGTTGAGTGATGAGGTGTGGTTTCTTGTCAGATTCAAGCTGTGCCACATATTGTGTATCTTAAGATTCAGAATCGTTGCTCGTTTCTTCGATTGATAGTTCAGAATGGGGCTGTGTTACAGGTATAGCACTTTAAATATCAAACTGGGCGAATAGCAGACTGAACATCTGGATACACAAAACATAGATTTCTTGCCTTTTCTGCGGTAACCTGCAGTGAAATAAAACAATGTCTGTTGAGCAAAAAGTCATGTGCCCTCACTTATTCTGATTTATGTCCTTACGGCTTTGAAAACTTTGAATAATTCCAGGAGTAACCTTGTGAGGACCTTGGCAATTCTATAATTCGAAAGACAATGCAAACACCATAAGGGTTTCAAATTTCGTTAGAATCGAACGAATAGTTATGATGACATTGCCCAAAAAATCTAATTCCCTGGCTAACTTGGGTGACTTTGGCAATTATATTATTTGAAATGGAATATAAACAATATAAGGGTTTCACTTTTCGTTAGATTCAGCCGAAAAGTTATGATGTTATTGAAAAAAAAACTAATTCCAGGGCAAATCTTAGGTGGACCTGAGCAATTATATCATTCGAAACAGAATGTAAAACAACATAATGGATTTAAATTTCGTTAGAATCGTCCAAATAGTTATTTTTATTTCCGTTATTTTTTATTGTTGGACACTGTTATTTTTAATGAATTTAAAAGTTCACTCATTATTGTGGATTTGCAAAAGAGAAAGCTGAGTTGCATGAATTGTTTACATTGTGAAAAATTAAAATTGAAACTTTTTAATATTATTTTCTTAAAAAAAATAATCATTCATTTATATTTGTCAATTTATCATAAATATTGTATATCATAAAATGTATTTTGATAAATATATATATGTGGTTAAAAAGCAATGTTATGGCTCACTAACTCTTCATCATGCCCTACCAATGGGTAATACGCGATGGTTGACGCAAAAATCACTTATGTAGTGATTCGAAATGTCCTCTGTAGCAAAAGGCCAAAAGAAATACCTGTAAATTCTTTGCGCTATTTTGTTATGGCTAAAATGGCCAGAAAACAAACTTTTGTGGGCAGTTTTTAGAATAAGCGGATGTGGGGGTGGGTAAGGCATAATGCGTAAGCTTCGGTACTATTTCGTCCCGAGCAAGGGCGGTACAACAGGCCTTCTTTCTCGAAATAAGAAATGATTTTGTTGCCGCGGACGGATTCTCGCTCGTTGCTCCGGGCTTTTCCCCACAGTGGAACGAGAGACTCACAATCCTTCTGGTTTTGAGTGAATCCTTCAGGCATAACGCCACTGAATTCAGAGTCACAAGGGGCCTCAATGGGAGCGGGCATCTCAGTTTCCTTTCTTGATTGAGCTCGCGTGACGATGGTTAGAGGCACGGGGCAAAAAGAAACCTTGGGGCACTTTCCTACCAGCACGGATAAAAATTAGGGGTAATATTATACGTCGCCAGAACATCGGATTTTAAGATGGGATAATAAATCGTAACTTAAGACGGTAGGGAAATAAATATGCCTTGGAGTTTTGAACTAAGTAAGGGAAGGCGCTTGGCGACACCGTCTGCCTCGATGTCCAAATTATTCACTTCAGAAATCTTTTCGAATCGAGTTATGTATGATCGGAAATCCTCGGCTTCCTCTTAAAACGGGGAGCTTCACCGATGCTGACTGGGTTATTTTAAGCTAGAGAATTGATAGAGAGGGTCTCGACCCTCGCTCGACTTAATTCAAGCTCAAGTTGGCGTATTTTTCTCCTTTCTTCACTCGCTGGTTTTTCCCTTTTTCTGCTCTTTATTATGCTTTTTGTGCTCTTCTTTCAGCTCTTTCATTCCTTTCCTCCTCATGGATATATCTTTGTGTAAATTTTCCAAATATTTACCATACAATGCAAGATTATCATCGTGCAGATCGCTGCTAATTGAGACCAAACAAGGAAACTGTTCAAATGCACGACGTCTGATATTAATCTTGTACAACTATAGCTTTTACAGGAAAGCAGTAATTGCACCTTTACTGGATATGAGATCATAATTTTTCCTTCGAGCTGTTTATTAAGTAAATTGATATTTTCAAATATATTTGATAAGTAAAATACATCACATTTAGTTGCAAGCACTTGTTCTCCAAGATGGGTGTTGGCCAGAAATAAGATAATAGAATCCCAAAGTGCAATAAAACGATGAAGACAATTCCCCTTTGACAACAATCTCACCTCAGTATTCATTACAAGACGTTCAAACTCTTCTCCATTTGTGACTATAGAATTCACCAAAGAGGCGGTCTCTTAGAGAATTTGATTTAATATAGTTAACCACTTTTATCAAAACACTAAGGTCATCATGTAGGCGTTCACCCAATTTCTAGGCAACTCAGTGTTGACGGTGTATCACACAGTGTATGCAAAATACTCCGTAAGCAGCTTGTTTCAAGTGTGCAATAAAACCTTTGTATCTGTCAGTCATGGATGATGCACCATCAGTAAAACATGCATTATTTTTTTGAGTGAAATATTGCTTTCCTTAAAAATGTATTAACTTCATTAAAAATTGTTTCACCTCTTGTGTCTGTCTTAAGACTTCTGGCAAAAAGTATTTCCTCTCTGGTTGCTTGATCATCCATAAATCTAACATATGTTAGTAGAATTACTTCATTATCTCTTAATGTTGATTCATCAAGCTGAAGAGCGAACTGTTTTACTTGCAAATTAGCTATTAATTGCTTTTTAACATCCTCTGTCATTTAATCAATGTGTCGTGACACAGATGAGTTGCTTAACAGGATGGAATTAGTGATTTCACTTGCACTTTGTTTCAGAACTGATGAAATTATAACAGACACTGATGGCAAAATTACTGTTTCACCAATATTATGGAGTTTTCCAGCCTTTGCTATTATCTTGCTAATTTCATAAGATGCAAATAAACCATCATTTAGTTTGCTTACTTGGCTGTTAAACACTTGAACCACTGTTTTTCTTGCTTGAAAATCATCACGGAGTGTTCTAAAGAATTCTAATGGTTTGTCTTTCTTTTAATTGTGTTGGGTTTCCAGATGTATTTTAAGTTTACAAAGCTTCATGCTTTCATTTGAAAGTACATCCATGCATATGAGGCACATTGGTTTCGTTGCATTCTGTGGTGATGGAATAAATCCGTAAGACAAATATTCAACAGAATACTGTCGGCACTTCTTCTTTGTTAGCGCCGCCATGGGTTATCTGTAAAAATATATCAGAATCTGTTATAGCATATATTACAGTTTATAGTTAAGAATTATATGTAATTTGTTAACAAAACTAAAATATAAATTTGCGACAAATACAGAGAGAAGTGAGTGACCTTGGTATGTTAAGGTGAAATAGGTATGATAATTTGGTCACCTTTTGCTTAAAGTACAGTATATATATATATATATATATATATATATATATATATATATATATATATATATATATATATATATATATATATATATATAATATATATATATACAAGAAAGAAAGAGAGAAAGAGAGAGAGAGAAAGAAAGAGAGACAGAGAAAGAGAGAGAGGGAGATGGAGAGAGAAGACATTTTAAGATAAACCATTGCAATTATATGGCGTGAAGAGGCCAATAATCGTGAGTAATTTAACTAAACATCCAAGTTAACATATTTGACTTTGCGGTACTTCAAGTACAATATATTGGGCACTATTACCATTTCTCTGGATCAGAATGTACCTCACAAATTATGTTTCAATGTGTGTGTGTGTGTGTGTGTGATGGAGTGTATTGAAGATTAATTTCACACTCACCTGTTGATATTTGTGACATAACATAATATAACATAACATGACACAACGTAAAGTAACATAATATGATATGACATAGCTCAACATCATTACGATATATGATATAATATTTGATGCAATACGATGCGATACAAGATGATACAATAATTATGATACCTATATTACACCATAATACACTATAATATAATACAAAATAACATATAATAGTATAAAATGGTATTATAATAATTTAGTAAATCCAAGAGTCAATAATTACTCCTCGCTTTGATTCAAATCTAATCTGATGTAGTTCATTATTATAATCAATTGGAATGAAGGGTTCCAAGCTTATTAAGTTTGCGAAGAACTTCCTAGGAATGCTATTATTTTGATACGTTTAATCCCATATCTAAGAATTAAAGTACACAGTAATGGTATTATAATAACTTACTCATTAAACACCAAAACATGTTTTACGAACAATTAAAACTGAAAAAAATTCACATGAATTCTCTATGAGTTCACACTGTGTATCTGCATGAGTTGGACCCGGAGGCGAGAGTTGCCAAATAATGTTTTCTATGAAACGCATTAATATAAATTAAAAATTGATACTAATAAATAATTTGAACGATAATGATATATATAAAATATATGAAAAAAATGGTGTTATAAAATCTCACTGTTTTTTTACTGCTCATATGAACTCGTAAATTATCAACGGCAAAAGATAATATTTGAAAACACAAATTGGCATACAAAAGTACTTCATAAACACACGTTACCATCCTCCCTCCTCTTTTCCTCTACTCTTTCTCTCTTTTCCTCTTTTTCTCTCTCTCTCTCTTCCTCTCTCTTTCTCTCTCCATTCTCAGTAATAATAACAGTTCTGAAGTAGAATTGCTCTATGGCCAACCAAAATATCACTCACCATGGACACTAATTCGTTATTTTATGTGTGTGGACCCCTAGTAATGTTACTAGGACCATGTGGCCCACGGTTGAGAACCACTGGTCTAAACAGTTCTTAAAATTATTAACTACCCTACAATTTACCACCTCTGCAGGCAAACTCTTCCACAAGTTCGCCACACTCTGCCTGACAAAGATTTTTTTTCAGTCTAACCTACACCTTTGATTTTAACAAAAAAATCAAACTATATCCCTTATCGCAGTGATCCCTGTCTATTTCAAACAATCTACTTATATCCACTCTGTCTATTCCATTAAAAATCTGATAACTAAGTCAGTAAACCTGCTTTGGCAATTTTTGTTTTATTAATTTGCATATTACTGTTGTTAAACGATAGGCCTCTAGTTATTAACATCCTTTCTTGCTCCATTTCTCAATATAGGTACTATGAGCATTCTTCCAATCACCTGGCGCCTAGGGTAAATTTCATCCAGTCCTGCTCCTTTACGTTTCTCTAAACTTAAAAGCATTTCAGCAATCTGTTCCTCAAAAATGAGACGTAATTAACAAGTTGTTATAACTAACAACATGACAATTAACAACTTAATAACAAACAGTATACCCTCAATCTTATTTTGTTCCTTAATTTGAGGTATTGTTGTTCCACTTCTCAGATTATATAGCAATGATATATCCAATACATAATTTATATATTACAGTTTAGATTATTTTAATGCCTAAATGAAAGAAAAAAAAATCATTCTAAAATATTTTTATTTGTAAAAAACTAATGGGAACGCAAAAAAATACAATCACTAAAATTATGTCATTTTGACAGAGCACTCACCGCAATGCCAATTTTTGCAGCGTCAATCACTCTCCTTCTTCGGCCTCTTCTTCTTTTACATATTAACGAAATATTATATCAGCATCGCGAGATCAAGGGCGAGTTTTAATTGCACTCTCGTTCCGAGTAAATAGAGAATACTATTTCCATTAGAAGTTACTCCCTACAATAAATATAGGAAAAGGGGTTATCACTGTAACATTTGATCTGTACTCTGTATACATACCGAAACAAGGGTCTTTCTCAGCCATTGGGCCCCGGTACGATGTATCGCCTGTACCCCCCTCTCAGTGGGCCTGCAATTCGGATATTGGATAGAGAGAATCTACAGTGAGAGAATAGCAATATCCAAGACTATTTCTTCTTGTTAGTTTTGAGACAAACTTAAATCACAGCTACCCATTACCTAACTATTTAATACGAGTACTTTTAAATTTCTTTCAAAGACAGTCTTATTTAGCCTTGATGAAGAAGGCACTAAAGACATTATGACCCTTTTTATTATTTCTGAAAGTTAAATGATTGAACTAAATCTCATAACCCAGTGTCTACTTGTTTCAAACTATTTTTGCATTGATTTTTATCGTTTGCAGTTGCTTACAAAATGAAAATTAAATTGAATAAAACATGAACGCAAATACAGTGTACGCTTTCCTTTTCTTTAGAAGCGGGTGACTTTAGGAAACAACACCTTTTCTTCTGGTGTTTCTAGAAGTGAATTTGAATTCTACCAAGTCGTTTATCTTTTGTTTTATCATTACTATATTTTGAATCACTTTTTGTTTTAACTGCGAGAATAGGATGACTAAATTGATTGAGGCTTGAGATCTCTGAGTGAAACTCGTATCCGGTTCTAAACGATATCTATTCATACCACTGGCCCGAACCAATAAGCTAGTGTTTTACCAATTTATGGTCTATTTGTATATTAAAAGAACTTTCTCTTCCATAATTTAACTTACCACTGTAACTAACGCAGAAACGTTTTGAGTTCTAAAAGCTTCATATGTAAGTTTAATCCTGTACCTTGTTCTGTACTACCACACTGTACCACTTCTACTCTAACCAGCTTGTTTATGGTCCTATAGTAATGGTATTCATTATTTAAAACCCCGCATTTTTCCAGACCTCTTCATGTTAAGATTTATACCATGTTACTATTTAAACTACCTTACTTTATCATTAATTCCAAACTACTCACCGTATACCACCTCACTTAATTACCTCAGCCCCCAAAGCTCAATCTGCCTCTTAGAGAATTCACATTTATTAGTTTGAGCCTTACCTAGCTCTAATCCACCTAATTTATATTTTTTCTTTCTTTTCTATCTTTTATCATCATTGGGTGAACGCGACTCCCCAGGTCGTCTATCAAATTTATGAAATTTGATATTTATGCCGCCACATCGGCCCAATGGGTCAGACATACTTGGCTAAATAAGTAAATTAAAGGGCATAGGCCAACACCTGGAAAACCCAATAAGATTGACACCTCTGTGAGTCACTATATTGAATATTATTCATATAAATTATCAAAATATAGCAATATATCAGAAATATTACTAAAAAAAAAATTGACAGTTTACCACTAATATGGAAATTAATGACAGCTATATTTCACAAAAAATGTGCTAAAAAGACCTCAAATTACAGACTAGTAGAAAATAGCTTTTAGCAAGAAAACTTAATGCAAACTTCAGTAATCAAGTTCATAAGTATCATGTTATTGCCTAATGGGTATTGGATTATCAATTTTAACCTTTACTCTCTGTTAATAATAACTTTCTCTTTCCCTTGCAATATCAATATGTAAAAGATCCTATGCAAAATAGTGCTTATGAGTAAAACCTAGCTTATAGTGAATATTATGGTCGTCTAAAAATAAAATTAATTCAAGAAAAAAATGAAATTAATCTTTAGTGCCTCTCATAATAGTTGTCGTAGAATGACCCTTACATATACGTCACTTCTACCCAATAGGGGTGGTCGTTCATGGTCAACCCGTGACTTTGATTCTACTCTGGTCACGACAGAGATGGGTATAGAAGTGAGGGGAAAGGAGGGACGAGTGCAAAGGATTTTAAATTCCGAAGACTGAGTGCAGTTAGCCGAGATTAACTAATGAAGGCTGCGGCTATGTTGCTTATGGAAAAGTAGGAACAAAATATACATTGATATTGACACAGTTATACACAATAAATAGATTAAATAAAATAATGGTAATAGATACTAGATGAATACAAGAATCGAGCTTAACAGAACCACTCAGTGCGAGCCCTACGGTCAGGGAGGAGCAAGAGGCGATACGAGCCTCTGTAGAAACACACACAGGAAGGACTGGCCGGAATAGCTACAGATGATTCGTTTCAAGTTGGCTTGGGATCGAGGCTTTAAGAGATGAAACGGGGAATCGGATGGTTATTCAAGGGGCTTTAACCACGAGAAGTTTAACCTCTAGTAGTAACACTAACTAGATGGAGTATTCGTGCCAAACGAAATGTACCGAAACCAAGGGTAGGCAAATTGACTGAGGCTCAGATCCTTCGGTATAATTCTAGCCTTCCGCTCGTCGAGAAAAAATGGAGCGCGATCGAGAATGACGCGTTTCGTTATAAGAGTCAGGCCTATACTGTTGTTGCTCTATTGGGACCAACAGTATATAGGGAACAGCCAGATACGTTACTGCCTCCGCCAAGGGGGAGTTGTTGCCCTCTGAACTCACCACTATGCATTTCGTTCTAAAATATTGACTATTGCTCAGAAAACAAACTAGTGAGAAAGTGAGAATGTACCCAACAGCTAATCTTGAAAGTGATTGAAAAGTAGAAACGAGCAAAAGGTTCCTTTGTAGTTCCCATTTTAAATTCACAAGTTACAATCTTAAACAAGATAAAAGAGAACTGGCAGCAGGCTTAAAACATATCTCATGGTAGTGGACACTTTTACGTCATATAGTCTTTAATTGCAAAACTTGACAAACTTTTTGACATCATCAGTTGCAAGTGTATACTTGTAGTTGTCTGTGAATTTGCCTAACCTATGCAAAGGCAAATCTCACATAAATTGTACATACCATAGGGAGATGAAGATCCAAGAACTACATTAGATTGTCTTGCCAGATCAACCAGCTTGAGCAAAGAAAACAACTCAAAAAACAGAAGCGGCAAAAAGGGGAAACAAGAAGAGTCGCTGAATACGAACAGACAAGTAAGCAGGTCAATTTTTCAATGCTATCTATTGAAATTAATTTATCTGCTGATGAAAATGAAAGACAAGTAGCAGATGCTCAATTAACAAGGATGGAAATTATAGTGACGTTAAAAATACCAAGCACATCTTCAACTTCCATTAAAAAGCCTCAGTATAACGCATTACAAATACCTGATGTTGCAATATATAGCATCATATATGGTGCTGAGCTGCATGCCACAGCTGCCATCACCACTGCTGCATTAATAGATACTGGCTTGATCCAGAAAGATGACCAGAGAATTATAGTTGATTACAATAAATTCAAGGGGTTGGTTTGTGCCCTCCACAGAAAAGAGTTTCACTTGCTACACTTGATAATGGCAGTGGATAAGAAGACCTTGGCTAGCAACAAGTGAACAGGTCATATTGACAAGATTCTAGATAGTACAACCGAACAAGAAATATATCTTTCATTCATTAAACTCTCAAAGGAAAACCATCTTACTTTACTCAGTGATGCTGTCGTAAATGATCTCTCTACTAAACAAACGTACGGGTAGAAGATCAAACAGGCCATAAGAACAGTAAAATTTAATTCAGCTCTAGTACTTCTTCAAATTAATCCAGTAAGTCATTCTTAGAGGTTAAGTACATCGAACAAGCTGTGTTGCATATTGGTTTCAAAATATGGCCTTAAATGCAATGGAATTCAATATTGAGGTGCACTACTCCTGTTGGTTCAACATCAAAGCAAGATATTCATGGGTGGAAGGCCCGCGATATATCTTGTTTTAGCTGTGGCTACTTGAGCTCAAAAAGAAGGCTATAGTGAATGCTGTTTTGCCAACCATCAGGTGTTCAACATGGTATTCATTTAGCGAAATGATAATCAAATCACTCTTGTGATCAGATTACAATGATGAGAGGAGAGCTGGGGTCCAAAATATTGTTAAAGTGAAGAGTGGAGGTGATGACACAATTGGAGACAATTCTGTACGTCCCAGTTAAATACTTTCGACCAACCCTATGGCTTCTTTCCCGTTGGAACTGATAGACTTGTGTGACGGTGCATTCGAACCTCCTTTGGCATGTAAACTAGATTTTTCGAGCTAAATAAGAGTAATTGGATTACTAGGATATGTTTATTGATTGCTGGGATATGTTTTATGCAGAGAAACTAAATGTTTATCGCATTACCAGGCATTTTGAGAAGATAAAATTAATAAATGTTGTTTATTGAGAGCAATTTATGATGGTTATTTAACATAGATTTTCAAAGCCAAATATTGAGAGAACACAAAAATAATAGCAGATTTGAATTTTTCACATCCAAACACATTTCTAGATCCCCTCAGTGAAGAAATTAACAAAAATTCATTTTCACCCCACTTACCTGGTGGCTGCCAACGAGGGAACAGTCACTGAAAAAATCAAATATAGCAATATTATAATAATAATCTATAAAAAAAACAATTAAAAGGCAAAGTTATATCAAAATGTAAAAATTCGATAAAATAGTATGGAGTAATTCTACCTCTTCATAAAATTATATATACCAGAACGTGTTTGCAGGAACCCGGCGCCATTATAAGGGACAAACAGTACTGATCCCGAAGGTGATGTTATCGTGACAAGAACTACACTTAAAGCTTCCTTAGTATAGAACATCCAATCAAATTGAGGGTACTGTTTGCGATAAGAAAGTCTTCGCTGAAAGGTTGGAGAGCGCTCGATACGGTTTTGCTGCTTCCCAATAGTTTGTTCGATTTAGAGAAGACAGAAAATTAATTGATAACCTCGAAGCTTTAAGAATATGGCCAGGGAAATTCTTGGCGCGGTAATGCATGCAACTTTAAGATTTCTGCTCACAGTTTTACATCTTATTTTACATTCAGCCATAATAAATGATATGATCCCTGCATATAGTTATAGTGGGAAATAACGAAACACCGATCCATTTTCTTAGTCTGTACTGACAGACTGGCTATCACATCAGCTAGCTTCTTAAAGCTACCCCTACATGTCCAGGAACTCATCTGAAGACAATCTTTAATTCCTTCATACCCGAGGTAGCCAGGCGTCACAGAGAAAGCGTAAAAGGAAAGTCTACATTTTAGGGGCTTAGAGCACTTAGCATACAATGAAAATTTCAATGGATTAGAATATAAACAAAAATGGCATGAAGTTAATCTTTTGGACTGAGCATTATATTACAACCAACTTAACCGTAAAGAATGACGCAACGCTCGGAAAGACACCACTTGCTTCAAACAAAGCGGAGATAGTATGTTACCCAACCCTGCCGACGGATATTATCATTAGTTTACAACGTTACTGCAGCGGGTTGACAAGTTGCATGCTCTAAGAAGTTCAAATGCAATACAGTCGGTACTGTGGAAGCATTAGCGTCTTGGAAAGAATCAATGACGATAGTGGTCCAAGAACTAAATCTAGCGCTTAAAGGAAATCCTTATGTTGAACCAGAAATATTTAAAGCTTGGTTGGCTTCTCTTATCAGCATAGGCCATTTAGAGATAAACCGCTGAAGAAATGAGAGCCATGTGCTATTGGGGATGACGCTAAACCTACATGTTCAAACATATGCATTGTGCACAAGATGAAACTTGTGGCAAGAAGGTTCTCTCTAGAGAACCATCGGAAGGTACTAGTCTCATCGGTTCCAGATTCTGCAAAAGAAACAGATTCCAGTAATAATTCTTGCATCCGTAGTCAATTTGTGCGTGAATGAAGGAGAAGTAAAATAAAAGAAGGTTAGTTAGCCATATCCGCAACACATGTAATGAATTTCACAGATCGAACAATGTCCACGGATTTGAGTTAGTTAACGAGACTGTAAACCACGGAATATCTTCCTCCTGAGTGAGACGTGAGAGGAAAGCTCAAGTCACAAAAAAACGGGTATTGAATAGTTCACCAACCGATGAAGTAAATTCAAGACGGCGTCCTTTAGCGACAGGGAAACCTTATTGGAATGCCGGTGGAAAACCTTCATGGCGGCAAAGAGTGGATAAAGCATTTGCGTAAGATTTCGGCAACGACGCGCAGGCCGGTATGGTAGTCCCGACAAATGAAGAAATGGAGAATAATACTGTAAAAACGTAACTCAAATCCTTTAGACGTGCTTTCACACATCTCCATCAGCTGTTGTCCCTTTGTGTGAAGTCACGTATGCCGCCACGAAGGATTGAATGAAATCTGGCCCTTGCCTGATGCAATGCACACAGGGTTAAATAGCTTCGATGGGACTCTAGCACTTGTAGTCATATTGTTTCTCTTTGACTGCCCGTACACTCTCGTTCTTCGACAAAGGAAACGGGCGTCATGCAAAATGGCCCGACGTGCGAGCGTTAAAAACCAGGCCCGTTTAGACAAGAGTGCCAGAAAAAAAGGCAAAGGCATCAGCGACCGAACTAAGTTCCTTGAATGCGATGGAGAATTTAGTCATTGCCTCAAATGTGGATCACCGTTTTCGGTAAAAGCATCCCTAAGGGGGAGTGGAGAAGTGATCTCAGACATCCAGATCGTTGAATTCTCCAAACTTAATATCCGGGGTGCATTAGTAGAGCATAGCTGCAGGTCAATGAAGGAAAATGAACCGGTTCTTGGACACTGATATGTAAATTATTCCACATTTATTACACCGATCTCAAACGCTTCGACCCGTTTCAAATGGATCTGTCCCAAATAATTGTTTTTTTTCACTTTTCCAGTCATTGTCTACCGTTTAAGTCACCAAGAAGGAGAAACGGATTCGGTAACTGCAATACGATGCTGTGAAATCCCATATTATGGAAGGTGGAGGTGGAAGAGTATAGAGAAAACAAATAATATCCCCGATCCAGTGGATGTGAATTGGTGCCCACAGAAGAGAAGATTGAAGAGCTAAAGGAAGAACGAGACATATTTGGTATAAACTATGCCTCCTGCGCCCCTTGTCACCGAGAATAGATAAGGGTGGGACGCTCAATATGGTATCAAGAAGGATGACTGGTTTAGTGGAGCGAGAGGAGATAACCTGGAGTACAAGGCAGTTACCCTGAAGGAGCTGTCGAAGCGCCTCACAATTATGACAGTCACTCAAGGATAGATAGAGAGCTATTGCCCTCGAAACGCACCAGTGCCTCTAATAGAACGTAAAGGAAAAGATTCGGTTCGTCATATAAGCCTTCTCTTTCTCCTGCCTCGAATCCATCTGTTGTTGGAGACATTTTAGAACCCCATCAGATAGTGGTGGGTGAAAACATTTATCGCGCTTTTACATCTTGGGGTAAAGGCGAGGCACCCGAAGCTTTTTTGGCCTCACCCTTCATTTCGAGGCATAGCCCTAGAAGTGCCAGCTACTGCCACCTTCCTGGTCATTGTTTCCTGCGAATCGATCAGAAAAATCAAGGAGGGTGGCACTTTGAGCGAGATAGGCGCAGGTTATCGAGGTTGAAATTAATGAAGAGTAGCGGCATAAGTCTTGAGACCTCACTCCTTTCTCGGCACTTACTTCCTTCTGTCCCCCCCTCCTTCTCCCACACAGAGATCATTTAGGACTTCAGGATTGTTCTAAAGGGAATAAATAGTTCACCATAATTTGACATTTATTACACACTTAATAATATCCAAATTAGGACGTGGGGTCACTTTCACTTTTGTGTAGTCCCTAAAGATCACTCAGTTTAGTACTTTGGTTGGGATAACCACATTAAAAAATAGTTCTAATCCGAGAAACGGGAGGCACTTGCTTCGACACTGTAGTTGCAGCTAGTCTTTTATGCTGGTGGAACATGTATACACGAAACAACCTTGTTCCACCAGGCGATCAAATGAATAGGAATCTTTTTCGTCGCATGCAGGCGACTCTATAAGTCACTATGTCGGTCTGTCGGTCGGATGGTAATGGTTTTACTTTTCAATGAGTTTTTTAAAGTTTTGAAAATCGTGAGGTCAAATTATATGTTTGTTAATTGATAATATACGTTTGTTAATTAAATGTTTTTATTTACAAAATTATCGCAATAATTGATAGCCAGCGACTTAGGTGCGTTCACCTTGTTTGAATTCTCCAACCTCGAAGACGCTTGATAGGCGCCGATTGAGCCTCCAGATGTCCTGAGGTTCAGCGGCTGTATTATTTGAGAGCGTCTCCTCTGAAAAAGCGCTGATTGAGGCTCCCGAGGTCCTTGAGGCTCAGCTGCTGTCTTTTTGGAAAAAGGCCTCCTCTTAAGAATCGCTGATTGAGCCACTCGATGTTCTCGAGTCTCAGCTGCTGTCTTGTTGGAGAGGGCATCCTCTTAAGAAGAACTGATTGAGGCTCCCGATGTACTTGAGGTTAAGATGCTGTCTTGTCAGAAAAGGCCTCCTCTGAAGAACCGCAGATTGAGCCTCCCGATGTCATCGAGGCTCAGCTGCTGTGTTATTGGAGAGGGCCTCCTTTGAGCAAGGGCTGATTAAGGTTCCCGACGTCCTCGATGCTCAGATGCTGTCTTGTTGAAAAAGGCCTCCTCTGACGAACCGCTGATTGAGCCTCCCGATGTTTTCGAGGCTCAGCTGCATTTTTTTTATAGAAAGTCTCCTCTGAAGCATCGCTGATTGAGCCTCCCTATGTCATTGAGTCTCATCGGCTGTGTTATTGGAAAAGGCCTCCTGTGAAGTACTACCGATTAAGCCTCTTGATGTTCTCGATGCTTAGCTGCCTTTTTTTGGAGAAGGGATCATCTGAAAAACCGCTGATTGAGCCTCCGGAAGTCTTCAAGGGTCAGCTGCTGTCTTATTGGAGAGGGCCTACTCTGAAGAAGCGCTGATTGAGGCTCCCGATGTCATTGAGGATCAGATAATGTTTTGTTGGAGAAGGCCTCCTCTGAAGACCCGCTGATTGAGTATCACGATGTCCTCGAGCCCTTGGTGCTGTTTGTTGGGGAGGGACTTTTCTGAAAAATCCCTAAATGAGCCTCCAGATATTGTCAAGGCTCAACCGCCTTTTTTTGAAGAAGGCCTCATCTGAAGAACTGCTGATTGAGCTGCCCGATATCCTCTAGGCTCAGCTACTGTCTTATTGGAGAGGGTCTCCCCTGAAGAATTGCTGAGTGAGGCTGACGATGTCCTTACAGCTCAGATGCTGTCTTGTTGTAAAAAGCCTTTTCTGTAGAATCGCTGGGTAAGCCTCCCGATGGCTTCGAGGCTCAGCTGCAATATTGTTGGAGAAAGCCTCCTCCTAAAAACCGCTTATTGAGTCTCCCAATGTCTTTGAGACTCATCGGCTGTGTTATTGGAGAAAGCCTCCTCTGAAGAACTGCTGAATCAGCCTCCCGATGTCTTCGAGGCTCAGCTGCCTTTTTGAAGAGGGCCTCCTCTAAAGAACCGCAAGTTTAGCCTCCCGATGTCCTCGAGGCTCAGCTGCCTTTTTTGGAGAGGGCCTCATCAGAAGAATCGCTGATTGAACCTCTCAATATCTTCGAGGTTTAGCTGCTGTCTTATCTTGTTGGAAAATGCCTCCTCTAAAGAGCCGCTGGATGAGCCTCCCGAAGTCTTCGCGGCTCAGCTATTGTATTGTTACAGAAGGTCTCCTCTGAAGTACTGCTGATCAAGCATCCCGATGTTTTTGAGGATCAGCTGCTGTCTTACTGGAGCGGGCCTCCTCTAAACCAGCGCTGATTAAGTCTCCCGTTTTTCATGACGCTCAGATGCTCTCTTGTTGGAAAAGGCCTCCACTGAAGAACCGCAAATTGAGCCTCCCGATGTCCTTGAGGTTCAGCTGCCTTTTTTTAGAGAAGGCCTAATCTGAAGAACCGCTGATTGAGCCTCCAGATATCTTCGAGGCTAGGGTGCTGTCTTAATGGAGAGAGCCTCCTCTTATGAAGCACTAAGTTAAGCTCCCGGTGTCCTTGCGGCTCAGGTGCTGTCGTGTTGGAAAAAGCCGCCTCTGAAGAACCACTGGATGAGCCTTCCAAAGTCTTCGAGGATCTGCTGCTGTATTGTTGGAGAAGGCCTCCGCTGAAGAATAACTTATTGAGCCTCCCGATGTCATTAAGGCTCAGCGGCTGTGTTATTGGAAAAAACCTCCTCTGAAGAACTGCTGATTGAGCCTTCCGATGTTCTCGAGGCTCAGCTGCTGTCTTGTTGGAGAGAGCCTCCTCTTAACAAGCGCTGATTGGGGCTCCCGGTGTCATTGAGCCTCAGCTGTCTTTTTTTGGAGAAGGCCTAATCTGAAGAAGCGCTGATTGAGCCTCCCGATATCCTCAAGGCTCAGCTGCTGTCATGTTGGAGAGGGCCTCTTCTGAACAAGCGCTGATTGAGTCTCCGGATATCATTGAGCCTAAGATGCCTATTTGTTTCCAAAGACCTGCTCTGATGAAACGCTGATTGAGCCTTCCGATGTCCTCGAGGCCCAGGTGCTGTATTGTTGGAGTAGCTCTTCCTTGAAGAACAGCTGATTGTGCCTGCCGATTTTCTTTAGGCTCAGTGGCTGTGTTATTAAATAAGGCCTCCTCTGAATAACCACTGATTGAGCCTTCCGACGTTCTCGAGGCTAAACTGCCTTTTTGCAGATGACCTCACTGAAGAACCGCTGATTGAGATTTTTGATGTCCTTGAGGCTCAGTTGCTGTTTTATTAGAGAGGATCTCCTCTGAACAAGCGCTGATTGAGCCTCCAGATGTCCTCGAGGCTCAGATGCTGTAGTGTTGGATATGGCCTGCTCTAAAGAATCGCTGATTGAACCTCTCGAATTTCGTGAGATTCACCTACACTCTTGTTGGAGAAGGCCTCTTCTGAAGAACCGCTGATTGAGCCTTCCGATTTCCTTGAGGCTCAGCGGCTGTTATTGGAGAAAGCTTCTGAAGAAGAAGCTCTGATTGAGCCCCCCAATGTTCTCGAGGCCCAGCTGCCTTTTTTTGAGAAAGCCTCCTCTGATGAATCGCTGGTTGAGCCTCTCGATTTTCTCGAACCTCAGTTGTTGCCATATTGAAGAGGGCCTCCTCTGAAGAAGCGCTGATTGAGGCTCCCGGTGTCTTTAAGGCTCAGATGCTCTCTTGTTTAAATAGGCCTCCTCTGAAGAATCGCAGATTGAGCCTCCCGATGTTCTCTAGGCTCTGCTGCCTTTTTTGGAGAAGGCCTCATCTGAAGAACCGCTGATTGAGCCTCCCAAAATCCTCGAGGCTCAGCTGCTGTCATGTTGGAGAGGGTCTCTTCTGAACAAGCGCTGATTGAAACTCGATGTCCTTGAGCCTCAGATGCTTATTTGTTTCCAAAGGCCTCCTCTGAAGAACCGCTGATTGAACCCCTCGATGTCCTTGAGGCTCAGCCGCTGTAGTGTTGGATATGGCCTGCTCTAAAGAATCGCTGATTGAGCCTCCTGAAGTTTGTGAGGTTCACCTACACTCCTATTAAGGAGTGTTTCTTCTGAATAACCGCTGATTGAGCCTTCCGATGTCCTCGAGGTTTAGTTGCTGTATTTTTGGAGATGGCCTGCTCTGAAGTATCGCTGATAGAGCCACCCGATGTTCTTGAAGTTCAGCTGCTGTCTTGTTGGAGAAAGGCTCCTCTCAAGAACTGCTGATTTAGCTTCCCTTTTCCCTTGAGCCTCACCGGATGTCTTATTGGAGAAGGCCTCCTCTCAAGCACCGCTGATTGAGCCTTCCAATATCCTTGAGGGTCAGCGCTTTTTTTTTTGGTTTTTCAGAGGAGTCCTTCTCCAACCCGACAGCAGCTCAGTCTCGAGGACATCGTGATGTTCATTCAGCGATTTTTCAGAATAGGCCTCCTCCAAAAAAGGCAGCTGAGTCTCAAGAACATCGGGAGGATCAATCAGCGCTTCTTCCGGGTATGCCCTCTCCAATCAGACATCAGCTGAGCCAAGAGGACTTCGGAAGGCTGAATCAGCGGTTCTTCAGAGGAAAACTTTTCCACCAAGACAGCATCCGTGCCTCAAGGACATCGAGAGGCTCCATCAGCGGTTATTCATAGGATGTCTTCTCCGTAAGGGGCGCGGCGATTCGCCTTACTAATCGCCCATCTAACGGTCCTCAGTGTCCCGTCTGTCCCCAGCTTAGCTCCTCTTCCGTCCTTCGCTAACCTCTAATCTTCGTCTTCTCTACCCCCTCTTTTTCAGTAAAGCTTACGTAGTGCCGATGCTCATGTTCCGGGCGAGAGCATTTATGTAGCAGGTACAGGAGCTCCTAAGTAGATAAAAATTCTGATAAAAAACCTGTGTCAGGTCCTTGAGTTTTCAAGACTCTTTGTCCCTCTCAAGGAATCCAGTTAGGTTTCAGGCGATGGCAGATTTTCAAGGAACCTGTTATTCCCTCTCATATTTCGGTGAGGAAATGAAAGATTAGGCTAGTAGAAAAGAATTTATTCCACTTTCTCTTGCCCACTGCCAGTCTTGGTTAGGCGAAAGCTAGTTGACTTCTAACTAGCCTTCCAAATTTGTCGCTGGCTTAGAAAAAAGGAAAGCTCTTGTAAAGAAAATGGCTTAAAGGGGGTGAAATGCAAGTGTCCGAGAGGAATAACACCCAGGTATTACCAATTTAATTTTGGACTGCCGTACGTAGTAGGGATGGAAACACGTACATCACCTGAGGTTTACGCGGGGAGCCGCCTTTTGTGCATCGCTTATAATTACAAGAATATCTGCATTTATTTACAAGACAAAACTTTGTGTTAATTGACTCTTGTATAAATCTTGCCCCTCACTTAATCGCACCGTCCCTTCTAAATGTTTAAAGGTCTTGACTGGTCCCTTAGTGTAATTTGAAATACCACCTTACCATCGTGAGTGTGTGATTAAACAGGGTATGGTCAAGTACATAATGGAACTGGTCTCGTCCAAAAATATTAGCCTCTTAATGATTAATGAAAAAGATTTCGCTAATAAAGACCAAATACCTCACACTCTTTCCTCTTTCATTCTACGATTTTGTTCTAATTTTTTTCTCTCTTCTGTGTTCAATTTCTTTTTTCTTTTTCTTTTTATAATTTGTCATGCCTCACGAAAGACATTTTTCACTCCTTTTACTAAGCTGTAAATTGAGTCGATATTTTGAGTATTTAAAAATACTAGTTTTACCTTTTATTCACGTATTAACTTCCGCAAATCTGTTATCACATTTTCTCGAGGAAAAACAAAACATGTTGATTCCTAGGTAAATTTGGATGTTTTCCTCCCTTGTCTTTCAAGTTATATGCAAGTTATTAAGTGGTAAAAATAACCCCAAAGTTAAACAGAGGAAAGAAAAGATAGGGAAAATATAAATTGATAACGGTAACTATATTCAAACGCCTGCATGTGTGCAGAAATCAAGAGGGTAGGAGACCTTTATTTACTCGACCTACGTTAATTCAGTAAGACCCTGTTCAAACTGAGCTTTTAAGGCTACGCGCATTTTTTTCAGGCGACAATCGTTACAACTGCCTTAGTGACAAAGACGTCTGATCTCATTTTATCACCATACTTTATTGCACTTTAATTAAAAGATATAGAAGCATGAAGACTATATAAAGCCAAAATACCTTCATTCAAAGGCTGACACACTTCTCCGTAGCTGGAGAGAAATAAAGTGTCAAAAATGAACTATTCTGGTTTTCTTTAAAAAAATTCAACATCTTTCATTTTTATTCGCATCGTGAAGAAAAGACAGTTGGGAATGAGAAACACCCTTTTAGTTATTCATTTATTCTATAAATTCTCTATTTTAATTAGTTCTTAATATTAATTTTATTATTTATATATTTATGTTACTTTGGGTAATTCTAAATTCTTTTGTATAGGTTATTTAAAATATATAATTAAAAATTGAATAGTGTCATTTATTTGGGGGTATATTTAAGCTCAAGGGAAGAGCAAATTCGAATAAAGAAATATCGTTTCATTTGAACTTGACATTGTAAAGAATGGGTGTAGAGGAAAAGGAGAAATACAATTTGCTCAGAAAAAGAAGCATAATAATAAAGAAAGGAAAATAAATTGGTCCAAAAATAGCCCAACATTGCTGAAAAAATTCAAACACAGATCCAATAAGTTAGAAATTTAAGCCTATTGGCAGAGAGATGAGATTTATCGCTAGCCAAATATCCACTCTCTATATTATTATGGAGGCTTCCCCGTAAATTTGATCGCCATTTTTTATTCAAAGAAATCGCAACGCAGACCGTTTTTTAATGGATGACTCAAACAGAATAAAATACATTGGATTCAGCCAAGAATATTCTCAAATTCCGAACATTAGTGGGATTAAGGAGTACGAATCTTCTTGAATAGATAAAGACGACTAGCGAGAGCATAGAAGATTATCTTATTGACGTGAGTTGTATTTTTAGAAATAAAAATACTATAATTGAGATGAAAAGCTCCATACAGCGGCTTGTGTGGGGAGATTACCAACCAAACATATTGAGAACACAAAGAAGTCGAAGCATAAAATAGATATTGGTAGAAAGATTAAAGGACTCACAATGCAAAAGAAAAGTCACAAACGAATTGGTATGTATGTGAAAGTTTCATATAGCAAGTAATTAGAATAAAAACAATGAGTTTTCTCCTCTATAATTATAATTTTGATAAAAATACTTAATTTGACTATGATGAGTAGAAAAGAAAAGCACAAGGAAGAAAAACCTCTCAATTATGGAGGCGGTGTGAATTTTAAACACTGGAAATAAATAAACTTAGAAAATAATAGATATTATTAATATTTTCAGAATGAGCGAAGTCGTTACAGTATTTATCATGGCTCCCACGCGCTGAGGTGGAAGCAACGTTGAGATACTCTTTCCTAATAGGGATATGTGTAAGTGATTATGCTGTTCAGAGAGTATCTTATCTTATAATGATTTTAACAGCAAATTGAAAGACGGGTAAATGTTTTGAAGCAAAAACTGGTGACTGTCGTTCCCATGCACGAATATGCCAGCCACAACGAGTGACTCCGTTGCTACTAGTCAGCTTGTTCATTATAAGTTCTATGCGTTTTGCTTTATACCAATAAAGTTAAGTGTATCACGCCACAACCTACTGATGCACACAAAGCGAACGATGTTATGGCATTTCCCCTTTCCCAAGATTGTACAACCGAAGAGAAAACTGCCTACCATCACGATGGCAATGAAAACGACGAGTATCTACTAAAGCCGTCACAGTACGGAAGCTATTAGGAAACCTGAGTTACACAAACCGTTGACAGCCAAAGATATGCAATGTAGAAATAAGAAAAATTCCATAAGTGAGTTTTGCATAAGTTAACGTAAGACTAAGATGTTAATTGAAACTAAGAAATGAAAACCAGTATAGGCGTTTCCACCCAAATGTTTATAAGCAGAAATCTGTAACACTTTTCTAGCAGATATGTTGATTGTATCGTGGCCAGAAGTTGGTATTTTGGGCTACGGTTTTAGTAGCCTGAAATCTATCGAGTTGTATGTGAACTAACCGTTCTCTTCTAATTAGGTATTATTTGTCTCTCCGATAATTCTTGACATTGATTTGACAGAATTTAAACGATTAAAATTGAAGTTCGGATCCACCTCCTCCTAATTCCCAAATGATTTTCCTTAAATAGATCTGGATTCCTGTATTTTTGATAACAGGGGCTCCAGAAAAAAAGGAACCAGGTCTTCCTATTCTTTCCCAAATTTTTTTTTCTGTGACATCATTTCGGAGCAATAAAATGCTAGTTTTAGGGCTAGGTATATATATATATATATACCTATATATATATATATATATATATATATATATATATATATATATATATATATATATATAATCGATCGGGTTCCTGCGAGTCTTTAATTTCACCAGGAAGGAGAGTACATAGAATGCGGAGAAATTCATCTTCATTTATTGGGGATAAACAACGTTTCGAGCTGTGCGCTCATCTTTGGGTTCTATGATATAAAGGAATACATAATTTAAAATGAATTATAATATTAAAAAATTTGTCTAGAAATTAGAATATTAAGTGTGTTGAAAAATATCTATAAAAAGAGACTTTTTCTCTATAATGCAAAACCTAAGAAAATACATAATTTATAATGAGTTAGAGCACATGCAATCAAATGCAACGCGGATATAACTATAGATAATTTTACAATAATAGATCAAGATAACAATGAGCAAAGCTTAAGAATACCAGAATCCCTTTATATTAAATCCCCTCCCCCAAGTCTTAATTGTGACTCGTCCGCTGCTCCCCTACTTATGATATAACTCTACTACCAATACAATCTGACCTATGTCCACTACAATCCCCCCTCCCCACTTCTCTCTTGAGTCAGACCAACGATGGTGAGTGTTTTGATGGTTCTCCCTTGTATTCCTCTAGGATTTTTAATATCATAACTCATTATAAATTATGTATTTTCTTAGGTTTCGCATTATATGAAAAAAGTCTCTCTTTTTATAGATATTTGTCAACACTCTTAATATTCAAATTTCTAGACAAATTTTTTAATATTATAATTCATTGTAAATTATGTATTCCTTTATATCATAGAACCCAAAGATGAGCGCATAGCTCGAAACGTTGTTTATACCCAATAAATGAAGATGAATATCTCCGCATTCTATGTAATCTCACTCTTGGTGAATATTTACATATATATATATATATATATATATATATATATATATATATATATATATATATATATATATATATATATATATATATATATATATATATGTAATATATATATATATATATATATATATATATTTATATATATATATATATATATATATATATTTATATATATATATATATATATATATATATATATATATATATATATATATATATATATATATATATATAAATATCGTAGAATGGACTCCCGACGATATACCATATATCACTATTCGTTGAGGGAACTTATTTAATTATCTTTAGGGTGCATTAATGTCTGGCGGGCCGATATTATGTATCTTCGATATGCTTAATAAGTGGAACTGAGCTCAAGGATAATAATATTGCTATCATTAATAAAATAGAGTTTTATTAATAATAACCATCAACAAACACAAAACGGAAAATATTGACATAAACAGAGAATGGAAAGGGTCGTGGGGGCTCGGGCTAATCCGAGGATTAAAGGATTTAAAAAGGTAAAACAAATATAGAGTTAAAGAGATGGGATGGTTCGCTAAACCATTTAAAGAGCAGGATAGAATTGACAAAAGGGTTAAGTACTCAAAGGTGACGTTTGGCTTACGTAACTTTATACGAGTGGTGCAGTGGAAGGCGACGTGAAGGAATTTTCGGTCTGCTGGTGAGTTTCAGCCGAAGGCGGGGGGGAATAAAAGGATCCTGACGTGGCGTCTTGAGAATGAGAACCGTTTCTCGACGAACGGCTTGAAGAACAATGGCTGTTCTACGTTGTTCTCTTCCGAACAACAGGGGGGGGGGGGTGAGAACCGTCTCTTGTCTACGGGCTCAAGAACAATGGCTGTTCTAATGTTGTTCTCTTCTTGAACAACAAGGGGGAAGGGTGAGAACCGTTTCTTGGCGAACGGATTCAAAAGAACAATGGCTGTTCTACGTTGTTCTCCTCTGAACAACAGAGGGGGGGGGGGGTGAGAACCGTCTCTTGTCTACAGGCTCAAGAACAATGGCTGTTCTAATGTTGTTCTCCTCTGAACAACAAGGGGGAAGGGTGAGAACCGTTTTTTGGCGAAGGGCTCAAAAGAACAATGGCTGTTCTGACGTTGTTCTCTATCTGAACAACGAGGGGGAAGCCTTTTGGACTCGGCGTCACAAAGGCTCGAACTTTGGCACTCAAGGGATTTTGTCTTCCTTCTGGACAAGTGATGGTGAATCTCGAGGTCGAGGTCCCTTGGCGCACAAAGTGAGAGAGGGTCGTGGTGATGTTTCGCGACGAAAATCTGGATCTCCAATCTGATCTTAGTGGTAAAGTTTCCATCTAAATAGTCGAGACACTCCCTTGGCGTGGGGGACAATGGAGTGGGAACTTCGAGGGAATGCACAGCCGAGGCTGGGAACAATGCCTTATCTGCCCATAAGCCTAACTCAATCTGGCGAGGTCGGCGTATGGGGGCGAACGGGGGGACGATAACCTCCTTGTTTAAACATTGACATCCGGTGGCTGTGATAAGGCGCCAAGCTTCGAAGCGAAGATGCACGTGGGGGCATCGTGGTTTTAAATAATATGTGATAGGAGTTGAAATTAACGCAGCTTCAACCCGTTCTATCACACCCCTCCATTCCGGGGAAAGTTGTCACTTCGAAAAAAGAGAGAAGGGACAACGATAGAGCTCTGTTGTGGGGAACTCGTCTTCTTGTACCAACCGTACCTTCCTGCACCTAACTCGTATTACCTCAATACATATGATTATTTTGATCTTTTGTTTATAAGGGAAAATAACCTTTAATACAAACTTAATAAAAAAAAGGCATGGAACAATGAGATGATATAAATATAGTACATATGGGAAAAAATAACTCATACGTAAATTAATGGGTACAAATATATATACATACAAAAAAATTAGGCATTGAGCGTTACAAAATTCAGACATATACATTAACTAATTATATTACAAGAGAATCTTAATTTAAGTCGTACAAGACGGTATATACCTACATGGAGATACTAATCCTATGAATACACTTACTCTACGCTATTCGGTAACTCATTCCTACTGAGTGCGTCAGTGACCTGGTTATCGGAACCTTTTATATAATTTATTTTAAATTGATGCTCTTGCAAGAGTAAACTCCAGCGCATGATGCGGCCGTTGGAGTGTCGCACATTCTTAATATAGGCTAACGGACGGTAGTCGGTTCCTATCTGAAATTCTTTACCTATCAAGTACATCTTGAATTTGTCGATGACCCAGATAATTGATAGAGCTTCCTTTTCTATAGTGGCATATCTCTCTTCGCGTGGTAATAATTGACGACTAGCATATGCAACTGGATGACTCGTGCCGCCATCCTCGTATTAAAGGAGTACACCTCCGATGCCCTCGTTGCTCACGTCGGTCTTAATCCCAAAGGATTTTTCCGGGTTGGGCAACTTTAAAATGGGGGCAGAAATGAACTTACTCTTGAGCTGATTAAAATGGGAAATAGCGACGTCATTCCAACGTAAACGATCGGGAGAATTCTTTTTTTGAAGGGGGCTGAGGGGGGCCGAAATTGCAGCGAAATTCGGAACAAATCGCTGATAGGGAGAAGCTGATCCTAGGAACGATCTTAATTGCTTCTTTGTAATCGGGAGGGGCATGTCGGCGATTGCCTTAATCTTGTTCTCTTGGGGACCTAACTTGCTTTGTCCTATTTTGAAACCCAAATATTTTTGGGTTTTGGGGGCAAAATGGCATTTGCGGGGGCCAATGGTGAGGTCATTTTCGCGCAGTCGCTCTAAAAGAGCTAATAAGGTGGTTAAATGGTGACTCCATTTAAATAGATCTTGTAGCTGACTCTTTTGATGTGGTGTCAGCTGCGCGTCAATATCCAGGTCAGAGGGTTCCAAAGACTCGCCTGGTAGGGAATGAGGAAGGTAATTGGCATCAGGTTGGGTGCACACTATCTGTATTACCTTAAGGGACTCCGCGGGGTAATCTTCTTCAAGCGCCGATGCTTCGTCCAGTTCTACGAAGGTATCTCCATGGGCGCGTTGGGGGTTCTTATTTTCTTGGGGTCCACGGACAGTCTCCGTGTCCTTGTCTCGGGCCTTATCGCCTAAGGGTGTTAGTAATTCACACTCCTTTTGTGTCGTCCTAAAGTCCTGGTTAGGGGTCTCCGAGAAATCGGACGGTATCGGGGTTCTGATGCGGACGGGCTCCTGGGCTTCTTTCTTATCTCGGCCTCGAGGAAGGGCGCCCTGAGACACAGGGTCGGAACTTACTTGGGGGCTCTGTCCTATAAGCACGGAACAGAATTGTATGGGTGCTGAAATGACTTCAACCCAGCCATCATAATATTGACACTGCAGGTAACATCTTACGACGGGAAATTGGTTCGCCCGCTTAAGGTAGTCATGTACCACCGCAAATTTTTCGTGGTTAGGGTCCACTGGGGGGAGGAGTTCGTCGGACACGATGAAACACGTACATCCTGTGTCCCTGACGAGAGTCGATACTCGACAGCCGTTCACGCTGCCCTCCTCAAATTTCAAAGTTCCCGATGAACTTTTATCAAAAATAAAAAATACCTGGTGGCCTGACGGAGGGGGAGAAGTTTCTGCTTGGGTCTGCACCACCGGGGGAGCCGGGGTTGCATTAATCTGGTGAACTTGGTGGGCTGTTCCACTTTTAAGCCTAGAATTTTGGAGGCAATTCCAGCTCATGTGGTTTTCTACACCACAGGTGAAGCATATGATTAGTCGCTTCGGGAAGAGAGATGGAGGAGAAATCTTAATGGGATGTTTGGAGTCCCGTTGTTGGTTTTGGGGAAAGAAGTTTTGGGGTTTTACGGGGCTCGGAAACTTCGTCGATTTTCCTGTGAAGGGGTGCGAATCCTTCCTTCTTTCCTTGTAGGGGGATTGGTGAGAAGTTCGATTCTCCTTTGGGTATAAATTATGGCTGGCGGCATAGACATCCGCTTCTTCGGTACATTCTTTAAAGGTCTGGCACCGACGATCCTTGACGAACGCGCGGATCTCCTTCGGGAGAGACGCCAAAAATTGATCTCTCAACACGAAGTCTGTTAAGGACTCGTAGTTTGGATCAACCTTTGAGAATTCTAACCAAAATTTAAAATTCCTCTAAAGAATGTATCCAAATTGACGGGACGTCTGTACGGGTTTAATACGACCTCCTCGAAATTCTTAGCGGTAGAAATCGGGAGTCATATTATGATCGGCCAATAACTCAGCTTTTAAGGTGCTGTAGTTAATTGTACACTCAGATGGTAACGATATAAAAATTTCGCGCAATTTACAATTTAACAGGAGAAGTAATCTGGCTACACCTTCAGCCTCCAGATCCATGTTATTGATTTCGAGGATCTTTTCGAAGTGGGCTAAAAATGCTCCAAAATCCTCTCCATCCTTGAAATTGGGAAGCTTTAGTGAGAGATTGGGGGGCTTCGGAACGGGAACTGGTGGACTGTATTTCTGCTTCAACACGAGCTAATTCAATCTGATGGTGAAGCTCAGCTTGTCTTATCCGTTCCTCTCTTTCTCTTTCTTCTCGTTGGATTTCTCTTTCTCGTTCTTCTCGTTTTTCTTTTTCTTCACGCTCTTTTCTTTGCTCCTCTTGAACGTACTCAATTAGTTCTTTTCCAGAGAGTCCCAAGGATTCTCCTTGCGCTTTAAAGATTTTGAACTGAGTCATCTTTGCACTTGGGGCGCACTAGTCAACCAACTAAAATTCCTTGCAACAAGAATTATGCCTTCTATAGAATAAGCCTACCTAAATATGGGCACTGACCTATTCGTACTTGGTTTCTTAATCTAAATACCCACTGACTAAAATCACAAAAAGAACACAACAAATTATTACAACAGTTCCTTGAGCTACTCCAGCATTTTAAGTTTAAAAAAAAAAGGGGATAGCACTCGTTAAAACAAAAGGGAACTACTATACTCTATTATTGTAACGAATAACACTATGCTTTACTCGACTGAGACCAGTGTTTGCAAAGATATAGCGTTAAACCTTACACACTTGATACCAAATTTAAATAGTACATATATATATACATATATGTCGTAGAATGGACTTCCGACGATATACCATATATCACTATTCGTTGAGGGAACTTCTTTAATTATCTTCAGAGTGCATTAATGTCTGGCGGGCCGATATTATGTATCTTCGATATGCTTAATAAGTGGAACTGAGCTCAAGGATAATAATATTGCTATCATTAATAAAATAGAGTTTTATTAATAATAACCATCAACAAACACAAAACGGAAAATATTGACATAAACAGAGAATGAAAAGGGTCGTGGGGGCTCGGGCTAATCCGAGGATTAAAGGATTTAAAAAGGTAAAACAAATATAGAGTCAAAGAGATGGGATGGTTCGCTAAACCATTTAAAGAACAGGATAGAATTGACAAAAGGGTTAAGTACTCAAAGGTGACGTTTGGCTTACGTAACTTTATACGAGTGGTGCAGTGGAAGGCGACGTGAAGGAATTTTCGGTCCGCTGGTGAGTTTCAGCCGAAGGGGGGGGGAATAAAAGGATCCTGACGTGGCGTCTTGAGAATGAGAACCGTTTCTCGACGAACGGCTTGAAGAACAATGGCTGTTCTACGTTGTTCTCTTCCGAACAACAGGGGGGGGGGTGAGAACCGTCTCTTGTCTACGGGCTCAAGAACAATGGCTGTTCTAATGTTGTTCTCTTCTTGAACAACAAGGGGGAAGGGTGAGAACCGTTTCTTGGCGAACGGATTCAAAAGAACAATGGCTGTTCTACGTTGTTCTCCTCTGAACAACAGGGGGGGGGGGGTGAGAACCGTCTCTTGTCTACGGGCTCAAGAACAATGGCTGTTCTAATGTTGTTCTCCTCTGAACAACAAGGGGGAAGGGTGAGAACCGTGTTTTGGCGAAGGGCTCAAAAGAACAATGGCTGTTCTGACGTTGTTCTCTATCTGAACAACGAGGGGGAAGCCTTTTGGACTCGGCGTCACAAAGGCTCGAACTTTGGCACTCAAGGGATTTTGTCTTCCTTCTGGACAAGTGATGGTGAATCTCGAGGTCGAGGTCCCTTGGCGCACAAAGTGAGAGAGGGTCGTGGTGATGTTTCGCGACGAAAATCTGGATCTCCAATCTGATCTTAGTGGTAAAGTTTCCATCTAAATAGTCGAGACACTCCCTTGGCGTGGGGGACAATGGAGTGGGAACTTCGAGGGAATGCACAGCCGAGGCTGGGAACAATGCCTTATCTGCCCATAAGCCTAACTCAATCTGGCGAGGTCGGCGTATGGGGGCGAACGGGGGGACGATAACCTCCTTGTTTAAACATTGACATCCGGTGGCTGTGATAAGGCGCCAAGCTTCGAAGCGAAGATGCACGTGGGGGCATCGTGGTTATAAATAATATGTGATAGGAGTTGAAATTAACGCAGCTTCCCCCTGTTCTATCACAATATATATATATATATATATATATATATATATATATATATATATATATATATTAAGAAAATTATTGCAGTAATGCAATTAATTATGCGGTTAAAAGGCTATTTTTTGGCAAACCAGTCTTCCTCAAAGCCTTCGGAAGGAGGGGAAATTGGAGAATCAAACAAATTTTTCATTCTCTTCGAAAAGCAGTGGTGACACTTAAATACGCTAATCGAAAGATAGTTTTTTGGATATCTTAGAGAACGCCTATTTTAAGTGCTACCTTTTCGTGTATGTGAGAAGGAGCTCCTTCCGAAGGCTTTGAGGAAGACTGGTTTGCCAAAAAATAGCCTTTTAACCGCATATATATATATATATATATATATATATATATATATATATATATATATATATATATATATATATATATATTCAATTGACAGAGGGAAATAAATTAGAATGTAGTCTACAAATGAATTAGCTTTTAAGCGGCCAGTCTGCTGTCTTTTCATTACATAAGATGTTCAAAAGTTCACTAACTATTTCACGACTTATGATGAATTTATTAAAGTGTTGTAACAATTTGCTCCAGCATCTATTTAAATTTAAAATAGTCACGATATACCCAGATCACAAAATTATGTACTTAAATATATTCGAATAAATATGTAAACATCACAAAAAACTTTATCCTAAAGCGTGCTGATATTTCTTCAAATAGATAGGAATTATTGCAACGGCCTGTAATTTGTTTAATTGGCCATTTGGGTACAGCAGGGCTAGATAATAGTTGCTATCATAAAAACCCCATTTGAAGCCATATAAACAATCTGAATGTCTTTCTTCTTTTTCTAGACAAAGGGAGAATCGAATTTGATGTTTATATAAAGCATTACGGTACAAACCGCAGCATTCACCTATGGGTGAGCCTTGAATAAAGGAGGTAATACAGAACATAGCGGAAGGTTTACCGGAGTATAAAACTTAACTTGTGAAGGCCCTATATCACACAGCAGTCGATATGCCCATCAGCCCATCTGCCTGAGGATAAATCCTGACTGAACAATATGCTATAGCAAATAGCATTCCATATAGCCGAAGATAGGCATCGACTGAATGAGATGCTACAGCACAAAAGCACTCCATATGCCCGAGGATGAAACTTGACTAGATAAAATGCTACAGCAAATAGCATTCTAAATATCCGAAGATGGACTTTTGCTGAGTTAGAAGCTACATTACCTTATTCTCTATCTAACAGTAGATGAAACTCGACTAGGCTACAAAGTGCCCCAACAAGATAGCCCTCCATCTACAAGATAGATCATAAGCCCTTATTGGACGAAAAGTTACAATAAATAGCTCTCTATCTAGAGTATGAACCTTGAGTAGATGCGATGCTACGCTGCATAGCTCTTTATGTACCTTGGATGAACCCATATAATAAAAGATGCTATACGGCAAATAGGACTCCATCGACCTGAAGATGAACTCTGAGTTGAAGAGATGCTGAATAGAGAAGAGCGCTCCATCAACCTGTAGATGAACCCTGACAGGATGTGGAGTTACAGCACATAACCATCTTTTCGCTTCATTTGGCTGAGATAAACCTTGACTGGGTGAAATTCTAAGTCAAATAAGGGTCCATCATGTCAAAGATGAACCCTGACTGTATGTGATGCCACGGTGAATACGGATCCATGATCAAAGACTAACAGTGACTAGGTGAGTTGCTACGGTAAATATGGGTTCATTATCCCAAGGTTGACCCTTGATTAGGTGAGATGCTTCGGCAAATAGGGGTTGATCATCCCCAAAGTGAACCTAAACTGTATGTCATGCAACGGTAAATAGTATCTATTATCCTAAAGATGAACCTTGACTAGGTAAGTTGCCACGACAACTATGGGCTCATCATCCCAAAGTTGAACCACGATGCGGTGAGATGCTACGGAAAATAGGGGTTCATCATCTAGAACTGAACATCTGCCTGGACGAGATGTTGCTTTTTTTATGAAGTTCTAAATGGCCCAAAGATACGATACATTTCTTTCTAACCTTTAGTAAAGGGTAGGGTGGTGTTATTTAAGTATGTTGTTAAATAGGAGGCGTCTTGAAATCATCCTATTTCTTTTTCCTGCGAATGATATTTAGGATGTCTCACGCAAGATTTGCTAATATCCTTAATTATTTAGAATTGGTGAGTTTCTTTAACTACGTCTTTATCCATTCCTGTTAATTAGGTTTGACTTTATATAGAAATACCGCTTGAGGACTGACCTAACTTAAATCACATCGAGTAAGGTTAATCGCGGGAAGGAGTTCCATAAATTATTATGGTTTCCCCTTAAATTTTAACTATTTTTTATTGAAAGAAAATGCAACGCAGACCCTTTTTTAATAGATGACTCAAACAGAATAATATGCATTTGATTGAGCCAAGATTATCTTCAAGTTCGGAGCATTAGTGGGATTAAGGAGCACAAATCTTCATGAATAGATAGAGACGAGTAAAGATGTTGTAGAAGGTTATCTCATTGACGTGAGTGGTATTTTCCGAAATAAAAAAGCTCCATACAGCGACTTGCATGGAGGGATTACTAAGCGAACATATTGAGAACACAAAGAAGTGGAAGAAGAAAATAGATATTGGTAGAGAGATTAAAGGAATCACAATGCAGAAAAAAAGTCACACACCAATTGGTAAGTAAATAAAAGTTTCGTATAGCAAGTAATTAGAATAAAAGCAATGAGTTTTCTGAATTATTTATTATAATTTTGATAAGAAATTGAATAGCTAAAACAGGACACAATACTTAATTCGACTATGATGAGTCGAAAAAAAATGCACAAAGAAGAACAAACTCTAGCGACTCAGGGTTCAGATCCCAGAATAAACATACTCGATCCCCCGAATGACTTAAACCATTAAATGAAAGTCTAAATCGGCACCAAAATTCGTGCGTAATCAACTCTTTCTCTGTCGTCTTTGACGCTTAATTTCGTCAAGGTGACTGAACACCCAGCCCACGACTCCCTTCAGGCTAACGCCATTTACGATTCCAGTCCATTTTCATCGTCATTCGACCAATCCTTAAAATTTGAGAGAGCATAAAAGGTATTTGATAAGACCTGAATCATTAAAGGCTCGCGATAAGACTCTAAACAAGATTAGGTATTCCAAATCGATAATGGACGAAGATCAAGTCCATTAGACCAAATAAGAAAAACAAAACGTCACCGGCATTCGAATCGGGAGACAAATACTTTATAATAAAGAGGGAAAGAGGAAGGAGTGAGGGAATAGTAGAATAAGTAAATAGACCTAGTGAAATAAAACCTAATCACTACACGGAAACTGCGAATACGAAAGAGAAAAGTCTCTTTGAAGGCAACCAATGAACGTATATATAAATGAATAAATGCCAGAGGCAAAATTACGCTGTTTAAAATTAGGTAAAGAAAAAGCTAGCAGGAGATATCTTAAAATCTTCCCGAAGAGATAAAATGGAGATCATATTTGATGCGCGTTCAAAAATAACTCAAATAATTATAATTGAGCTATCAAACAATTAATAAGGCCTCATTTGGTCAGGATCAAAATATGAATAGTACATTAAGTGTTTCTACCATTTATATATATACAGTAAAAATCTAGATTAGTTTTAGATCTGTAATATTATTTCGAAGAGTAAAAATTTGTCCTTAAATTCCATTATTATTATCACCTAATTAATACTCTTTTCCCTTTACTAAACCTCCAGACAACGCACTAACGCACACTGATCACTCAAAAACTTTCTCCAAAATTACAAACTAATAAGAGAAGCCTAAGAGAAGATATTTTAAATGCGAAAATGGAGAATGAAGGAAACTCGCATAACCAACATTTTCTCTCAGTGGCGAAAAGGAGGGAGAAGGGGGAGGAGTGAAGAGCAGACGCATGCAAAAATATATAAGTAAGGATTAATGAAAAGATTATAGATGACAAACATTCCAATAGCATCCCTTATACCCCCTCCCTACTAGCTATGAATATTTATGAACCTCCAGACATGTTCGTACAAAAAACAGTCTCCCAAAACAAATTTCAGTCCTTTTGAGGACCAAGGGAAGAGATTAAAAATATCATGTTTAAAACTAGCATAATATGGGTTTGTAAATAAAGTTGTGCGAATTAAATAAACGCAGATTTTCTTCTAATTATGAGGTATATGGTTACAGAAATTTGATATTTAACGCTATTCTTACTTATGCTTTGGGGGTGTCTATGAATACGGAAATTTGTTTGATTTATATAACGATATGCGCTGTCCTGCAACTGCTTATACATTATCTACTTCCTACCAGTGAATGCCAATTATGTTTGTTTTTATTTAAGACCTTATTTATTCGATTTTGGTATATTTGCCTGTATAAATTAAATATACCTACACTCCGGAGGTTATAGAGGCAATAAACATTGAATTAAAAATATCAGCTTCCGTGCAACGCGTCCGTATATCAGAGAAGTAGACGTCATGAAGGTACATACAACATGTAGGCGTAAAAAACGCTTCTAGGGACTTTGAGATTTCATGAAGGCACCTACAGGCACATATAGACGTAAGATACATATCAAAACGACAAGACCCATTACAAAAAGTTTCAAAGACAAGTAGATGTAATACAAACACTCTCAAAGAAAAGAAATACAGAAATATGCAATGACAAGTATATGCAATATGGACATACAAAGTCAAGTAGATGTAATAGAATAAAGGCACGGCTTAATACCAACATATTAGCCCAATTAGACGTAATACAGACGCAATATGAACAAGTGATAATTCCGAAGGATACGAAGATTAATAGACGTAATAGATCTAATCCATTGACTTTATAGGTAATACAGGAAAAACAGAAATATCGGTAGTAGAGGAACATACAAAGATAAATAAACGTGATGCAGACGCATACGAAATCTTTAAACACAATATAAACACAAACAAAAAGAAGTAGTACTAATACTGATAAATAAAAAGAGAAGTGGTTGTTGTGAAGACATACAAAAAAGAGTAGACACAATACAGACCCAAACAAAGTTATCAGGCATCATACGGAATAGGAACAAAGAGAAGTAGACGTAATGACAGTTTTTATACAAAGTATGCAAAGATATAAAATCAACAATAATGATGGTGGATAGATTAATCGAGATCGTGAAAGAGACAGAGAGAAACCATCGCTGTCAATTTTCCAGTTTCTTCTCGAGACCCGACGAGTCTCATGAAGTGGAGGTGGCACAAACAGAAAGGGAAGATAACATCCAATTTGCATAATCCATTAATTGTTAGCAGCGAGGTTGAAATGGGAGGTGGAAGCGAATGAGAAGAGAGGAATATGGATACCCTAAGACCCCCCTGAAAAATGAGAAAGCAAAAATGCTAGTGAAGGTTGAGATACGACTCGATTTCTTGAATCTACTTGGAAGCAAAAAGGTGAAGGCTTGCTTAGGAAACTAGAAATGGTGTTTTTGCCAGTTTAAATAAAAGTGAAGAAGTAAAAATGAGATCGGCGGTGAAAATGGGTCTATTCCTATTATCTTTTAATTGAATGAGTTGAAAGTGGATATGGAAATTGTGATCAAGTTAAGACATAAGATCTTTTATAGCGTTGAATTAAATCGATGATGATAGACAATTGTATGAATAGAAAGAAGTTGGCGGTATTCTAACAGGAATGAAATTGAAAGTGAGTAAGGAGCGGTTGTAGAATGATGTAGAGTTTTATCTTTCAGTATATTACAAAGAGGTAAAGGCCAATAAAAATGATTGGGAATCAAAATGGCATATTTGTAATGCACGTAGAAAATAGTGCAGTGAAAAGGAGAGGAAATAAGTTTTTCTTAAATTTGTACGTTTTTTTCGTTAAGAGTAAGAAATATTTTCCTTCAAATTTCGAAATGATTCGCTTTCTTCTAAATCCAGGAATATTCCATTGCTAAAATTAATCACTTTTTACTCTCGTAGTTTTAAGCCCGGTGGAAGATGTGAGCCTTTGGTCCAGAATGTTTGGTTCTTGTCAGTTGGGAAACAAGTAAAGAAGAATTACAGACATGCAAAGGCCCTTAAAACCCTTTGATGCAAGTCGTGGAAAAATGAGAAAAGTAAAATTGGAGAAATGTCCTGCATTTATTTACATGTATGACTATATATTAACTAATCATACACTTATTAATACATATAATATGAAGAGCTTTAAAGAAAGTAGTGCAAAAGACGAAGAAGTAGCAGCGCTAACAGCAGCACCAGGACAAGAGAAAAGAAATATTTAAGAGAAGTGACGCCAGAACTCTCCTCATAGGTAGCTCGAGCAAAATACCTACAGAATTGACAATAAACAATGCTGTAAGAGAGTAATGATAGCCTCAATAAATCTCCATGTCGGTTTTAGCAAATTTGAACGTGCGCTCAATTTAATCTAAAGAGGTATTATGGTTGTACTCTACATTAGGCATTTATTCTCTAAATGTTAATGCGTCTAGAACTAATGATACATACCTATCTACCTATGACTGAAAGATTTATGCGCTGTCTTTTCAGGTTAGTTATACGTTACCAGTAGCGGGTTGGTCCACTTGATGCTAGTTCCACTAGCTCCAACGTAGCATTCCCAAGAGAAGAAAGATTAGACAACTTATTCTTCTTGAAGAAAGGCTTTTGCTGTTAGTTTAGAAGGAATATCTTAGAAGGACATTGGGATCGGATAATGTAAACAGACTATCGGATGCTTTTTAAATAATCAGTGGCATTAGTTTTGTTCTTGTATCTTACACCATTTGTCCATTTTTCCTATTATTTACAAATATTCTCCTCACTGAATTTATATAAGTTTTATTCTCGCGAATGTTAAACAAAGCACGATTGAAAGAATTTTATTGAAGTAATTCAATCAACGTTTATGTGGGAAGCATCGTAGGTAGTTAGTATTCTATAGGAGAATTTAGTTACCTGCAATATTTGACAGAAAATGTCCAGGATTTAACTTGTATCACAAGAAACCCACTCCTACCTTCTAAACTACCCATTTAAGCATCCCCCCATATAAGTTTCCGATAGAGAACATCATTCTTTACCTAAAATTCGCCGGAAGTGAGGATATTCAAGTTATCTCTTGAGATTTGGTTATATTAATTTATAATTTAACACTTTTTGGAGTCACAAAGTTTCATAAGAAATAGAAGTACCTATTCAGAGTAGGTAATATTTAGAGGAAATTTTCACATGCTGGTTGTGAAAGAGCAGAGTACAGATGAAGGCTCTCCTCACCCACTTTTCCCAGCCGCATGTGCCTGCAAGGAAAGTCAGAAAAGATAACAGAAGGTACTGAGGAAAGGGAGAGAACCAGGAATTTTGACAGTCAAGCTCTAGTTGAAAGAAAATAAAAATAATATATATATATATATATATATATATATATATATATATATATATATATATATATATATATATACATATATGTGTTTGTGTGTGTAATTTGTTACACATTAAAAAACATTCGGTCAATTAATTCTATCTTCAAATCCCTGAACACTAGAACCATTTACTCCCTCTACAGGCCATCACGCAAGGTTTCCAATATTAATTATGGGAAGTAAACTAGAATCTAAAAATATCAGAACACCTTTATTTCTCTAAAAAATATTTTTAACATTTACTAGAGAGAATCTAAGGCTTCCAAAATTGGTGTAAAAAGCTATATGTATGAAGGACGTATGGGTAAAGAGTATGCAGATTTATGTGAATAAAACGAAAGTTATCATCAGATAACTATTTATTGGAATTATTGAATTGTCAAAAATGATCCAAACGCTTAGGTTTCTTGTAAAGAGAACCAGCATTGTTCACATAGCAACTAACTTCAGTTCAATCTCTCTTCCAGATAACATGCCTAAGATATATGACACACCTCTCCATAAGCGCCAGTTTGTCGTAAAGATACCCCACCGAGATGCTCTTGGAATTGGAACCATTGCAGAACCGTCAAACGCTTCAAAAATGTAGTCCTTAATATTCTGTCAATCCGTAATAAAACATGTTATGTAAGGCTGGTAAATTAACCGGTAGGCCAAGGAAGCACTAAAAAAACGAAAGAAATAACTATTATTCAGTTCATGGTAGTTTTTCTAGAGATTATTGAGACTTTGGCCAGCAATGTGTCTAGGCAGACTCTATCACGTCAGCTGGAGGAAGACAAATTTTAACCTCCTGTATCCGCCATTGAACAAGTTACATGCACGGAAGACTAATAGAGCCAAGTCCACCTTAGTGACGAATCTAGGTTCAAATTGTTTAGCTTCTTTGGCCGGAGGTTTGTTCGTCCCAGAACAGGTGAAATAGTGTGTGTCAAGTGCATCAAAAAGTTTCAGGGATGAATTATCATGGTCTGGGACGAACATTCGATAAAAGGCACTAGAACACTTGTTCCATTTACGCTGTATAGTGAATGCACAAGTGTAAGAGTAATTGATGTGACATCTTGTTTTGGCCCATCTGTGAGCCTCCAAAGTTCAACCTGCCTATTTCATGCAGAATAACTCCCCCTGTCACTGCGTGAAATCGGCGAAGACATTTTCAGGCGACGAGTAAATAGTGAGGACTTGACTCCCATTATAAAATGCTTGGAAGACACTCGCAAATAGGCTTTAAGCGAGTAATGCAGGACAGTTCAAGAATTCTGAAAAGTTTTTCAAGATGACAAACTAAATAATCTAAAATGGTCTAAGAAAAAAATAACCTGACAGAACATAAGGTGACCTAACAAAATTCTATTTAACCTAACCTAGGAATAAAAAAAACTGATAAAGTATTTTATTAGTAAAAACCTACCTTAGCAAGCAAGGGGAGGATATAGTTGAGCCACAACAGAAAATATAAAGTGAGGTCGTGTAGCAACATCTGGTTAAACAGCTATGAATACACTATTTTATATCCTACCACAAAGGTTCGATTGCCTGAGTCTGTCGAGGAATAGGTCACCTCCCTACACAATACCTATATATATATATATATATATATATATATATATATATATATATATATATATATATATATATATATATATATATATATTGGTAGGGAAGAAAGAAATAAAAGCTAAGAAAATATGTATACATACACACATATATATATATATATATATATATATATATATATATATATATATATATATATATACATATATCCTTTAATGTACGTACGCGTCCTTCGCTACCTACAAGTACGTTCACTTCGTAAGAGTCATCCGTTGATTACGAGGTATAAGAGTGCGATTTACTACAGGGGCCGATAGTGTTTAATGAGTTTACCAAGTTGCCGTTCAAAGGTATATTTAAAGAGTGAAAACCAAAATATCATAATAATAATAAGTCACTAGTTAATATATATACATACGGAAAAATACAAGTAGTTTAAATAAAGGACAACTCTGAGAGAAACAGATTAATGGGCATTCTTGGAATATAGTAGCTCGTTAATCAATTATTGAATGGAATATTTAAAAAAATCAGTTAGACGGAGGGAATATTTAGTGGTGGGAAAGTGGGTCGGATAACGGGAGATACAAGCAAGAGTCGTTTTACCTTAATAGAATCAACTCGAGGAAGGGGAATCCTTTAGTGAGTCGGCGCGGGGAAATGGAGAATGCCGATGGACGTGATTCTCGGCCCAATATCCTAACGGTGAGGAAGATGAATGCGGATGGGGAGGGATGGGGGGTGGGGGCAGAAGACGAGTTCACCATGATCCTTTTGCTTTTATAGAGATTTTAAGTTCTTTAACACAAAAACAGTAGTGGCCAACCGTTTGCACCATGCGTGAATGAAATAAACAATTGTCTCAAAAGATAATTTTGATTCTTCTAATCAAATGTATTTTCACGCTTTTTACAGCGCTAACTGCAACGTGAAGATGGTAATGAAAGTTTCATAATAAGTCAAGCCTAACCTTAACCTCAAGATAGCCTCGAAAAACATACTTTGAGCGACCCTGTTCCAAAAATGATCCGTTTGATCATGTGAATTAAAGTTTAGGCTGATCGATTTTACACCTACACACTAAATTTATTTTTAGAGTTTAGCTCTATTTCGAAAGCCAAACAACACACACCGTCTACAATAAACCCACGCTGGAATTTCGTCTTTCCGAATTTAGACTGTGCCTTTTAACACCAATATAGTCCTGTATATCAAGCGACTAGGTACGTATCTCGCAACATAAACTCTTACAATTAACAATTTTTTTTCTAAGAAAATCTTAAATTGTGAACAAAATACTCCTGATTAAATTCTTTGATAAGAAGACACTTAATAAATGACGAATTTAGATCGGGTGCTAAATACCCTCGTTCAAGCCACGCGTCCGCAAATTAAGAGAGAGTAAACTCGTGAAGCCGGCGTCGCTTTTTATTATGCACTAACTTATTTGTAAAGCAAAAACAGCGATCCAACGGAAATGCATTACAATGAGCTCCGAGGACAATAAGAGGCAGTTTGAACTTTTTTTATGACGTATTTGAAATATATTTGGATTCCAGCACAAGTCAAAACGTAAAGTTATCCGATTCCAAATAGAAACGAATTGTGAAAAGGTGATGAAGTAGGCTCGATCGAAAGTATGTTGATAATGTGACGTCACTACACTAACCTTTGCAAAAATGCTTCTCAAATTTCACGTCATTACAATGAAGAAAGATTAAGAATATTCATATTAAATATGTTATCATAAGAATAATAACATCAACCGCTGAAAAAATTCTATATAGATAGATTCATAAGAGTGTGCTTGACATACTAGTAGTGATTAAATATTTTTTAAGCAATTACTGTTTCCTAACGTTAATCTAAATTTGTTTCCGCTTTTATTTGGGTCATTTCGCACACCAATCTTTCTAGTAAGCTGTTTATCTGCGGATTATTTTTATTTTTCTTCTTAATTTACATAACCGCTATACATACTTTGCTTATACATACCAAATGTTATAGAAGATGGGAATATAATACAAGCATTATTATCTTTATGGATTGTACTATAGTTGCTCCCATGATTACTACTGAACTGCAGAAGTTTAAGCTTACACCCTAGGTCCTTGTTCTATTTTGGCTAAGGATTAAGATCTTCAACATTCTCGAAGTCTCACTAATTTGAGGCACTATCAGTTGAAAGACCAGTTTCTGAGTCTTTTGCGTAAAGAGACAGAGCCGATTACTTCGCATCTCTTATGTAGTCTCTATGCTAATGACAGGATCAAATTCGGGATTTGTGCCCTTTCTCGCCGCTCAATTCCTTTTCGAATGCTGAGGGATCAATGCTCAAACCGCAATTCTAAGTGAGACTGCACCAACGCGTTTTACAAAGGCAGCAAATTTGTTTCATAAATGAACCGCTTCCTTATGTAACCTAACCTTTACTGTTCTCTTTTCTCTGTCATATCGCACTATCTGTAAAACCTTAAGTCACTGCAAATCAACACATTTAGGTCTTTCTCTAAAGCCATGCCTTTGTCGAGATTAGTCATACAAGGGTTTGTTGGTTTGAACATCCAATTTATTACTATAGTCTATGAATATCAAAGGACCTAACACGGAGCCTTGACGGACTCGACCTTCACTGACGACAAGAACGACAAATTTGTCCTTAGATCACAACACCCTTTTCTGGCTCCCAGAAAACCAGTTTGGGACGAAAGATATTTAATTGCAAACACGGTGCGTATATATTGTGCGGTCTAAAAACAAATTCACTCCAACTGAGTTCAACTTAATCGAGCTTAATCTAACTTAACTAGGTCAGTTAGGTTCTCTTTCAAACCGTACACTAAATGATAATGAGTTTTCAGTCGTCTAAGCTTAGGATTTTTAACATTTTGAACTCCCTTAATCTGTCTTAGGAAAAGTGTTGTGGTATAGCAAGGACCGAGGGATGGTGTTCGTACGTATAAGTTTGTTACGTACTTCAAAACTCTGTGATTAAGTTTTCTCTCTAAGAGTTCTATATTTTGATTATTATTATTACGTTATTTTAATCTTCGAGGGTTTCTAGTCCATGCTTAACGTTTCGAGGATTGAATAAAATAATTTTTCTAAGGAAAATAGACTTTTAATTAAAACATGAACCAAAATTGAAATTTAACTAACAAACTACACAGGAATGAATTAAACAAATTTAAGTAAGGCTTACTAAATTACACAATTGAATTTACAGTAATGGTTGACCCAAAGGTAACTCTAATATTGAACTCAAATTTACCTTCACGAAACAGCTACTGGGATTTTAAATACCTTTCGAGATTCCCACGAGAATCAAGTTTGAGCCTGACCTTGTCCTCAATTTTTATGCCGCCTCAAGAATGTTGTTTCCAGGCCGGCGCGTGAACAGGCGGTTCCAGATGGGCTCTGAAGGGAGAATGCTTTAAAGCCGCAGAGTAATTCGGAGCGTGTGGCAGATGGAGTTAAGCACGTATTATCCATGAAATAATTTCACCAAGGGACAGGGAAAATATGTTTCTTCCAAATCTTCGGGTTACTCTGGAAATAATTCGCACTGACGAGCGATGAGCCAAAGAGTGAATTCTTTGACGAAGGGGAGTGCTTGAGGGAGTTCACTTTGGGCTATTCCTCAATGGCGAGAACTATCTCTGGGTTTTTGGATTAAACCAGGAGAAGGGGGTTTCTCTAAAGAGAGTAGGTTGAACTTCCTTCTCAATCTAAGTTAACTAAAAGTTTGGTGTGACCACCAGGAACTGGCTCGAGGGTGAGCTTCTTCTAAGTCCCTTTTGTAGGGTGTCGGGCACTCGCCGAACCTTGCTGTCTTGAAGAATCTCACGATCTCTTCGTGACAGGATGCTAAATTTGGTGTGACCATCAGGAAATGGCTCAGGACGAGCTTCTTCAAAGTCCCTTGCGTTGGCACTGGGCCTCTAGCAGGACTTCGTTGTCTTGATGACTAACACGATCTGCCTCATTTTTCCTAAGTTATTGGATTATATACTTCGCCACCCCACTGGGGGTAGGAGAAGGAGGGGGTAGGATGAGGACGGATGCATTAAGTCTCCCCCTACAACGGTTTTTCTCAGAGCGTCTTTCAGCCAGCCCTAAAAGAGAACTTCTGGCTTTAGGCCAACGCTTCTCTAATTTCGCATATGCGGTGAAATTGAATATCAACTCTTAGGGGAAATCTTGCTATTTCAACCAATGTTAGGTTTACCGGGGTCCGACATGTGATTAGTTCATTATGTGGTCTTGGGCGGCCTTTCTGCTTTTCCTCAAGGCAAGGGGAGAGAGGGAGGGGGAAGGTTAAGTGGTCGGGCTACGCCGCCCAAAATGCAAGGACGTTGTGTTTAAGGGTATTGATTCCCTTAGAGAGAGGATATTCATTTAATCCTTTAGTTTAGCTCTTTTACATCTTATCGCACACTCACAAAGCCATCTTGATCTAGTTTAGTGAAACTATTGATAATTTTACATATTTCATTCAGAAACCCGCAAAGAGAACCGGGGTTCGATGGTAAAAGACCGCGTATAAGGTTTTCTTGGTACGGCAAATTTTAGTCCCACGAATAGTTTTGTCGGGTATAGTGGAACTATTTCTCATTTTATTTTCTCTCAATAAAGGTAATGTAGGGTGTACTATAATTATGTTCTAACCATTAGTTTGAATAACAGGAGAACGCTATCATTTCTTTTTTGTAGGCGTTTTTACGGCCAAAGGGTTTCACATAGCTTTTTTCTACCAACTAAGAAAAGTATTGAGAGCCGCGAGGGGTCTTCAAAGTTCGCTTCTGGTTTAACGAAGAAACCCCCTACGGAAAAGAACATGCTCTGCAAAACTTTGAACCAGTTTGAGAATTCGAGGAGTGGAAGCATGTTTTCCAGCGAGAAGGAAGTTGCAGGAATTAGGGCCGGAGGAAACAGAAGTGTGGATGACAATATATAAAATTAAGAAGTCAAAATGCAAGCAGCTGCAGCTGAGATGACGGAGAAAGCCAGTATCAAAGCTAACGCACATATTTTTACCAGTATCTGAAAAAGTAAAAGAGAGCCGACAGGCAAGATAGTATTTTTACACTGAGCCACCTCCCCATTGAATACTAACCAGTAACAGCTTTTTTTTCCCGAACGAGTTACTGAAAGTTGTCTGAGAGAAATTAGTAAGAATTTCATATGCAGATAGAAGATATCCAAGAATCTCAGGTAGAGAGTGTGGATAAAAGGATAGAGAGAGGTTGCCTCTCATGAGGATAGAAATGGAATGATCTCTGGATGTGAAACAAAGAATATAATGAAAAGAAGGCTAGATGGTGTGGGGAGAAAGAGGTTATGCCTCATCACTATAGAAGTGGAATAATAGCTGTAGGTCATGCAAAGAATAATAATAATACGACTCAGCTATAAGTAAACTGAGTCCGAGATGACAGACCCACTGGAACTGGTCGAGGGCCATTCCAGAGAAAACAAAGAATACACGAAGGCAAAGAAGAAGAACATTGTAATCGTCAATGCCATATAATTCAGAGAAATCGAAAGGTAAAAGAATGTAAGGTATGCTTGTATCGAATGCACGCCAAACTTGGCCATTTATATGTAGGTAAGGTGATTCAGTTCTATTTCTTTTCTTGAAGCTAACCTTGAAAATCTCAGTAAAGTTGTAGAAGGAAATTTGATGAAGAATTCGAGATGACACCAGACATTCGAGGATATTAGAAAATAACGGAATTTAGAGAGTGTGTAGTAGCTTGCCTGGTCGTTCGGGTTCAAGTCGGGTTTCTTAAATATTGGGCGATCAGCGGTGGTTTAAAATCCTGTAGTATTATACCTTGTTGGAAGGACACGTTAATGACTTGAACAAAGTAAGGGACAAAAACAAGGAAGAAATGATGGTAAAGACTTGGAAGAAAAAATCATAAATCTACATGTTTTTTTCGAAGAGAGAATGTGGAAGGTTAATTCGTCACTGGACACATAGGCAATATAAAGGATTGGTGATGGGAGGGAAATAAGAGATTACTAGATGGCGAAGAACAATCACGGAATAAATTCTTGAGCGGATATGAATTATCTTGTCAGAGAAGACAGTATCACAAACAGCAGAATGATTGTAAAGAATAAGGTCTCAGTTTGGAAGAGAGAAAAGCAATAAACCTAAAGTGTGTTTATGCAGATTGTTTTTGCTGTCAGTGAGGATATGGAGAGTGTGAGGGTGCGGGAAGAGGGTAAGGACTTCAAAGGCAGAATCCAAAAAAAGGACGTAGAGTGAATAACAAGGGAAACTGTCTCCCTCTCCGTAGCTCGAGCACGAACACCTGACTGTGCCTTTCACAGGCTCGACCTGTGTTTTTTGAGAACCATTGGGCGCGGCTTCAGTAATGAGAATATGGGATAAAAGGAGCTTAAACATTCAAGTAAGAGCGGAGGAGTACGATGAGGTTCGTAGCGAGAGTGGTAGACTCTAACAAGGGAAGGGTTGAGGCAATATTCTTGATTATTAAGATGGTAATGACCAAGAAACATGGTTGGATAATGAAGTGGTAGGAAATTGCTATGAAATGAGGGCGAAATAGGACAGAAAGAGAACAATGATATTGAGACGATTGAATTTTGTAATTTTTCAAAGACTTTTAGAGAGGAGTCGTCAAATGGAACTTCGTTGCGAGTCAGACGTTCGGGATTTTAAATAATCGTAGCTTGTATGCGAGATCTCATTTCAAGATAATTTTAAAAATTAATTTCATTTGTTAATTAAATCAATTAGTTTAAGTGAACATTAAGATTTAGTACTGTCGTAAGCATTTGAAATTTAGTTAATTAGTTCCGATTTATCTCTTACGCTCTTAAGAACTGCTAGACATGATTAATTCAGTTGCAATTAGGACTAACTGGTTATTGATTTTCTAGAACCATCCACTAAGAAATGAAGCTGTAAAGAATTAAAAATTTCACCGATTCGACATTAAAATTATTTGTATATAAGTTTATATTTTAATTAGTCAACTAAGGCTAAGATTAAGCAACTGCAAAGAAATTTATTGATGGACTCATAACTCCTGGTCCCTTGCAAAGGAAAAATAATTATCGCGGACCAAAATGGGGATGTACTCATTTTGGAAAAAAACAAAATAGGAAAAATAAACCCTCCGAAACCGTCATTAGCCTTATGTATAAGGTTTGTGACTACTAAGGCTAGGTACAGGGTCTGATGACAAAAAGCGTAACCCTAACTTCTCTTACCATACATAACAATCACTCCTTCAACTTTTAGCGTGTCAAAAATGAAATTTATAACCGTATAGAAGTGCCTTTGAAAGGGTCGCCCACCTTGCGTCATCTGACGTACCTCTAAACATGGACTTTCAATATTCTGATGCTAAATCGATGACCAATTTCAATGACCAGACCCAGTTGTATAGACTTTCAAATACCGCTGCAAATGAACTGAAGCCTCTTAACCAGGGCAAACCTAACGAACTTAGCAAGGATTAAGAACACTCTAAGTTAGCTTCTGAGACTTTGTGATCACAATTTCGAGAGAGTAACTTGCTCGTTCGGAAAAAAACATTCTCCTTTTATCAGAAAGGAAAATAAGAATGTTTTAGGAACCGAAAATGCCTCTTAGTTGAATAATGCGATTTTAAGGATCTAATAGAATCCTTGAGCCTGTCATATAATTGATCAGAATATAGGCTTTTTATAGACTAAAAAACGAAGTTTGAAAGCAGTACTTCTCAACAATGGGAATATGATTGCATTCAATCCTTTAAACACTTTTCATACAGCTTACTGAGAGGTACGAAAACATGAATATTTTATTGGGTGCTTTCATATACGAAAAACATAAATAGAGCATCTCTGGAGATTTGAATGTAATACTAATATACTTTCTCAAAGCTATTTAACCTCAAAATGATTACAGAGAGGTCAGGGAAACAAATATTATAAGTAAACTATACTTTATTTTTTATTGATTAGTTATTTATTATAGAAAAAGTTATTTCTATTGACAATGTTGTTTTTTTAAATGCTATTTCAGAGTGCATAAGAAAATTTAACTTTTCAGCATATGTGATACCCTCCCATGCATAAATTGTTTAATCTGATAGAAAAAATTCTCTGCAATTTTATATTCTTTTTTCCATTGTGGCGATTGGATTAGAGATGAACGCTGGATAGATACATAAAATACCCTTGTTTCCTCTGCAAATGAGAGAGTGGAGCAGATGAGAATCATTATGCGCAACGTAAATGTCCATTCAGAGAAAATTTTGAACCTGGTGAGCATAATGTTTCATTGCCCATTGGATCACCCCCTAAAATTTACCCCACCACTTAATTTTAAGTTGGGTTTGATGAAAAAATCACCATATCAATGAATGAAGTGAGTTCTGCATTCGGATATGCCGATAGTAAAAATCCCCATTTATCTGATGCAAACAAAATCCTGTGGGGCTGGAGGGTCCGCAAATTCAAAAACGTTAAGATTCAAACTGGGAAGAATGCCTGGCAGCCATTTAAACACCTCCTCAACGATTTCCTTGACAATTGTTGAAGTCCAGAACACTAATCCATTTTCAGAAAATTTTGTGAGGTGCCACTTGGACTAGTTTCTTACAGATTGACTGGAATATAGTGAGGATAAGGTTGGAAGATTGCTGATGTATTAAGGAAAATATGCCCGAAGAAAAGCGCACAGAAAGCCCCAAAAATTCTTTCCTTGTTCAATATTTTTTTTCATATTCATTGTATGAATAAAAATATTCACTCATAATTTTACTCGCATATAAAGTACGCAAACTAACTAAAAAAAAATAAATTTGCGGATAAAATTGGACATATAATAATTGGACAAAACAGAAAAAAAACGACCTGATTGAAAAAAACTGTCATTTTCGAATTCAGCGGTTAATAAACCCTTACAGCAGAAAGAAATATGATAGTGAATTTATTGACACAAAATTTGACACTGCCATGTGTTCATGTACATCTTTTCCAAGCAGGCATATACTAAAAGTTCTCTTTATTTCTTTAGATTTTAATTCGCAAAGTAAAGCAAATGAAGTCAATGCTAAAAACATAATTCCTGGATAATGGGCTTTATTTATTACTTTATATGACTTTCTGTTCTCTGATATTTCTTATTCTGTCCATATATTCTATGTCTTTTTATAAAAAGGCCCCTCTAAAAATATATCATTCAGCCTTAACTACTCGTATCATCCCATTTAACTATTTGTATAATGTATGGCGTATCAAACTCACCATCTTGATTCTATCCTGCCTAGTTATAGCCACTTTTCTGAGTGTTCTTTCTCCGGCAGATAGCTCTTGCAAAATTTATACCCATTTATGGGGTAGTTTATTCTCACATTTGGCCAAGTCAAGGAAATAAATGAGAAAAAAAGGACTGACTGTTTTAATAGTACTTGTCAAGTCAACCAGTGATTGACTTACCATTGTAATAAAAGAAAAAGAAAAAAAGGGAATGATGAATTTACTCCCATTTGGTCCTTCAGTGTTGTACTTAAGATACAGAATTCTTATATATATATATATATATATATATATATATATATATATATATATATATATATATATATTATAAACTTCAAATCTTATATTAGTTTCATTTTCAGAGTGAAGATAAGAATAATATAGCACACTTCAACACATCAGATCCAGCAATGAGAGAAGTTATGACCCTGATCTGAAATAGACTCGCTATGATGAAATTTATGGAAGAATCTTTTTATAGTTGCTTGGTTGATTACGTCTTTTGTCAAAGATTTTATTAAAAATCTTGAAAATATGAAAATTATAGGGAAATGGTCCTGGAAATAAAGTAAATAGGAAAAAGTTTCGATTACTAATCCGTCCAATTTTGGTGATGTAATCGCTGACAGGCGATCATGATATGATGAGAGAGTAAGAATGCTTCAATTAAGATGAACTACATAGTTGTTCCTTTAGAAGCGTTTAGATAATTACTATTATTAGAATTATAAAACCTCTGGAAATGTATAAAGTCGATTGGCAACAAAGCAACAGCAGAAAATGCAACTTGCTACGGAAATTGAAAATGCAAGAAAATGGGTATAAAGCATAAAATGTGATAGATTACTCGTAGAAAAGATGGGATAAGAACAAGCTGTCATCTATATATTAAATTTTAAAATCGATTCATAAGAATATTTGAAACTACTCAGAAGGAGGAAGTGAATACTCCTATCTGCTGCTTACGATATGATTACTTTGATCTTCTTTAGTGTGTTACTATAATAGACGTGTGAAGATCGTTTCCAACTGTAGCAGTGAGCCGATTTATCATCACATCTCACTCTTTTATCAACGATAATCTAGAAAGGTGCCATAGCTCCAGTATTGGTCTTTTATTACCTCATACTTAATCTACGATCCTCCTTTAAATCCATTCCGCATTCATGCTGGTGTAATATCAAAACATGATTTGCTTACACCATTATTTCTGTAAGTTCACCTTCGAAGCTAATATCCTCACCCTCATGGAGCTTAAACACAAATACGGCGATGACGCTGTCAAAAAAACGATACCAAGCAATGGACAGTCATCAGCCCACTTCATGGAAACACGACAAAATATAATACTATACCAGTGACTACGATTCTATATTACTGCGAACGTGACCAGCAAATATAAACCGGACTGTGTTTACTCCAAATAAAGTGAGAATGAAAACTTTCACACCGAAAACACTACCAGTACCTTCCGATGCATTAAGTGCGGCAGCAGCCACCTCGTAACCATACCTGCAGGTAAAGTGCACGGCTGCGGTTGTGGATCTAAGGAGGTTCCAATACACCTCACCCTCGTACGCCTCCCCTTCACCTAATTCCACCATCTAAACAACGCCCAAACCATCACCAGCAGCGCTGCACGTCCTCACTTCCCCAACACAATAATAGATACCGCTGCTGCCGTCACACAAGAGGCCAACCTGACCAATCAATCATCATCTAAACCACCACCACAAGGCGGCAACACCAAATAACAACTGGCCATCGTGTATTATGCGGTGGCAAAAGACATTACTGGTGGTGACCTACGCCTCTGTGCTATCGTCTTAAATCAACTTTGACCTACAAATGGAGTGGGGCAGATAATCCCGAAACGGTGTTCGCACTAATTTCAGGATCTTAAAGATAGAAAGACACCACTTCTCCCCTCACCAGGGTTAACGAATCAGTTCTTAGGCCCCACCCCACTCTCTAGATCATTTCCCCTCACAACCTCTCCTGCCACCTAATCTGCCCTCCCCACTACTCACGTCCTTGCTCAGGACTCAGGTCCGACTAAAAAAAACAAAAAAAAACATACCCCGACCTCCTTTCTACCTCATGCCTGAGCCCCTTTCTTACTGCCCCATTTAACCTCACCTGCCTCTTCTCACCCTCCTGCTACTCCACCTTCTCACACCCAGGCCACAATAGCCACCTATTCCAGACCCACAACCACCACTAATACTCTCGCCCCAGCACTCACAAAAAACACTTAACTACTATATTCACAATATACCCAAACTGAAAGTAGACGGCCACGGCAAGTCTCGCATACAAACCCTACACGAAAATATTCGGGGCCCATTGGACCAGTAACTAAAATTTCACGTAGCCCAAAAGACTGCGCAGACAAAATGTATAAACAAAATGCTAGGCAGGTTCTAACATACCTGCCATAAAATGCATCTACACTTATACAAGTCACTAGTTAGACCACTTCTCACATACGCACAAATCATACTCAGCAGCGAGTCACTCTTGGCGGAGAAAATCACAGAGTACACACAACTCTACGCTACAACTAGCATGATGCTATCCTGTCTTTCCAAATATGTCGACACTGAGATGATAACCAGCAACCTGCCTACGATTTCCAACAACTAAAAGCCATCTTCACGTAAATTAACAGCACCATGAATTTCGCGTTTCTTCATCTCGTTCCTCATCCATTGCACCCGCCCTTTAGACGCTCCAAAACAATACGTCACTAAAATACACTTTACAAGACGCATTGATGTTCAGCCACTGGCCTGTATTTTTACTTATTCCTTGTTTAAAGTTTTTCCCCACCATTTTCCTTTCTCATTTCTCTCCTCTTTGGCTCACCAGAGTCACTCCTCTGCTATAATTTGTATACTGATTTCATTCTCAATGTATATCTATTGTCATGCCCACGACTTCTAATCGATTCACGCCAAGTGCCAGCTTGTACTCAAGCTCCAAAAAGCTCTCTACCCAAATGTGAGCCAATTAACTTGAGGTAAACAAGAAAAACTCCAACCTCAACTTGCTAATAAAGATGGTCACGATCCACCTTCGTGACCATCAAGGCTTTTATCAATACATCCACGCTTTGAGAAACAGAGCTGTATTGTGAGCTAATAATAGACCGATACCTACAAATTTGGTTAGTTTCATGTGACTTACTAGATAAGATTAAAATGATGCATATTCTAATTACAGCCAAACAGCAGACAGAGACAAACGGTTAGGAATATATGGACGTTTGGTTAAATCTAGACCAAAGGCGTTGTTGTTGTTTATAGCCACCAAGAGCAGATGATATCTATGCCACGTCAGACTTCAAAGATTTAGAGATAATGCTTTGATCTTACAGCCAGTGTTGTAGGCCCCGCCAACCCCCTAAAATTAAGTGGGGCCGTTCTTTCTGGGAGGCTGCCCTGGAGGACCAGCTTAGAGTGTAGGGAGCTCTATTACAACTCAACCTCACGCGGAATACCTCCATTGGGGCGGTCCCAATCCAGAACTGCATCGAGGTGGAGTGGTCGTGTAAATATCCACTTGAGAATTGTCGTAGAAAAGGCTCCCGACGATATATTATATATCTATTCTTTGTGGGGATTATTCTATATTCGAGTGCGGGGATTTAATCAGATGGCTGAGTATTATTCTACGTTAATAAATAGGCCTGGAGAGGGCTTATTTATCTTCAATATACTTAAGTGGAACGGAGCCCAAGGATAAATAATATTTCCAGCAATACCAAAATATAATTTTATTAATTAAAACTAACAAAAATAACACATGGAAAATATTTACATGACCGGGGATTAAAATGGGAGATGCACTTGAAATGAAAAGGTCATAGGATAAACTTGACTAAGCGGTGGATTAAGATTTGGAGGGATTTAAAATGACAAAAAAAAACAAGAAGGGAAAGGTTCGGCTAAATCCGTGTTAAAGCACGGAGTTACGTTGGCACAAAGTTAAATAATTAAATGCAATTCGTAGCTTACGTATTTATAAGGTCGGCGTGCAGATGAAGGCGATTTGAAGGAATGGCTTCGGTCCGACTGGCGATTTTCTTCCCAGGAAGAGGGGTTTTTAGGGGGGTTGTCCTTAACAAGGGGGGAAGGACAGATTTCAAGGAGTATGAGCGAAGTGGAACTCGGAAGTACGAGCGATCCTTGAGACAGGATACCGGAGATGTTCTGGGTGAACAACTGAGGTTATTGGGGTAACCAAGCGTTCTCTTGAAGAACGTTAAAAGGGGGGAATTAAATTACCACTGACGTGATATCAGTGGAGCGGGAACCGTTTCTTGTCGAACGGGCTCGAAGAACAATGAATGTTCTCAAGTTGTTCTCTTTTGAACAATTAAACAACAGGGAGGGAACCTTTTGACTTGGCGTCTCGAGGGGCACGAACCTTGGCACTCAAAGATATTGTCCTCTTCTCGACAATAATGGGGTTCTCGAGGTAGAGTTCCTAGGTGCACAAGGGAGACCGGATCGGCGTGATGCCTGACGAAGATAATCGGGATCTGATTCAAATGCGAAATTCTATCGCATAATAGCCTGAGCCAGCCCCTCTGGGTATGGGGCAATGGGGGACTTCCATGGAATGTCCCGCTAGCGATTCGAACACTCTTATCTTCCCATAAGCCTAACTCAATCTGGCCAGATCGACGCCTGCAGGCAAACGGGGTATTGAACCTCCTTTATTAAACTTGGGGTGGGGGGAAGATAAGACTCGGGAAATGTTCAAGGCGATAAGAACGCCATGCTACTCTCTTCTCGCAGGATACACGTGGTAAGCATGAGTACCAATATGTGATAGAAGCGAGGCGCGGCAGCCTCAGGCAATTTTATCACAAGAATGCCTTACCACTCTTATATTGTTTGTAATGGAGGGAGAATACTTAAGTAAACATTAAAACGATAAATAATTATATAATATATTCATAATCAAAAGCTCGTTAAAATATCATCAGAGAACCAATAAACGATAGAACAACCCTGCAGGAAAATACTCTTTTATTTTATACTTCCATGTAATAATATTTAATCCATGTCTTGATACAAGAACTTTCGAATTAATTTAATAATAGATTGATTTAGAATACTGTAACATGGAATAAGTGAGGGTAAATAAATTTTGTTATTGAAAAAAACATTGTTTTTGTTGTAATTCCGTGTTCGTAATTTTTTCCTTGTTTTACCTTTTAATTTGACATCTACTTATCTTCTGTTCGACTTTATTTTTATCTTTACAACTTTACAATAGCTAACTCGTATATCAGTCCTCCCTATTTATGTTTATATTAGCCTCAAGTATGTTTGTGGTTTCTTTGTCAGACTGTTAAGATTAACCGTCTATAAATGTCTTTCCTTTCTTCTTTTCTGTTTTTACTTTTCTTTCAATCTCCTCTCGCACTGTAGTGGTTTTCCCAATTATTACTTGCATTTAGTCTTTGAAGAGTAATATTGAGATATATCGTTATTGAACTATGCCTAGGACTGAAGGAATTGAAAGCAAAATATACACTACAATGTGCTAATGTAAATCGTTTGCATAAATATATCAAGGCGTTGTAAATAGCACACAGGTACTAAACTGTCCTTTTATTTCCATTTCTTTCTGTAATTCCTAAAGTAGCATACATGAAAGCCGGCTGTTGCACATAAAACAAAGGGTTATAATGTATTTTATAGTCACTGTCTTAAAATCACTCTTTATTAATTAGACATGCGAGTATTACCCTTTTGTTAAGTGTGTCTTAAAATTATTTTACGATAAGATACTCTTATTCTCTTTTACATGTGTAAAATTAATGTAATTCGTCCCCAAGTGAATACAACAATATCACAAAAGAGGAAATTCAAAATGCAGAACAATGAAACGTTTCCCTCACGACAAACCATTGTCTTATTCTAGGCGAAAAATCCTAGAGCAAATTTCTTCCCCCCTGCTCTCTCCCTTCTTTGTCTCTCTCTCTCTTTCTCCTTCGTTGCCTTTGCAGACCTCAACCAAAAAACGATAGCGACAATAAACCATGGTGGACTTATCATTTATTACCTGGGCACTATTGCAACATATGTCGTGGTTTGAAAGAGCACTTAAAATTTAACTTTATCCTTTATCGAGGATAAGGAAAAATAAAAGATTCATTTCTTCTTAACTTTATCGCATTTTATGAATTAGAACATAATACTGATATATGCGGTCTTGAGTTTTAAGTAGCACATGGAATCCTTTAAATAATGCTTTTATTATTAATTTAAATGAAAGGAACAATAAAATAATATTACGAAGATTATTTATAAAGAAAGAGAAATATAAATTTTAGTAGTACATGAACGAAGTAAACAAAATAATAAAGTCAGAAAAATCAAATATAATGATGAAAAAACAACTAACACCATTAAATAAACTTAATATAAATGGAGTGGAGTGGATAGCAAAGATGCTGAACCTAACTTAAAAGAAATATTAGCAAAAAAATTCTTAAATACATTCTTGTACCCTATTCTCAAAGAAATCTCAAGGAATTTTCAATTCCATTTTGGCCCTTAACTTCAATCTGGAATTCAACAAAAAAATTTTTTTTAGCATTTTTAATACTTGAAAGGCAAGAAAATTTCACTAGCACTAGCTTCAGAGGCATTAGATTTCCTTAGGTTGGCCTTGATTCATATGTTCTTTCGTCTATCCTTTTCAATGAGTGTGTAAATAATATATCAACAATCTATGTACATAAGCATTTAAATCCCTACATTTGTGTAGATGTATAGTAAAAAAGAAAATATTTTGCTTCTTAAAATATTCTAAACAATCATCATGTCTGCTCTGGCATTTATAGTCTAAATAAGGTAAGTTTGTATGCAACAAACAAGTAAGAATGATATGCGAAGGATCATACGATTCAGAGTGATTTTGAAAGGGAACAAAACGAATTAGATTAATTTTAGAAAGGAACTTATAATATAGGGATTTTGTAAAGGAAGCAAAAAGTAAGAATAACTTTACAAGAGGAATTTTAAAAACAACAAGTAAAGATATTGAAGAGAAAAATAAGAGAAATAGATATAGGAGAAAAATGATTGTGCTGAAATCATAAATCGCAATTCCTTGTAAAAAGAAAGTTTGAATTTTATAAGACAAGACTCACTCACCTTAACATAATTATACTCCTACTGTCACTAAAGATCGAAATTGTTCGCATACATGACTGATGTCGCTAAATTTCACGGATAATAAAGCTTTTATTAAAAAAAAAAATTAAATAATAGATTAGTTTCGACTAATTGTACAGGCAATGTCTCAGCAACCCCACAAATTTTTTTTGCCTAAGTTTTTTACAGTAGTTTGTATAAATTAAAACTAAAATTCCTTCTCCAAAGAAGATATCAAAGAGAGTACTTAAAAAAATGATTGAAAGCAGAATAGGTAAAAAGGTGAAAAGTACGGTAGTCTCTTCGGAATCAATATATAGGGTTGAAATACATATATTCCCTATTTTAATTAAAATTGTCCAATTTATGCTTTATTCTGCATACCCTTAATATGAAGGCAGAGAGGACGTGCAATAAATAAGAAATAAGAAAATTTAACAAAGCATATTCAGCAAATCAGCGCCCGCAGCAAAACTTCACTCAAACCTTCATGTAAAACATGCAAATTTCAGAACTTTTTTCTACATTCAGAATTTAGGAGACTGATGACTTTCGAAGGATGAGTCTTTGTACCGCTGCACAAAGAGTCCTGTATGAGTTTTCATTGATGATTTAACTCACATAATTCAAGTTATTTTTTGACGTATTTGGTCTCTCACTTTCGCTTTCAATATATACAGAACCCTTTCATTTCAATTTCTCTACTAGTTTACTTTTAATCTTACCTACTATTTGTGCTCTGTTGAATTTTCTTTAAAATTATTTATGTTATATTGTGTTAATGTTTTAATCTACTCGCAGTAGATTCTTGTGCCGGGGATAATGTAAGGATAACCTACCACGTGCTTTACGACCTATCTGTAACTAATGACCTAACTTCTGGAAAGCGTAGTTCGATAACTTACTACCTAATTTACGCCATAGCGACTGGAGCGTGGGTCGTCGACCTGAAAGCCGGTTGAATTTTGTCGCGTAGGTGCTTATTGGTGACGGGTATACATAGGGATCCCCTGACTCTAAGAAGTAGAGCCGATCAGGAGTTCATACAGCGAAGACCTTTTGATATCTACATACCCCTACCAGCATCTCCCACTATTTCCTCTGCCGCCACACTGATTGCAAACTCCCGATTTACTCGTCTCTCTCGCTCTCACCAGGAAGTCGGAATACGCTTTGGCTCGTACAACTCTCCCCATTTCCAGCCTAACCGCCATCCGTGTATTGCTTCACTACTTTCGTGACAGGTATTTAGAATATTTTTTTATCTTATGCCCCATTCTTAGGTTCTCACTATCAAGACCTACAGCTATTTATAAACGACGTAATTCGGGCGAAGGGTCCTTACGATATTAATGGGGGACCTGAACGCACGATGTGCCGAGTTCGGATACACTCGTACCAATGGTATAGGCCAATGGTATAGGTCCCAGAGACTGGTCCCCGACTTCTCGACATTCATCACGGAAAGTAATGCCCCTAAGCCAACCATTTGCTTGGCCAACTTCTTCGTACCTTATAATTATCACATAACCCCTGAAATGATAACTTGTAGCAACCATAAAAAGATTACCCTTATTATCAACGTTAACCCTATATTTATACCTTCAAACACATGGAATAATTACAGCAGAGCAAATTGTGATAATTATGATCGATTGTCAAGAAAGTAAATCCGAAAGGGCCTCGATGAAGCAATCCTCTAAGAATGATCGAGACTGACAAGGGGGCTGGACTCGAATAATTTGTCTAACCAGGTTCTTAATTCCCCATCATTATTGAACGAAACGCCGCACAAATTGTTGGAGAGTGATCGGAATAGATGAAAATCCAATGGAGCCAAGTATAGTGAATATGGAGGATGCGGCAGAATTTCCCAACTAAGCGTTTGGATGGCGTCTTTTGTCATATTGGTAATGTGAGGACAAGTAGCGTCATGTTGCAGAAGGACTCTATAACGTCGATGAGGTCGCTTTTCACGAATAGCTTCGGCGAGCCGATACATTTGTTGAACGTAGAGTTCTGCATTGACAATCTCGTTGTTCGCAAAGAGCTCATAAAGAATGATACCTTCACAATCCTACCACACACACACAGCATCGTCTTTCGTGAATGAAGTCCTTGCTTTAAGTTGGTTTTTTATTGGGCCTAAGCCATTGTTTTCGATAGTTCATGTTGACATAAACACAAAACATTTCGTCGCCAGTGATGATGCCGTGAAGAAATATGTCCTTATATCCACGAGGAGTCTTGTGACGAGCAAGCAAACCTGCGGCAATCGTGGAGCGTTGAAGTTTGTTGCTTACGCTCAAAGCGTGCGGAACCCATGCCTCGAGTTTGCGAACTTTCCCCATCGAATGAATGTGATTCATTACAGTTTTCTGATCACACGCCAATTGCACAGCCAATTCTCTGTTCGAATAATGAGGATTTTCATGAAGAAGGTCGTTCAATCAATCTTCATCCAACTTAATGGGGGGACCAGAACGTTCTCCGTCATTAAAGATTGAAATGATGGCTTTTGAAACGTGAAAACAACCATTGAGCTGTCCTTTCTGATCAAGCATTTTCTCTGTACACAGCACAAATATCACGACGAGCTTTGGCTGTGTTTGCTTTGTTCCCGTCTCGATTGAAAATGAATAACAACAAGTGTCGAAAATACGCCTTTCTTTCAAATTGACATTCCATTTTGAGGGTACAGAACTGAAAGTAAATTAACACAACTTTTAAATAAACCGCAATGACTTATTACTCAACTTCAACAAAACTTAAATCAACACAACATTTAAAAAAATGCAAGAACTTATTCCTCAACCTAATACAACAATATCTGCGTATAAATGGTCTGATCTTATGAAGGTTTACACCATGAGTTGAAAGAATTATATCAAATGAGCATCACCACGGAAACATCCTATCAAGGCAATGTACCTTACAAGAGAAATTAAAGAAGAACTTAAAACTCTAATATACGAACAACAATAAAAGTGATGGAATGAAGCTATCGAAGAACTTGATAACCAAGCAACACCGAAATATTTTGAGGGAAAATCAAGAGGATGAAATGATTGCCACAGAAAAAAAATCGAATTAGAAGACGCCTACAGTGAAATAAAATCAGAGGAGAATGAAATAGAGGAAATTCTCAGGAAACACAGGGAACAGATTTTCAGATTTTGTGAAGAAGAAAATGAAGACTTTAGCATTGATTTTAAAAATCAAATAATATATGAGCTTAAAAACGTATAAAAAAGGAGCATCCGAGCCAGCAAGTAAACAGGGAAGAAGAAGAAAGATTAACGCTTGAAGAACTGGAAAGAGCGCTCTACTTATTTGAAAAAAATAGCACCAGGCCGATCAGGATTGACGAAGCTAAACTTCGTCAAGGCTCCGAAGTGCATACGGGAAGGTATACTTAACATCTTTAACACCTGCCTAAATGTAGGCTACTTTTCCAACGCATACAAAACGGTAAAATGATATTCATAGCTAAATTTGGGAGACCCCTGGCGAAAAATGAGATTTACCGCCTAATAGCCCTTTTGGAATTCGGGGGCGGGGGGGGAACTCTTCGAGAAGATCTTAAAAAGAAACCCCATTGAGCATTTGTAGGAGAATTCGCTTTATAACGACCAGCAATACAGCTTCAGAAAGAAGAGAAGCACCGAGATGGCAAATAAATAGCATCACGGAGAAGATTGCCCAAGCGAAGAAATCGGAGCTATGTCGACATCATATGCAGGGATGTATCAATGGCGTTCGATAAAGTATGGCTAAGTTGGATTCGATACAAGATTCTACAGCTTGGTTTAAACACTAAGCTTGAAAAAATTCTCTTTGACTAGGTCATGGAGAGGTCAGCTTATACCAGTATAGGGCTCACGGATAGACCCATCTTTGCACTACAGGCAGGATTGCCTCAAGGCAGGTGTCTCAGTCCACCCTTGTACTTGATCTATACAGCTAACATCACAGAACCGAAGCAACCCCACTAGCATGAACATCCAGTTCGTCTAAGATATTAGCAAACTGATCATCTATGGACACCAAAATGCGCCTATGCAAGCTTGAAGGATTGCCGAGGAAATAAGAAAATTAATGAATACGAGTTTCAATGGAAGATCCAAACTATTGGCGACAAATTCAAGATTGTCCCATTAGGAAGAAAAAAAGTCAGATGTAAGAGTGGCGGATATGAAGGTCATTTCTACCGGACACTTAAAGCACGTCACAGAACGGATCCCAAGCTCAAAATCGGCAGTCAGAACCTTCTTTACATTCAGAAACCTCAATCAAAGAAGTAAAAGAAAACTATATCTAGCACTATTCAGATCTACCCTCATTATCCCTCGGTATCTATTTTCAGCGTAACAGAAAGAGAGAAAAAAAAGAGATGCAAAGAATTCAAAGCAAATGAATGTACATCATCATCAGTACACGCAGGAGGGATAGGATGAAACAAGTGGATCTGCACGGAGCGACGAATATCAGGCCGCTCAACATCATTTTAAAGGAAAGCGCATCAGATATGAAGGAAAAAATGACGTTAAATTACACCCAGGAAATCAGAGCACTCATCGAAGAGAAGCAACGAGGTCCATGTCACGCAAGATTCCCAAGCAGCGCCAGCAAGTTTGGAAACGCAGTTGTCCCGTTTTTTGCATAAAAAGAAACTCTACCAAGAAAAAACGATGAAGAAGCATAACCGATAATGAACAACAAATTTGAATTTAACCCCAAAACCCAATGAAGACATCAAATCACCCGACCATACAAAGAAGAATCACAAACAAGGAGAATAATTAAGTATGAAACATAGAACACACTCACGAATACATTCAAATGACTGAGAAAGTAACAAAAACAAATACCAATATTAAAATTGTACACACATAAAAAGTATTAAGGAGACAAAAACACAGAAAAAGAACCAAAAGAACCAAATAACACTTCAAGGAAACAAAAAACAATAAATTAATACATGAATTCAAAGGCTTGAATGGGAATTTATCAATATATACATACTAATATATGTATATATGAAAAAAAAAACAACACTAATAAACAAACAAAAAGACACAATGAAAGAAATAGGCCTGATCTCCATGCAACTTTGCAATCCTTGCACGTCTTATGCTTCCTTCTCATTTCACTTCTATTTTCCCCTCCCCAGAATCAATCTTGTACATCACTATCCCTTACACACGCCAACCTCACCACTTCCCACAGTTGTTGTCTAATTAGTTTCTAATCAGACTATGGTAGTTTTAGTCTTTAAAGAGAGGTGTGTAAAGAAGGTGTTGACTAGTGGAAGATAAAAGATTTAGAAAATACATAACGAGAGGAGAGAACTTATAGAACGCTGGACTGTGGGAGCGTAATCTCCTATATTTTGTTCGTGCCTGAATCAAGGAAGAACTGCGTCAAATAAAAAAACGTTAAGAAAAAACTTTAGCTTCAATTAAAAAATGAGAGAAAATAGATTGTGCCAGAATAAACTAAATGGATAAAACTTGGTTCGGAAGTAAACAAGAAAAGTCAAAGAAAGCCAAGTTAACTTAGAATATGAAAAAAAAGAACATAGTGGATAAAAGAAAGGTCAAACAAAAGCACAAGCGAGAGAGAGAGAAATAAACCCAAGGGAAATCAGGCAAACAAAGAACATACCCGTGCCTCCAAACACACCGGGAAACTACCATAAAACAAAGAAAATCGAGGTGCATTTTATGATTTAATAATGAAAGAGAGAAATATGAACAGCGAGAGAAGTTACATTTATTGTAGAAAGGATCATAGAAATATTAGATATAGGATGGTAGGATGGGAGAATTGCAATAAACTCTAGGGGGAGTTATGAAAAAACTTCCAATATTGACAAAGAATTCAATAACATATCTGTAACGAAATGTGGAAGGCGGGAGCATTATGCCAAAAAATCCCCGTTAAAGTAATCAATTTTGGATTGAGGGATTTTGGGCTCTTTTACCACCACCTGAGAATCAAATATTTTCACAGAATAATTTATTTGATCTTCTAAATATTTCATCTTCATTTGTAATTATCATGTTCCCCCTTTTTATTCCAAGTCTTCATTAAAAACCTTAGTAGAAATCAGTAAGAATAGAGTACCATGAAGCAAGTCATGAAAGAATGATGGAAGGGTAAATGAGTTTTAAATGAAGAACGAAATAAGAGCAATGAATTTATAGTGGGACTATTAATACTCTAGGCAGAATACACTGGGAAAGAACCTACCAGTTCTAGATAAGAGCAGTAAGGAAACGTTGCCAAATATTTAATTCGTACGACAAATCGCCCTCTATACTAAACTACCACAGGACGGTCATTTATCCGCAACCCCGTGAACGAATACATGGATTAACCAATATATGATCATTACATGAATATTTCCCGCTCAAGAAAACACACAAGGTTTCGTCATCGTGAATAAACTGATTAAATTATTTAACTCGAGCCTAAGCCAATCACACTAGAGGAATGATCCTAGGATTAAGAGACGTGTTTCTATTAGTCCTCTAAGCAGGGCCGGTTTAAGGAGCTGCGGGTCCCGTAACACAGGGAACAGCGGGGGCCCCCACCCGTATATGTATATATATACGAGTGTATATATATATATATATATATATTGTATCTCACCCCGAGCCCCATTTTTCTTTGCAGAAAGCGAAAAATATTATCTGAGGAAGTTAAAAGAACTGCTCGTATGGCTGGGATGACTCAACTGAAAAAAGAGGGTTTAAATTTGGACCCACGGGCCGCCAGTTGAGTAGCCCTGGACTATATGGTGTACTACTATAACCTAATGACAGGCCTATTATACTATGCAGTATGCTCTAGTGACGTTTTCTATATTTTTCTTATATATAGTAATATCATATATAATAATAATAATATAAAAAATCAGAAAATGAAAAACTATTTGTTTCGGCCTTCTGCGGGGCCCCCTGAAGCGCGGGGCCCGTAGCACGTGCTACATGTGCTACTAAGTTAAACCGACACTGCCTCTAATTGGTTATTATAGAGATTGTGAACATAAACCTGTTGAGGATTATAACAATTACTTAACAATACATGATAATTTCCACTTCTTGAAGGCTTGTTATGACAAAGGTAGAATCATTCTAAAGAGGTTAGCGTAAAGAAGCATCTGTATAAGATATATTATACCTTTCGGGTTTTGTTTTTTTCAGACAATTCCCCCTCCCCCAAGGAAAATTTTAATATTAATATATTATTCATGTATTTATGTGTATTTTTGATTTCTTGCTCTAATTGTGACTACTGTGGCCCAAACGACAAGTATTACGATGTAATTAATTCTTACAGCAACCAAGCTTTTGCTATTTATAGTCGCGTGCGGTTGTACATATCCCTAGGTCGGTCGGTCGGTCCCCGTTTTGCTTTTTCTTTGTTTTTGTAATGACATCGTAACTATTCGGGCGATTCTAACGAAATTTGAAACCCTTATGTTGTTTTACATTTTCTTTCGAATGATCACCTACAAAACTTACACCACCACTAATTACACCACCACGGCCTGCACTAACTAAACCACCTACGCCTAAACCACCTACACCACCTACAGCACCACCACTTATACCACCTAAACCGACACCACTACAACCTACACCAACAGCACCTGCATCACCTCCACCACCAACACTGACACCACTACCACCATTACCTACACCACCTGCGCCACTTACACCACCACCACCACCTGCGCCACTTACACCACTACGGCCACCTAGACCACCACCAGCTACACCGTCAGCACTTATACCACGACCACCTACACCACCACACCAACCACATTCACTTAAACCGCTTACACCAACACCTACACCACCACCACCAGCAACATCACACCTAGACCACCTACACTTACATAACCACCACTTACATCACTACACTACAGCCTACACCAACACTACCTTCTACACCAACACCACAAACAACCCCACCTGCAACTACACCACATACACCACTACCAGTTACATCAACATCACCTCTACCACCACCAACTACACCAGCTACACCACCACCAACTAAACCACCACCACCTTCACGACCTAAAATACCACTACCTATATCACCACCACCTATACCACCACCACTTACACCCTCACCGCCTACACCACCACCACCTACACCACATACAACACTACCACCTACGTCACCACCATCTCCACCACATCCACCACCACACAAGGTTATCCTAGGAATTATTTTGTTTTGGCAATAACATCATAACTATTCGGCCCATTCTAACGAAATTTTAGCCACGATGTTGCTTTACATTTTCCTTTGAATGATATCATTGCCAGAGTCATTCCAATGTTAGTTAGGGAAGTATTTAGCAATAACATCATAACTCTTTTGCCAATTCTAACCAAAATTGAAACCCTTATGTTGTTTTACACTTGCTTTCGAATGATATAATTTCCAAGGTCTTCCCAAGGTTATCCTGGCAATAACTTCATAACTATTGGTCCGATTTTAAAGAAATCTGAAACTCCTACGTTGTTTTACATTCTCTTTCGAATGATATAATTACCAAGGTCCTCTAACTAAACTTGAAATACTTAAGTTCTTTTACATTCTTTTTCGAATCATATAATTGCCAAGGTCCTTCAACCTTCAGCAAGTGAATTATTGACAGTTTTGAAGATCGTAAGGTCATAAATCATGGTAAGTGAAAGCACGCGACTTTTAGGCAGCAGACCTTATTTCATTAGACAGCAATTCTATTTACTGTAATAGTTCAGTAGTGTTGAACTCATGTGACAAAGGATTATGGCAACATCTTAGTGACTCTACCTATCTCTTAATAATACCCTAAATTTAAGTAAAAGTAATATTTTTTTCTTCAACTTGTTCTTTGCTCTAAATTAAGATATAAAATCGAGTTTTGAGTTCAGCCTCTAGCGTGAGTCTGTCTTTAAAATTTAATTCTCCTCTTCGTCCTTTTTTCATTACCCTACTATTTCGTTATTAAGTCAATTATTATTTATTAGGTCATAATTAAGCTGCTTTTGTAAAGTGTATACATGTACCTAGAAACGCTAATATGTTGAATTTCTACCCAAAAGGGGGTTTTAAGATATAAATTATCGAGTAGAAGTTGTCTTTACAATGTATATACGAGGGGCGGTCAATAGGTTTTGCAAATCGGTAGGGCAAAACAGAGAAAGGGGGATGGCTGTTTGTGGGGGTGTTAAGACAAGTTATGATTAGTCAGGACCTGCAGCCGCACGCTCCTGCCTCGTCTATTTAAGAAGCAATAGCTGATCGCAGATCGTCAGTCACAAATTTTTCAACAATGGAGAAGGTTGAGCACCGTGCAGTGATCAGATTTTGACCAAGGAAGGCAAGAATGAAAAAGATATCCATGAACGAATGGTTGCAGTGTACACCGACACCGCCCCTTCCTATGCAACCATTACTAGCTGGAATAGGGAGTTCCGCCATGGTCGTGAGCCCCTTGAAGATGACCCCCATCCAGGACGCCCGTTAGACATGACCAACGAGGACAATGTTGCTGTGCGGAGACGATGATCCTCGAAAATCGACGGGTTTAGGTCGAAGAACTCGAGCGAGAACTTGGAATATCACATGGAAGTGTTATCAACATCATCCACGAAAATTTGGCCATGACCAAGGTCTGCCCGTTGGATCCCTAGAAACCTCACGCCCCATGATCGACTTCAACGTCGTCAAAGTCCACAAGGCCAGAGTTGCACAAGCTGCCTTACGGGAGTGCATATTCGAGGAGCTTAACCATCCTCCTACATTCCAGAGCTGGCCCCTAGCGACTACTTTTTATTCCGCCATCTCAAGGCTGCATTGCGTGGACGCCGGTTTGGGGACGATGAACATGTCCAGCTCTCCGTCCAGGAGTGGATTGAACAGCAGTCGGGAGATTTCTGGTTGTCGGGAATTTGAAGCCTCAGGGACAAGTGGCGCAAGTGCATTGAAGTCGAGGGCAGTTATATTGAAAAATAATAAAACACTTTTCCTCATATCTCGTTTCTTTATATCCGAATTGCAAAAATTATTGACCGCCCCTCGTATTTCTTGTGCAACATTCCTAAATCTCTAGAAAGATGTCCTATGGAAGTGACATAAAATTCATAGAAAAAAATGAATTGTTTTGCATTAAGAATCGCTGCCTATAAATCTCCAGGACTTGTTATGGTGTATGATAATACGATTGGATTTAGAAAGCCACTGACTACGAGAGAGTATATAATTACGAACATGTGACTAATATTTGAGAAGTCAATACAATAATCACCAGGTAATAGTTGGTCGATGAGAGCAAAAAGATCATTATAAAGAAAAGAATGAATAGCACCTAAGCCAAAAAACAGAGTATAATTATTAAAAGAGAAATTAAATCTAATAAATGAATTTATAGAAATCAAAGGGAAAACTATTACAAAGTAACAAATGGGATTAATCGAGAAAGGGACTAATTGAACTTCCCTTTGGAACTTTTTCTATTACGTTTTAAGTTGTAAAATATCCCGGATTGAACAAGAAAACTAAAACCCCCTGTTGTAGTTTTCTCTGCTCTAGACTTAAGGGGAAGCATTTTGATCTTCATGGATTAATTATCCATTAACACTATCTTAATTAAAGTCTTATCTAGGAAGAAAAATAAGGATCTAATTCGGTGCTAACATAGCCATACTTTGTAATTTAATTAGAATTTTAAATAGACAAATAAATGCATTGAAGTATTTTAATAGTAAAAGAATATTGTGACAGATTTTCTAACATAAAAAAATCACGATGTTTTTGTGATATAATTTAGTAATGTGCGTCTTTCGCTTTTTAATCATGAAGGAGAACTGCAGTTCGAATAATGAAATTAATATATATTGAGATTAGAATGACAATCATAGCACGACGAGGGCAGAAGGGGTCGAGCTTCGTTGAGGGGACTCGACGATTGGTAATTTTGTGTTTTGAGAGTGATGGGCGGGAACATCCGTTCTAAAGTAGCAGTATGTAGATATAAATACCACTTCGGCAGTGTCGCAGACAAGGAGAGTGTGGAAATGGTGTCTTGTGAAGACGGGGAAAGAAGAACAGCGGTCTTATGATTGGTTTTGTAAGTAATGACTCGTATAAGGAGCTACTTACCAACTTAGGGGTGATTCAGCATGTCCGCCATTATGTGGTTAGCTCCCTTATTTAAGCCGAAGTTCCTCACTGTACTCACTGGACTTGAACCCGAAGCCTAGGCCTTAGAAGTCCAACACTTTACCCGCTAGGCAAGCGAGAGCTCATCGCATAATTTAATTCATTCCGACAACGTCACCAAAAATATCAAAGAATTATTTAACCCACTTTTGGCCTCAAACCACGAGGTGATTTATAGTACTTGTGGGAGACTGAGCTCCTGCTCCGCCTCCTGCTCCTCCACCCTCTCAGAAAGAGTGGGAGTAGTGACTGCAGGGATGTATGATGGAGAAGTTAATGGAGAGTTAATTGAAGTTGAGATATGTAATAAGTGAAAACAACGAGTGAATTTTTATTCAGTAGAGAAATAGTGAGGGGCGTGAGATAATAAGAATAACGATTACTATTACATAAATATTTCCAATTGAAAATTAATTTCATTTTAAAAGCGAAGTTATAAATTTAAATTCAATTATACTATTTATTATTACCAAGTCAATTATAAGAATCATGACTAATATTATTGTCATTTTTGCCCGCAAGGATACAGTAGTTAAATTTAAATGTGTACATTTATTTTGCTAATAACTTCTGAAAATTGGACTCCCATGGGAAAATTAATTTTATTTTAAATAATGATTCTCTAAAATTAATTAATCCATACTATATTATATTACCAAATAAATAACAACAATTATTACTTTTAATTTTCAGGCCTTTTGGAATACAAGGTACACAAATATGACAATGCTTTTCATCCAACCTGGAGGCAGTATGTTAAAATGATCTTTACTTTATCTTCTTAAAGTCGGTCTATCATATGGATGCACTACCATCTACACATATGTCGTTTGCAGTTCTCACAACTAACAGGAATTAGATTTCAATATTATACATAAACACAGTCGTGGGTGCAATACTTTGTTAATGCGACATTTTGGAAACAGTTCCATTGTGATTACAAGGTTTGGAAGTAAATGTTTCCCCAACACGTTTCAATTTTTATCACAACATTGCGGTATGTTCTCATTAAGTGGTTGCTTTTAGGATCTTTTAGTTCATGGTTGGAATTTGTAAACAGAAGGGTGAATGTTACATATACACATGACATTGACGTTCATTTAGACAAAAATTTAAATTAGGTCAATGAAAATTAAATAGGTTTCTTTTTGAGGGAAGAAAATAAATAAATGACTCTACATATAGAAAATTTTGCTGTGAGGTCATGCACGTAGGCTAGAAGGTTTCCATGGCTACGAAAATTTGGATGATTTATATAATGATTTGTGTGTAGGCTAAAAGTTTCCTATGTAACGAAATTTCGGTTGATTTATATAACGCTATGCGTTGACTAGACATTAAGTGCACTTAAAATATTTGTATACCAGTCAAGACGAAAATGGTTATAATAATAATTTGTATACAATGCGTCTCTATATCTTTTCATATAAATTTTAAGCATGTTTTGGAATATGGAGAATGTTGTCGTTTACATAGTATTATTTATGCACTGAAAACTTAATTTTTCATTGTCGTTTATAAAATTGTTTTAGTTGCATTGTCTTAGAAGGGAAGTTCTCAACCTAGGGGAGGAGGTCTGTGGTTTCAAAGGAGAAATTTGCACAAGCATTCTAGGATTCCAACTCTTATACAAATACAATTTCACATAAGTTAAAATTATAAATGAATATTTAACTTTTTAGATGTAACACTTTACAATAGTAATCTCACAGTTATGTACCTTTTGAGTAAGGCACTCGTAGAAAGAGGAGGAAATAATTTTGACATATGGTGAACAGTGGCAATGGAGCAAATAAATAAAGTTATTTGGGGAAACAAAAAATAATTATCATCTCAGTAGAAAGAGACATCTGAAATATCTAGCCTACGCATAGCGACAAGTTTTTCATCCGAATTTCGGTCGCTATAGGTGCCGCATAGCTTATCATAGCGACAAATATTTCATCCGAATTTCCGTCGGTATAGAGACCGCATAGCCTACTACACATAGCGACAAGTTGTCCAAATGAATTTCCTTCTCTATAGAGACCGTATAGCCTATAGATAGCAACATTTTTTTATCTGAATTTTCGTTGCAATAAAGACCGAATATTATCTGCAGAGCGACAAGTTTTATTGCCGATATTCCATAGCCATTGGTATCTCATAAACTACGCATAGCGTTATTAAAATTAACCGAATTTCAGCAGCCATGGAGACCTCATAGCTTTAAATAAATCAACCGAATTTCGTCATCCATGGAGACATCATAACCTCCACAAAGCTTTATAGAAATCAGCCGAACTTCCGTAGCGATGGAGAACTCATAGCTTAGGTATAGCGTTATAGAAATCAATCGGATTTCCGGGACAATGGAAACCTCATAGCCTACGCATACCTTCTAATACCTTATAAGCAAATAAACCAAATAGTAAAATGTCAGCCCTTCAATATGTTTAGGCCTAACCCCCCCAGATTAGCCACAAGTAGGGAATTGGGGAAAAATAGGAGATCTTTCACGACCTGACCTTGTGTTATGCTTATATGCACTTTTCTTATATTTTCTATCCAGTGTCAGTTGAAAAAGGGTGCGAGATACACCGAAACTGTTCTGAATTAAATTGTCTTCGAAGAATGTGGTTTAATTCCTCATATATTTATATATATATATATATATATATATATATATATATATATATATATATATATATATATATATATATATATTTTTTATATATATATATATATATATATATGAAATAGGAAATAGTGGGAGAAGAAGGGTAATTAATAAGTGAAATTAGTAGTTTGTACATGTATGTGAAAATAGGAGTAATATTCTTTCACTCTTCCATTTCCTTCTTTCTCTCTTACTCATATCAAACATGGCTTAGCTAGCGAGACTAACAATTTCATACTTCATGCAAAATTATGTAAATAGATCGCTGTAAATATAAAGATACATAATATATCAATATAACTCTATCAGCACGACTACTAGTCAGACAATTAATGAAAGGAATCTGCTCACCTCTAGACTTCTTATTGGATTAACTAATTTTCTCGCCTCTATTTCCCGTCCAATAAAATGCTTCGTCAAAGCCTCATCAAATATCATTGCACAGTTGCTTAGGGCGAAACATTATAGGATGAAATCAATATCTCATTCACGATATTTCCACTGGAAGAGTCCATTTCCTGGTAAAGAAGATTAGTTTTCTGCATCAGTGAGTCAGATTTCCGCCTGAATTCGGAGGATTTATTTGCCAACGCGGCTTCCATTCTGGTGTCAAACTCTCTCGCAGGTGACCTTTTTAGTTACCGAATAGGGTTATGTTCAGGATAGTTACTTGCTCTTTCTCCTCTTCTCACGCCATAAGTACTTTTCCCTTAAACCTTTTTCCATATTTTTACCTCACTATTTTATTGAAAATGTTTCATTTAAGCGCTAAATCTTTAGTCGTTTGTCGTACTTACAACCTGTAAATAAATTTGCAAGGGAGTGTGTGTTTAGTTTTATGAAAAATAAACCATCATAAGTTTATAAATTAAAATTAAACATCAATTATGCAGCTTACTTTCTAAGCTAGCATCAGTCTACCTAGGAACAACAAATTGGCTCGTCTAACCCTTATTATTCAGATGAGTGATAAAAAAAGAGAAGAATACTATAGTCAGCCATGATTGAAATGTTTAGTGAAAACAATTTTAATTTAAATCAAGTGATGCTTAAATTACAATTTCAATATAAGTAATTTTTATTCCCTATATACTCGTAACATGCAATATCTAAATAATTTCCTGTATTTTACTATCTTGGTATTTTACGTCTGTTTTTGCTTATTGCGGTTATTTTTTGCGTTTCTCAAGCATCTTACAAAGGATAATGAGAGCTTGGATTTCCAAATATATATAGCAAGGGTAGTTAATTATAGAGGCACAGTAATTATGACTTGCTCACCTGAGATTAGAAAGAATTTAGTTAACTATACGTGGATTTAATGATAGTTTCAGTCTTTAAAGTGGTTTTGAACGAAAATATATTAATGTATTGGGACAATCAGAGAAAGGTGTGTGTTGTGGTTTACGGCCGAGTATGTACGTAAATTTGTTCCGTACAGAAATAACTCCATTCTTTTTTTCATCTAAGATTGCTCTACTTCTATTTATTATTTAATTTGATTCTTTAACCTTAACCAGGGAGGATTCGTAAATTTATTTATTTATTGCCATTTGCAGCGTTTCGATGATATAATTAAACCACCAGAGAAAAAATATACTTTTAAATACCTAAAAAATGAAATATTAAGACTCTTAAATCTACTCAGGATATAATAAGAGGGTCTAAATAAAAATTACTACTACGCAATGGTTGACGCACAAATTCACTTTAGTACTGAATGTTAATTAAAGAACATAATTAAATAGGAATCCTTTTACCTTTAAAAGTAAGTGACGTCAGACGAGTAATGACCTTGACCAAGAATCTCGTGAGAAGGGGAGGCAAGTGAGTCGCCAGACGAGAGGCGAACTGGACAAAACAGCTGACGCGGAGATGCTTCTTGACGGGACGATAAAAGCAAGGAGCAGTGGATGTATGATTATTCCAATCCTTGGATTACACTTCTAGGGCTTCTCGATGATAAGCGTTGATCAAGAGGTAAATCCTTTTACGAGTGGCAGTTGACTTTGGGTATTGCTCAATGGTAAGGGATATCTCTGGTTTTATTTGAAAACTGAGATAGAGGGTTTCTCTGTCAAGAGGGGCATGAGAGTGATTCTCTATACCGATGGTCTACTCTTGGATGTGACCAAAAGAAACACCCTCGGGATGAAAACTTCTTCTTAACTCCCGCTCGGTTCCACTTCAATACACAGATGACGCTGGTTTTCGTCTTCTCACGATCACTAGCTCGATTTCCCTCTTTTCAGTTCAGTTTAGTTGTGTATATAGAAAGAAGAGAAAGGGACCGCTGTATGTGAAACAGGCAGTCAGGTAGTCAGAGAGGAGCGCTGCGGAAAACATTTACGAAAAGATAGCTAGAGTTAATAGGTTGGTGGCTATACACCGATGCGTTGTGTTGTTGTGGGAGCGTTGGTTATGTGGCATTTGACTCGACGAGGGTTGGAGGCAGGTCAGGAGGGGGAGGCTGACTGCTCATCCGGAAACGCGTTATTCATGATGCCTACTGGTTTATGCGAAGAATGGTACGGGCGGCGGGTGTTCGTGGGCCGCGGGATATCGCGGCGCTATCGCGTACCTTCTCACGTGTAGCGAGGTGTATAGTGGGTCTGTGGTAAGTTTGTCAAGTTTTTTTGTGAGTCTGGTGTGATCATAAGTGTTGAGAGGAGCTATGTAGTTTATTGTTGTTATGTAGTGCGCCCATTCTCGAGTACCGCAGCGAAAGGCAAGCGCGCTTCAGAGCAGAGTTCTGAATGCGCTGAGCCTTTCGCTTCCACGTGTCGCTTGCAGCTACGAGCGACAGTGGGGAGTACGTGAGAATGGGACGCACGAGTGCTTTGTATAAGTGTAGTTTTAGTTTTTTGCTCGCAGGGTAGAACCTACCCAGCGGTTTCTTCTGGTTTTCGCAGGAGAGAATGAAATCACGTCTATTTTGCGAAACTAAACCTAAACAATAGGAGGGGAGAGTGGGCCTATTCATAGATTTTTATTCAAGAGGTCCTACCACCCTCCTTTGTTTATACTAACGGGCTACGAAATCTACCGATTCTAAGTTTCCTTGCGAGGACTATCGAGGATTGTGGTGCCAGTGGAGAAAAAGGGGAGGGGGGGATAAAATATCGACCCACATGCCACGTAGCTCTTAACGCTGTGTAACCGAACTTTCGTCTGTTTTATCTTCACGATATTGATTTCCCCACAGTGGGGAAGAGTTAGTCATATGCAAAGACATATCTTTGCTGCAACAATCTTAGTGAAATTGTGCCAGTCATAATGCGAGGTTATATGTTATGTTTTGTAAAATTTAAAGCGGTTATCTGCCAACTCATCGTGATAATATGAATATATTTTTTCAGAATTTTCGTTCCATCAAATGGAAAAGGAATAAGGTCGCTCTTACAGAAAGATAGCTCAAAAGGTGAAAATGTCAGGAATTACACTTGATATGCTTGTATTACTTGTTAATAATGAAGAAAGGAACCTAGCTTTTGTCCAAAAGGGGCCAGGTAATTATAATATGACCAATGAAGATTACAAAATGAGCAATTTTTATAGAAATTGAATCAACAAATATTTTAATATCTTTAAACACTCTGAGAAGACGTGTCTGTGCATTTTGATGAAAAAGGGTGCAGATCACGAAGTAAACACGCCTTGATGATGAAGTGAAGAAAAACATTTACAGTGTGCCCCCCCAAATATTGTACTTTCACTGCTGATGAATGGAAATCCGCAGTTTAATATTTAATATTTAAAAAATCAATTTTAACTACGAATATTTTTATATTTCTTTCTTAGCAGGCTTGTTTCAGCGATAAATCCGTCTCCCAGGTAATCTGTATCAAAATACAATTTAAGAAGAGGCCTGGCAATCAGGAACTCCAACCTGACTACTCTGTGAGGACTGCCAAATATTGAAAATCTCTGATGGTGCTCTGCTACATAAATAGTAGTAAAAATATAGTTACGCTTTTTTTTTAGAATTCGGTTAGTCCTGTTTTCTAAAGTTTGGGAAACAAAATTCAGCCCTCGATAAGTGACTGATATGAGTATGAAGAACGATTCCATTTTTGTTGAGGATGAGTTACTTTACCACACAGTAAAGTTTGTTAAAATATTTCTGCAATCACGAAATATTCTTCGCCTTGATTACACACTTAATTCATATCATATAAATCCTATATAAAAAAAATGGGATATTGTTGAAAGCAAAGTAAATAGGAAGACTAATAAAGTAAATAGGAAGACAAATAAGAGTATGGAACCATATTAAAGAGGTAAAAAGCAACTGCCATAGCTTCAAGAAATATTCTTCAGTTTATTGCTGCTGTGATTAGAGCTAAAGGTAGCCCAACTAACTATTAAATGTGGGTACACATATTGAGAATATTCAATTATAAATTCAGCCAATATACATCATTTAATCATTCGTCCACTAGTCGTAAAATATTTTGGGATATAGCACACTTTGGCCTCGTTAGTATTTAATGCATGAGTTGAATATTTTTAAAATTCCATACTTAAAAACATTTTTATATTCCTTTATTTGTAGATTTGTTAGAACGTAATTTTCATAGACATCACCTGAAATAATTAAAAGAACTCCGTTTTCTGAGACAGAAGAGGGGTGGTTTATAAGCGCTGATTGATACAATTAATCTTCGGGTTGTTAGAGAAGCTCGTTGAAACCTAACCTTCCATGAAAAGGACGACTCTCGTCCTCAGGGTGGCTTAAAGTAGTGTTTGTTGTTATTTATTCCGATATACTAACCGCATCAATCTTCTTAAATTTTCCCATAACAGACATAATAATATAATGTGTAATTTTATGTTGAGGCTATAAAAGTTTGTCTAACATTTGATAAATATATATTTATATAGCAGTTCAATCCTTTGCTTGGCCAGTTTTCACAGAAATATTAGACTTTCTTCCTCAAAATAATGGCAAATAAAATGTCCATGAGGGCATTTTCAAGAATAGACCTTTCATATTTAAGGCTTAACTCCGTAAAATTATCATTATTATTATTATAAGAATTATTATAACATTCCTCAGAGCATCCAAATGATCATCATCATTCGAAACACCAGTTCCATTCGTTCAGTCCGAGGTACAAACTCTTTAATTCAACTCGTTTATCTAACTTGAGTCACTCCACGTGATTAATATGACTTTTCAATGACTTTCCAAGCCGTTTCTTAACCACTTAAGCAAGTTCAGCATTAATAATATTAATTGAGTAAACTAACCAGTTAATCATACGCTATACTTACCTGAACTAGATTAAGCTTTTGTTATCAAAACCAATTCATTATACTTTACAAATCTCACCGGTGTGTTAAAAGCTACACTTATATAATCAATCACTTTCAACCCAGATTTTATTAACGTTATCGCATTCAAATATTGAAAAACTATATAAATCTGCAAGAATTTTATTGTCAGAATTTAAGGTCCTCCTATAAAGACAGTAACTTTAATTTTCCTGCTTTTTTTGAAGAAGATAGAACACACAAACAAACCCTAAACACACAAATATATATATATATATATATATATATATATATATATATATATATATATATATATATATTTATTATCACCCCCGAAAAATATTTTATTTCTTTTACCAATCCCCCTAGTTTCCATTTAAACCGCTAAGAAAATCGGATCAAAAACAAATAAATCCGCCTAACTCTTATTATGCCAACATAGTCGGCGTCAACAGTGGGTCCACTTTGGGGCGAAGCTGTCATTGAACATGTCACAAAGTCGCAACTGCCTTTTATTTAGATGTGAAATTCAAGGGAATTTGCGCACAGTGTCAATAGGGAAGGGGAGGACAAATTTTGAGGCCAATTTTTTCTTATATATGCTTTCAATCGTCTATTGTATTAAAAAAAATCAGTATTGAATCACTATTTTTGAGGTTGCACTAGGAAAAACGTCCTGAAAGGGACGCTTATGAATTAGGAAAGTTTTCGAGGCGAGAACAATTACTGGACGAGAGATTACACAAAGGAGAATAAACATAGAGCAAATGGCAGGATTGTAACTGATGATTGGTATTCCACATGACTATAACTATTCATTGAATATTGTATTCTTCATAAGAATTAGTAGAACATGTCTAAGTAACTTTATTTGTCACGTCTATCCATTATATATGCAGATAAAAGTAAAATATCTAAAAGGATTGTTAAAATATATAAAAGTACTCTTTCTCAAAACATATCCGTTTAATATTGAACAGTTTGTGCACAAATATATAATTTAACACACAAAGGCAGTGTAGAGAAATGATAGATGTCCCCCCAGTGGAAAGGAAAGATGAAAAAGGAGGTTCCGGGAAGTCCAAAGCAGCTCTCTAAAACTCGTTTGCCCTTCATTTGTGACCCAAAAGGTTGAATGAGTAGTAGGAAAATGGATAGTAAAGAGAAAGAAAAAGAAGGAGGAAATAAGATGAATAATAATAAGCTGGTATATCTGGGAGGGGCGTATAGAGAGGTGAGAAATAAAAAAGATATATTGTAGATACTGTCATAGAGAAAAGGAAACAAAGAATTTAAAACAAAGACAAAAACACGACAGAAAGAAATTTATCTAAAGAAGTTTTGGCTTGTGGAGAGAAGGGAAGCCAGAGAAAGAGAGAGAGAGAGAGGGGGGGGGAGAGAGAGTGAGAGAAGTAGAGAGAATCATCCCACCCGGCTGTTTCAGCTTATATTGCTTAAACTTTCCCGCCATTGAGAATCCCCACCTTTTTGCATTTTTGCTCACTCATTAGCATCTTTTAATGCTCAAAGTTCGTTTCTCTTGCTTTATTAGTCTTTTGGCGATATCTACTTCCCTGTCGTTTATCGCTAGGATATTGTCTTTGGGTCGTTCGTCGTTAAAATAGTTTCCACAGGAGGTTCTTTCAAAAATCATGTTTAAACCAAGCTGTTCCCAATATACGAGTAATTTTGGAAAACTTTGCGGATTTTTATATCATAGTGAAATATAATTACCTCTTTAATGTTTCCAATTTTAATCTTCGTAACATTGGGCTCGTGTTTTGAAATTTTTGTCAACTTTTTAAATAATTATCATTGGGTTAGTTTTTTAAATTCCTGCCTTATAAGAGTAATAAATCGATTTTAATTATTATATTGTATTCTATGTAATGTTTTCATATTTTCTCAGTTAATATTGTGGTGACTATAAAATAGTTATCAAAGAACCAAAAATAACAAAGGGAAATAATACCAGCACGTAGATATATCCTCGAACACAAACAGAATCGACCTAACCAGACAGACAAACACTTTCATAAAACTATTAAAAACCAGTCACACACAACCCAGCATAGCATCCAATTAATAAGTACCGTAGTCACAAAAAATCACCCAGCCCATATTCCAAAGGCTTTTAAACCCCATACAACCATTCAGAACGGTAATACCAACAAGACATAGAAAAAGCCTTCGACACAGTAGCAGGACACAGGTTCATCTACAAAATACAACAACACCACAACTACAAAAAGTGGCTTACCAACTGCCTAACATGGCGACAAATACAGGTGATATACAATGGCAATTTATCACATACAAATCGAATAAATAAAAGCTGCTCGCCGGGATCTGTTCACTCCTGTACCCACTTGAACCATTTTCCCTATGACATCCATCCTCCAAATCCCAACATTATACATCTGAGGAATGTTGACGACATCTTAATTAAACACAATCAAAATAAAGCTGACAAAAATTAACACTCATGTGAACCAGTTTCATGCACTCCAAAGAATTTATTGTCTACGTATGCAAGCAATACATCTGGCCCTCACTCGTCTATGCCTATACAACCTGGTCGACCAATCTCGCATCCACTACCTTAGAACACTATAAAACCATAAAGAACCTTCTTTATTTCATTATAGCATTTATCAGTAGCACACCAATAAACCTTTCGTACTTTGAACCATAAATCTTGCCCACACATCACTATCTAGAGTTCAGCGGAACGATATTTTTCCATAATAAGCGAAATCCGTCATCCATTCCATTACATGAAATGCACAAAACATACGAAAGAGATCCTTCGAATAATCCCACTTTCCCGAATCCTCGCCACCCATACCCACAAAACTATCCATGCACACACAACCCAGCATAGTATCTATTAATAAATCCACACCAGCTAAGCGATACACTTTCACCATATATCATCTCAGAAGAAACATTCCTCCCACGTCACACGCGGGTCGCCCCGGCAAGGCTCAGGTTCGATCAGCACCCAAAATTAAACACGTACAAATACCGCGCGGGCATGACAAATACAGACACATTTTCTAGCTGGTACTATGAGCTAGACAAAGTTCAACATATATTGAAAACATGCCCGGCGCGAGAGCAAATGAGACGAAACCTGCAGTTTCAGTGGGTCCGGGAAATCTGAGTAAACCCTATACACACAGGGAAGATTTTGTGAGGTCGGTGACCTAAGGGATCTCAACATGGGGCAACATAACTCTTGACAAAATGTTTCTTTAAAACAGAAATTACAGTTAAGGGTAAAATAAAAAAATAATCTCAGGAGCAGTAAACGGAAAGTGCGTTTTATTTTTATGGATCAAGTAAAGATAAGCCAACCCACCAACCTCTTTTTAAGATAAGCCATCCCGAAATTTACCTAGTAAAGATAAGCCATCCCCACCCCAAAAATAAAGGCTTTTCTTTAGCAGAAAATTTTATGGATGGCATATCTTTACTAATTAAAAGATTATGTTCAAACGGCGAAATAGGAACTTTCGAGGTTACTTATTTTTAAGAATAAGTTTAGTATTACAAGTTAATTCCGCCCGAGAGTTCACTTCAGTTATCTATCCTTTTTTAAAAACAGACGATCGAACCCCTCATGGACCGCTCTTATTTCGAGAAAGAAATAAAGCCTTTGCTTAATGAAGATCCATAGCAATCATCAATTTTATGAAGCAAAAGCGTCTACTAAGGAACGAACTTGAGTGCAAATTTTATGAAGTGTTTACGCATTGGACTAAACAAAAGGTCTATAATGGATAATTTTGTGTGGAAGGGCCAAAGTAGAAGTGATAGTCAATACCTTTTTTAATGTCACTTTATTCATTAATTAATCTAAAATTTTCGAAGCAGTTGCCAGTTGTAATATCAGTTTATTAAATTAATTTGGATAAATATTTTTGGATTTACCTTACATTACTTGTTCTTTTACGGATGGCTAATCTTTACCAAGTAAATTTCAGGTGACTTATCTTTACCAGGTAAATTTCGGAATGGTTTATCTTTACTAGAGGTTGGTGGGATGGCTTATATTTATTTGATCCATTTTTATTCTATTTTTAGAAGTTATTCGAGTAATTGCCAGTAAGCATATTTAAGTTAGGGGTTAGTATCACGATGGGTATCGACCTTCACATTGCGTAGGGTACGCCTGGAGTCCGCTCCCCTACTACGCCAAATAAGTGAAGGTTAAAATAGCCAACACATACAGTTCATTTTGGGGCTGTTGTCTTGGTCTTTTGGAAACACTTACTTGCTTGTCATGGTTGAGGAGCGTTCCCTAGGCTTAGATTACGTCGAAACTTTAGTTAGGCTCTATTTGTGCTGCCGACGGCTTGGAGATCTGTAGATAGCAAATCAGCTCTACTTAAATTGGGCCGGAAAAGCGGAATGTCAAAAAGGAGTGATTGTATTTCGCCGTGCCAAAGGTCATCCTGTGAAGGAGGTGGCGGAATTTGCCAGTGTTTCAACGAGTACGGTCATCTGGATTTACAAACAATGGCATAACTTCGAAAAATGCGAATAACTCTCGCTAGAATTGCGAACGGAAGAAGGTGTTGACCGAGAGGGACTGCCGTAGGATCTCGAGGCTTGTAATTGCAAATCACCACCCATTTCAGTAAGTGTCTGTCGCAGGGAACTCCATGGCATGAACCCATGGAGCAGAGTGGCGCGCAAGAGGCCCTTACTCACAGTTGCAGGCAAAATTGTCAGGTTGTAGTGGGCGAATTCACACAAACAGTGGACTGTGGAGCCATGGACAACTGTTATATGGTCTGACGAATCAAGATTTATCTGTTCATGAATGATGTTGGCTGACGTATAAAGTGAAAACTCATGAAGCTTTGAAGGAAGACTGCGTGCAGGGTGTAGTCTAAGGTGGAAGAGGCTCTGTGATGTATTGGAGTTGTTTCAGTTATAGTGAGATGGGCTCTTTGGTTGAAGTGACTGCAAATTTGAACCAGCATTCTCATATTGTACTCTTGGACAATCAGGTTCTACTATTTGCTCTACATCTTAGAGCAATTCTCCACCTCTCTTCCAAGATAACAATTGCCACGTTCAACGGACCAAAACTGTAGTTGAATTGCATGACGAAAATTCAAGATCATTGCTACATCTGGATTGGCCGACAAAGTCTCCAGATTTGAACCCACTCGAAAATCTGTGGGACCCCCTTGAAGAACGGGCAAAACATCTAGGACAGCATCCACGCAATTTGACTGAATTACGCAATTTATTGGAGCGTGAATGGATGAATATTGATGGTCCGTACATTCATAATCTTGTAGAGTCTATGTCGCATCGGATTGCTGCCGTTATTCAAGCACTATGTTACAAGTGACTTATTTTTTGTCCGGTTAGCTTATTATGATTATGAAGAGAGAAATCTCATTTAAAATACCTTTGTTGGCCAAAAATAAATGAGGCAGAATTAATTTGGTATTTATCTGTGAATTTAAATAAATTAGAGCTTTATTGCTGCGAGGTATGTAATCTTACCTACGTGGCACACACATACACAGATCAACAATTGTTCTCGTATACATAACATGTATATGACTATAAAAACATTATTACGCGTAGCCTTATCCCGACCAGACCAAAGATAAACCCACAAAAAAGCAGAGTCGCTAATACATCCATCCGAAAGCTTTAAAACCTTACCCAGCTCCTGACTGCCTTGCTTGCATCAGCAGACCCCTCCCGCTTTGACAGCAAATTTTATGGATTTGAATAAAAGCGAATTTTTAGTGAGAAAAGTGAACAGAGTGACCCTACTTGTTGATAGTAGCGCGATACTTCGTGAACAAGTGGACTACTTGCCTTTCCATTGGAAATACGGTACGGAAGAACTCTTCGCTCCTTCGTGGAAACGGAGACCGAAGCCTCCCCTGGCCCACCCGCTTGCCTGAAGAAAGTTATTTCGAGGTAAAGTAAAAATTTGTATTGGACATTGCCCCCTTTTTTTCTCTCTCACCCCTTTCCGTCTAAAAAACACAAAGTGAGCACAGTGAACATTACACACATACAAACTGTAACGCATCATAGGATGCACCTAATATGAGAGAAACCCTGCGTATAACTCTTCGGGTCACCCGGAGGGCCCGAAACCTGACCGCGAAAAAGTATTTGAAACAGTATACGGATCCCTGCGCATTGCTTTGGTAAGACTAGTGGACTTAAATAATGGTTACTCGGCTATCTGCGCGAAGGAGGCTGATTGTGAAGCCTTGACCTCCGGGAAAGCCGTTGAATGCCTCAAGACAATCAACCTTAGACCACAAACACCACCACAAATACGGACCCACCACAGTTTGATCTGCAGGCGCCTTGACCCCTGGGTTGGGAGCCACTCAGCCGACGATATAAAATGGGAAATCGAAAATAACCACAAATGGGCAAAGGTAGAGGAAGTTTTCAAATTCAAAACATACACACACGTGTTTAAAGTGGTATTTCAAGACACAGCTATGGCTCAAAAGTCTAAAGACAATGGATTACTTCTTTTCAACGTGAGAGTTTGCCCAGAGCAGATGGAACGTGAGGAGTTTGTTGATTTGAAGATGTGCTTCAGGTGCTACAAATACAACAAACACACCACGTCCAACTGCCCTGAAAATAAAGATCTTAAATTGTGCTCCATCTGCGCCGGTCGTGACCATTTTTGGCACGACTGTAAGAATAATACCATAAAATGTCTGTCTTAATTGCTCAGGCCCGCACACCGGACCATGTCCATGGCATGTCCGATAAAAAAAACAGGAAATGAGCAACCAGAGCAAACTTCAACGTGAATCGGAAGAGAAGAAAGTCAACTCCACCTACGCTAAAGTAGCGAAAGCCGCCATCGCCGAGTCGAATAACCAAAAAAACATTCTTACACATTGAAAACGAACACTCTACAAAAATTATGTGCTGCATATACTATGCACACATACAAAACATTACACGCCCTGGTATCTTTGCGACAGAAGTAAACCGTATGCTCGTGAAGAACGGACTTAGCGAGATGTGGTTCCCCGATAATCCCCCTTCAGAGGGGGTTATGTGAATAACCGTTGCTCCTCAATGCCAAGAAAAGGGCCAGAAAATACAAACCCCAAACACAGCCATCTCACGTGACCCTTGACTGAACAAACCTAAGGAAGCGCAAACACAGAAATAGGCGCCACTCACCCCCCAAAAATCCACACCGCAAAAAACAAAAACACACCCCCCCACATCCACACCAACAAAGGAGGCAGTCTGACCCAAGGAGATCAAGTCCCCTAGGTCAAGGAAAATCTCCAAAACTCGCGGCCCACGGTCTACCGCCTCATCTAGAGGAAGGGAGCACCAACTTAAATACCACTCCAGAGGCTTCAACCTTAAATTGTACGCCCCTGAATCTGCCCCATTCCCAACTGAATTGGACTCTCGTGAAGTATCGGAAGGTGAAGTATGGGGGGTTTAGTCGTGGCCACAGGGAACCAACCCCTAAGACGCGGCTATGTACCCCTGCACAACCTTCTACAGGTCTTCAGCCATAAGAAAAATGCAATCTTTGCTGGAAATCTGAACGCAAGATGTGCAGCATCAGGGTATACCCCCTACAACAATGCAGGTAGAAACATTGAAGTCCTACTTGACAGAAAATACGGGACTAGAATCGGACCAGAATTCCCGACATTCATTACAGGTAATGCAGCAACGAAGCCTGATATTGTTTTATCCAGTATCAGGTTTCCATACAACTATTACATTGAACCAGGCCCCATTATTCCAAGTGACCGCCCAAGAGTATAAAGACCTCTACAATGTAATAGCGCTGACAGGCCCCAACCACAATGCCCATAGACGAATAAGACAGATAAAATACGAACTCCAGACACTCCTCACAGACCAACAAATACAGGTATGGGACAGACTAATTGAGGGACTCGACATAGAGAGAGACTCACGGACTTTTTGGCAGGCGTACAGACGTTTAAAAGGACAACCCCCTCAAAAGAAAATTGCACTCAATCATAACGAGAAAGAAATTGACGAAACTACAGAGATTGGGGAAATTTTTAGGACTTTCTGGTCCTCAATCTTTAAAATTACCCCCGAAGAAAACGACAATTATGACCTCGATTTCGAAAATAACATTATCCAACAGTTAAACACACAAATACATAAAACCTTCCCTCATCATTGTGTGTCGTAGGAAAGAGCGATGGAGGGCTATGGGAGTAAAATAACTGCCCAAGAGCTCTCCGTCACACTAAAATCCTTTCGTCAAAGAGCACCAGGTACCACGGGGCTGACCAGGGAGAATTTCATTAAGGCCCCGCCTAATGTTCTGAGTGGGCTACTTAACATCATGAATGCCGCTCTGAACACAGGCTATTTTCCCGACCAGTGGAAAGTGGCCAAGATGATCTTCCTTCCCAAATCGGGAAAGCCCCCGGACTGCCCTGCAAACTTCCGACCGATATCTCTCTTAGAATTTGCTGGCAAAGTCTTCGAGAAGATATTGGCAAATTGGGTCAACTCTTTTCTCGACGAAGCCAATCTGCATAACGAGCAACAGCATGGCTTCAGAAAGAAAAGAGGGACTGACACGGCACTAGCCGTTATTACGGAAAAACTTGCGAACATCAAGGCAAGTAAAAGGCATGCCGACCTGGTGCTCCGCGATGTTAAAAAAGCATTTGACAAGGTTTGGAAGAGAGGCTTGCAATTTAAGATCCTGCAAGTAGGCCTCAACCCCATTCTTGAAAGGATTCTATGCGATTATATAATGGAGAGGAGAGCGTATATACAGATCAAAGAACACAAAGGCCCCGAGTTCGAGCTCGAATCTGGGGTCCCGCAAGGGGGCTGTCTCAGTCCCCTGTTATACAACATATATACACGTGACCTACCACAACCTCTTTCCGAAGGTACGATATACGTCCAGTTCGCTGACGATAAATCACAAATTTGTACAGCCGCCTACGCTCACAACCAGACCTTCAACGATATACGGGTAGAAGGGGAGAGAATCCCCTACTGCTCGGAAGGGACGGTTCTGGGGCTCAAAATCACCACTGGGGGATACAAGAGTCATATCGGGCGGACAGTCGCGAATAGCAAGAGAGATTTGAGAGAGTTTTATGGGTTCATCGACCTAACTCGCTCAAATAAACTCAAGATATTCAATGCGTGCATTCGCTCGAGACTCTTGTACCCCCCGGTGCCGCTAAACGCGAGCGCCAAGACCCACATTGCGAAACTACAAGTCATCCAGAACAAAGCGGTTCTACTCATTACAAATACCCGAAGAAGAGAACGTAAACGACAAAGGGAGCTCCACGACTCGGTTGGATTATCTCCGATCAACGTGGCGCTCTACGAGAGAGCTAAGAGGATATGGCAGGCCATTAGCGCCCGCTTGACCCCTGAATTCTCTCGTACACACTTAGAAATCGAAGCAGACCGACAAATAAGACCTTTCAAAAGTAGCAAGCTACAGACAGAAAATGACGTGATCCCAAAATACACCTGACAGAACTGACAAAATACAAAGTAATTCGCAGGTTCCTTTAGCATATTCCATTTAAATTAAAAACCACTTGCAAAACGCAAGATTAAATAATTTCACACTCACTTTTAAAAAATCCAATTAATTGATAACCAAAAACTTTTCAAAAACTTTTTACTAAAGTCATAGCGGGAATAATACCCCTTCCAAAAATAAAGGCTTGAATGCCTAAAGCAATCAATCGATCAATAGGATCGAAATCATAATTAAATTAACCATGTTTAATTTAATTATATAAACTATGGATTTATAATTCATAGTTTATCGAAAAAATACTAAACAACCACAAAAAACACACAAAACTTTACATTGACAGAGCTACCCTTTCACCAGGGATCTTTTTATTCTTTCTCCTACACATCATCTAGTCTTTAAACTCACCCTTTAACCACTTTACTCTCCTGCTATTCTCTCTCTAATTCTACCTATATTTCATCTCTTATTTTGTCCAATGTCCAACCTTACCCAGCTCCTGATCCTAAAAAGGATAATACAGCTTCTTTATCAGCAAATGCCTTGAAGTGGCCCTGGTATAACTTTATTTTCGGCGTGACCTTGGTCAAGGTTCGGCAAACTGGATTCTGTCATCTTCTAATCCAAAATTTGAGATTAAGATGTTCCACTGAGACGTGTGTGAGATAGAAGGAAAAATAGAAAGAGAGAGGAAGAAAGACGGGAAGAAATAAAAATAGAAAAGGTCACAATAAAATATAAATATAGATAAAGAAAAAGAGAAACATGACAGACATGTAGACAAAAAAAGAAAGAAAGAATTCACGGCAAAATATTCTAAAATTTAATAAAAGATGCAGATTTAAACATTTACCGAAATATAGCCAGTATTATGACTTTGATTAACTTGAAAAGAAATAAAAAAACCCTGCGTGAAGTCAAATATTCAGCTTGTATATTTTTGCATAAATGATTGTGTTGAAAAGAGACGCACGAAGGGCGGAAGCAAATCTCGAATACCATCACAATGCGATTGATGTTATGGAAATCTACTTGACTGTTTTTAGATTATTGAGCACTACTTTCCTCTTCACTACTTCCTTTTTTTTATTATATTCCTACTAAAAAAAATGTGTGCCTTGACTCCGAATGCGACTCTATAATTACATTCTCCCACTCAATTGTTGTTTATAAGCAGGGGAAAACAATGGACTAAACAAAGATTGTTGTGAGATATAAAAATTCTTGTCATTGTAGGTAAAGCTTTCGTTATATTATATATACAATGACAATGTATATATATATATATATATATATATATATATATATATATATATATATACATATACCGGGGTTGTTTTCAAAAGTTCCGTCAAATAAATGAAACTTTTACTTTTCCAACACATGTCATTAAAACGTCTTTGCCATTGTGTCCAAGTGCGGCGAGATGGTTGTGAAAAGAATCGAGATCTCTGCTCTTCTGCGCACAGGCCAAAACAATTTAAACACATTTATAAGTTAAAACAATAAAATGGTGTCTAACTGTACCAAAACTATAATTTTTTTAAAATTTTTAGATCGTCGTAACAAGCAAGTGTGACAAGACATTTGGAAGATTCGGTATGCAGCGCCAATCTAAGCATAGCGTTAAATCAATCAACCAAATTTCTGTTCTAATAGAAACAACACCATAGACTATGCATAGAGTTACATAATTCAACCTAATTTACCTTGCTATAGAGAAACCACCATAGCGGAAGCAAGCTCTACATAAGTCACCGAATTCATGTTGTCATAGATACACCAAAATACCCTGCCCATAGTGTTATATAAATCAACTGAATTGATCTGGCTATAGAGCCACCAAAATAGCCTACGCCTATATGTACATAAATTAATAAAATTCCGTTGCCATAGAGAATTTAAGTTGCCATAGTGCACCATCATAGCCTATGTATTTCATTACATAAATCAACCGAATTTTCGATTCAAGAGAGACAATATCAGAACCCGCAAATATCGTTACATAAATCATTCCAATTTCTATTTTCATATATGCACCACTATAGCTTAAGCATAGCTTTCCTTAAATCAACAGAATTTTTATTGCCATAGAGCTATCAATATAGCCTACGTATATCGTTACATGATTCAACAGAATTACTTTTGTCTTAGAGATAGAGCTAAAGCTTACGCATATACTTTCATAAAGTAACCGAATTTCTGCTCCCCTTGAGACACCAGCAAAGGCTACGCAGAACGTACATAAACGAAGTTTTCTTCCCTTAGATACACCGCAATAGCTTACGCAATAGGTTAAATAAATCAACCAGAGTTCGTTTGCCATAGAAATACCACTATAGCTTACGTATAGCTTTATACGATGCAACCAAAATTCTGTTAGCATAGAGACAGCACCATAGCCTACGCATAGATTTTCATAATCAACCTAATTTCCATTCCCATAGAGACAGAAATATATTTTACAAATAGTCTTATGATTCAACCAAAGTTTCGTTCTAAGAAAGACAATAAGATACCCTAGGCATCGCATTAAATAAAATAACTCAACTTCCATTGTAAGAGATGCATCAGTAGAGCCTTCGCAAAGGGTTGCATAAATAAAACAAATTTCCGTTTCTAGAGAGACAGCAACATTCTCTAAGCATAGCGTTACATGATTCGGACAAAATTCTGTTGTTATAGAGACAATATCATATTCTAAACAACGTGATATAAATCAACAAAATTTCAATTGGAAAAGAAGCACTACTATAGTCTTAGCTTAGCTTTATATGAATCAACTTTATTTCCGTTGCAATCGTCGACGTCGTCGGCTCCAGCTCGTCTCCGAGCATCGGTTTCGTCGTCAGTTATTCGGTCTCCTCGGCTGATTTTTGTGTCGGATATGACTTAGGAGACAAAGAAGCCCGGAAAACAGACAGAGACGAATGCCATTCTCTGAATTATTTGTTTCGAGCGATCGTTGCTGTGCGACGGTCAAGCGCGCGTACTTAGCCGGTAACGCGTATACTGCGGCTCAAAACATTGAGACATGCGCTTTCGGCGAGGCTGGTTGCATCGGGCTACCGGCTTCTTGTTCTATCAAGGCCCGCTTTTGTCGTGTCTACCCGCTGGGCGCTTTCCTCCTCCACCAAAGCCAGACATAAGAATCTTATATGGTCCATGTCTGCTTGACCCGCCGTTGGAGTCTTGCCGTTGGTTGAGTTTAGTCTGGAACCTCATCCACGACCTTACTGACTGCGATGATCCTGCCAGGTGTTTGAAACTCTCAAGAGCATCTCTCTTGAAATCAATGGAATACTCAAGCCCTTTCACTAAATGAGGCTTTGGTATAGGTCAATGAATAAGTGATTCACATGATCCATATCTTCGATCTCAGGAACTTTTTTAGTAGTATCCTGAAGGCCTACACAATGTGTTGCATGATTCGACTAAAATTCTGTGTTCATAGAGCTCCACCATATTATACAACCGAATTTCATTGACATCGAGACAACACTATAAGTTACGCAGTGACTAACATAATTCAAACGGATTTCCGTTGCCATTATGATGCGAATATGGCCTACGCAAACCTTCCAAAAATCAATAGAATTCCCCTCGCCATGGAGACAATAAAAAATCCTAAGCATAGATCTTCATAAATCAAACGAATTTATGTTGCCATTGAGAGAGCAAAATAAACTACGCAATGCTTTATATAAATAAAGTAAAATTCCGTGGCAATATAAATACTAGCATAGTCTACCCTTAACGTGACATAAATCAGTAAAGTTTCCGTTGACATATAGTGAGACCACTATAACCTACTCATAGCGTTACAGGATACAAACGAAATTCCGTTGCCATAAAGAAAACACCATATGCTAGCAGCGTTACATAATTCAGACGAATTTCAATTTCCATAGAAACACCACATAACCTATGCAGAGATTTACATGAATCAACTGAATTTTCGTTGTCATAGAAACTACCCTATTCTACACATAGCGTTGACATGATTTAATCGAAATTCTGTTGCCATAAAGACATATCCATAGCTTTCGCATAGCTTAAATAAATTAACCGAATTTCCTTTTCAATAAAGACACCAAAATAATCTATGTATAAGCTTACATGATTCAACCGAAAATCCGTTGCCCTAGAGACACGACAAAAGCCTAAGCTTAACCTTACATAAATCAACTGAATTTCAATTGCTCGTTAGGCACACCCTTATCCCACGCATAGCGTTAAATAAATAAACCAAATTCACGTTGCCAGGGACACACCACTATAGCCCACCCATAGCGTTAAATGAGTCAACAGAAAATATCCTTACATAAAGTAACCAAATTTCAGTTGCAAGTGATTCGTCACTATAGTTTACGCATGAACTTAAATAAATCAAACGAATTTCCATTGCCATCGAGCCACCTCTATAACCTAACCATAGCTTTAAATGATTCGACTGAATTTGCGTTGCAATAGAGAAGTCACGAGAGCCTACACATAGCGTTACATAAATAAACAGAAATTCGGTTACGAGTTAGTGACCACCATAGCCTACGTAACGTTTAAATAAATCAACCAAATTTTAGGCCATAGCGAAGATACCATGGCCTACCCAAAGCGTCACAGAAATCCTTCATATTTCCGTTGCCATAGAGACACTACTTTTCCACGAGAGTAATGATACACCTGAATTTCCGTTACCATAGAGATATCACCATTGCATACGCAGAGCAATACACAATTCAACTGAATTTCTGTTGCCTTAAAGAGAGCAAAATGCCTACTCGTAGCGTTACATGAATCAATCGAACTTCCGTTAACATGGAGACACTACCATAGCTACGCAGTGTTATATATAAATCAACCGAATTTGCGTTATCAAAGAGATAACACCAATACCTAAGCATAGCGTTTGTTTCATAAATCAAGCTAATTTCTGTTGTAATATAGATATCATCATAGCCTAGGCTTACCCTTACATAATTTATACAAAATTCATTTGTCAGAGAGAAACCACGCATAGGGTTACATGAATCAACTTATTTTCTGTTGTTCTAGAGACACCACAATAGTATGAGTACTGTGTTAAATGATTTTACCGAAATTATTTTCCATAGACACAGCACCATAGCCCACGATTTAGGTTACATATATTAAGTAACGCATAACGTTACTTAAATCAACCAAATTACCGATGCCATAAACTACCATAGCTTGTGCATAGCGTTACATAAATCAATTAAATTTCCGTTGCCATAGTTATATCATTATAGCTTACGCATAGCGTTAAATGATTCAGCCAAATTATCATTGCCATACAGACTCTAACATAGCCTACTCATAGCCTTACTTAAATAACCCTAATGTATGTTGCCATATAATCACCACTATATCCTATTCATAGCGTTACTGAAATCAACCGAATTTCCATTGCCATAGAGACACAACAACTATAGCCTACGCATACCGTTAGATGATTCAACAGAATTTATGTTGCCATAGATTTACCACCATAACCTACGCATAGCCTGACATAACTCAAATGAATCTCCGTTGCGATATAGACACACTATACCTTACGCATCGAGTTACATAAATCAACTGAATTTCCGTATCATAGAAACATCATCATAGCTTACGCATAGTGTTACATGATTCAACCGAAATTCCATCGCCATAGTTAAACTACCATAGCCTACCCATAGCGTTACATAAATCAAGCCGATTTCCGTTGCAATAGAAACCACCATACCCGCGCATGACGTTCTATGATTAAACCAAAACTCCGATGCCATAGAGACAAGACCCTAGCCTTACGCATAGCCTTACATAATTCATCTGAGTTTTCGTTACCATAGATACTCCACTATAGCCTACGCTAGCGTTACATAAGTCAACATGAATTACGTTGCCATATATATACCACCATAGCCTACGCATAAAGTTACAATATTGAACCCAAATTTCAATGCCATAGAGGCTCCACTATAACCCATTTTACTTTCCCATACAGACACCACCATAGCCTACGCATAGCATTACATGATTCAACCGAAATTGCGTTGCTATAGAAACTCCACCATTCTACGCATAGCGTTAAATAAATCGAGCAAATTTCTGTTCCCATAGAGACACACCACCATAGCCTACGCATAGCATTACATGATTCAACCGAAATTGCGTTGCTATAGAAACTCCACCATTCTACGCATAGCGTTAAATAAATCGAGCAAATTTCTGTTCCCATAGAGACACACCACCATAGCCTACGCATAGCGTTTCTCGATTCAACCGAATTTCCGTTGCCAAATATACACCACCTTAGCCTACGCATAGAGTTACATAATTCATCCGAATTTCTCTTCACATAAAGATCTCGAAATAGGAAGTATATTTTTATTCACCGGATAAATCTGTATAACTTTACCACGTTGTGATTTTCGAAAAATAAAGATTACTAAACTCACCTGACTATGAATTATTTTTTATAACCAATGATGCATTTATTCGGATAATAGCAATGAAAATCATGTTAGAAGAAAAATATTTGTCCTACTCTTAATGCAGATAAACTTTAAATATAAAAAATACATAGAAATAATAAAAGAAAGAGTGAAATTGAGAAGAGGCCAATAAGAAGAATAAGACTGATATTGGGGAATGTTGATAAAAAATAACCGTAAATGCCTTACACTCATTTTTTAATTTAATCTCCTAAATATGAATATATAATGGGACAAAGATGATTGCCTACTATAAATAACAGATCTTATTATTTTAGTCCTGAGTGGAAAATGTTTTAAAAACAAACAGAGAATATAGATTACAAAAATTCTGTTAAAGAATAATCACTCTTTAACTCAGAGATGAGGTTCAAACTTTTTCTTAAATAACAATGCGGTTAACCTGCACTTTCATTTAGGAGAAATTCTGTTATAACACTCCATTTTACCTGTACTCCTTTCTTCTTTTTTCTATTTTTTTACTTCTTTTCTAATTGGTCTCTCTTCTATTACCCACTTTCTTTCCAAATACCATTTACAACTGACAAGACAAAGTAGGTAGTAAAATCCTTCAAAATAATGGTAAAACACAAGGAGATCTCTAATCCATGACAGATCCCTTATGATTATTTATCAGTGTTTGCAAACATTTGGCACGCGTGTCTAAAGGGACACGTGTGTGATTTATTTTCGCACAAAAGCTTTAAGCGAACAAAGAAACGGTAAAGGAGTAAGGTAGTATCATTTTTAGCACTCCATTTACTGAACGTCTGGAACGAAAAATATCCATGGTGCTGGTAAAAGAGACCATGAGGCTGCTTATTTGTGCCTCCCAATTGAGGTATGGGTAGGAAAACAAGACTAAAACCACTGTGCAACTTTTACACACCTAGCTGAGCCTCATTTAAGAAAGGGTTCGGGTTGGAGTGTCGCCAGGAATTGCAACAGAAGTGCACTATCATGGACTTTCAGAAAAAGAAGAAACCTGTGCGCTTCAGCATAATGAGAGATTCGGTTTAATGACTCTTGGAATCGACTTTACAACGTTGGCATCTGGGCTGCACCAAAATAGAAGGTTCGTTACATATAGCGTAGCGAGAACATCTTCCGACGGCACCAAGGTGATTCTGTTGATGCTCAAATCAAAAAGAGTGAAATGGGGGACACATCTCTTTTGGGTGCCTTCCTTTTATCCTCTTAAGACAAGAGACAGCCCTCCCCTCCCTTCACCTTTATCCCCACCCCGAAATGCAAAGGAAACTTGTGATTTTGTGATCACAACGTATTTAAGGTTTCAAGATAAAGCTTCATTGAGTAAGAGAATATAGGAATCAGTGGAGAATCATTATTATTAATTTATTTATACCTAGAAGAAAAAACAATCTGTAGATTCCTAGCAGACAGATTTTAAACAGGTTTGTAGAGAAAGTATTGAAGATAGAACTAATAATTCTTAGGGCAGGGAGACGTATACACTCCAGGTATCATAATTTAATGCTTAGTATCATTCTATACATGATGTCCCATTATAATTACCTATTTCAATATATTCGGACGGATTTTCTCAACCAGTACTTAATTTTATTTTTATTGGGTAACAAAGGAAATAGATATATTAAGTCTAATCTTCTGAAAAAACTCAACCGGTGCTTCGTCCCTATTTGCGAATTTCAAGCCAAATCGGTTTGTGCGGAGAACCAGTTCTGTGAATCTCTAAGAATTTCTCCTAATCCATTCAATTTCACTACTTTGACGCGGGATGTTGCGGAAAAGCTGTGAGCTTATGCCGCCATCACGAAGTAGGTTCTTTATTACCCCCCAAATCTAACATTATACTATAAAAATTGGGTGGGAGTTTTATTACCGACCTCACAATACTTCTCGGTGGAGACTATGAGTTTAACGTCGGATACGAATAACTAAAAAAAAATCTTAAAATAAGTTCTTATTTGAAAATAGAACAGAAATCATTAAATGTAATACTTTTTTCCAAGTTGAAGTCGATCATGGGGCGTGAGATTTCTAAGCACCCAACGGGCAGAGACCTTGGTCATGGCCAAATTGTCGTGAATGATGTTAATAACACTTCCATGTGATATTCCAAGTTCTAACTCGATTTCTCCGACCTTCACCCGTCGATTTTCGAGGATCATCCTCTCCACACGTACTGCATTGTCTTCGTTGGTCACGTCCGACGAGCGTCCTGGACGGGGGTCATCTTCAAGGGATTCACAACCATGGCGGAACTCCCTATTCCAGTGAGCAATGGTTGCATAGCAAGGGCCGGTGTCGGTGTACACTGCAACCATGCGTTCATGCAATTTTTTTGCATTCTTGCCTTCCTTGGTCAAAAATTTGATCACTGCGCGGAGCTCAACCTTCTCCATTGTTGAAAAATTTGTGACTGACGATCTGCGATCAGCTACTGCTTCTTAAATAGACGAGGCAGGAGCGTGCGGCTGCAGGTCCTTACTTGTCATGACTTGTCCTAACACCCCCACAAACAGCCATTCCCCTTCCTCTGTTTTGCCCTACCGATTCGCAAAACTTAGTGACCGCCCCTCGTATAATCCTACCTCTATACAAAACGCTAATGCACCCACACCTCGAATATGCGATCCAATTTTGGGCTATTTACCTAAACAAAGATATAGCAGTTAGAAACTAGTTCCTGCCATTCAAAACAAACCGCGCGAATAGAGACTGCGCTCATCGAACCTATTATCACTTGAAAGTAAATGATTACGTGGGTAGTCGATCGAGGTGCTCAAAATCTTAAAATGATTTATGAATATTAATTACAGAATACTGTCTGAGACGGTCGAAATGGCTAACACACGCCACAAACTGTTTCAAATTAGTGAAGAAGCACTTTAACTCTACTATAGTTCAAAATTACTTCACTTTTAAGATCACACACACGTATAATAGTCTACCCCACCTTGTAGTAGAAGGCACGTTAGTAAATATGTTCCAAAACCAATTTGATTAGTACTTCAATAGTATAAATATTACATAGTAAGGGCACAGATGAAAGCGTCATATATCATAAGGAGTTAAGGAATAAAATGAAATGATAAATAAAAAGATGCCAGCGCCGTCCCCCTCCATGGCATGTAGTGAATGAAATTTTCCCTCTTTTTATTCCTGCCTTTCCTACAGAAGAGACTACTGTACTATCGCACACACCCACCCATGTTCGGAGGCGCATGGAGTGCATTTACGGGAAAAGTTAACCTGCATGACAAAGGCTACACATGTAGATAGGTGTGTACTGAAGAATTAAAATAGTTAAAAAAGTATGTTAAAAAATGCATGATATACTAACAGTAGATAGGGGTAGTTTAATACCGTCTGGGTAAGAGGACTGGCCTTCAGCAAATCTTAAGGTCTTTGCTGCTCCTTGTTTCTGTAGTTCTGTACTTGGTTTGTTGTAAGCCACCGTTCATATTGAAAACCAAATAGCTTATTAAATACTTATCAACTAATTATTGCTGAAGTAGTACCCATCGCATCTTGTAATTTTTGTGTTGTGTTAATAAACAATGATGAAAACATAAGTCTTCCTTAAAGTATGTAAAAAAGTGTATTTCGAAGAACGATGATCTATTCTAGCGATAAACCTATTAAGAGAGCTCGTTCCAGGACACAGCAAACGAGCAAAGGACTCGCTTGAAGGAATTAATTCCTTAAGGGAAGATTCATTACTAGCACGAAGGGGAATTTCCGCGCTACGTTATTCGGGGAAGGGGGTTGTTTACATGTAATTTGTCTGTTGTCATAAAGGGACTCTTCTTCCCCTCCTCTTAGGGAGATTGAAGATGGTGAAACAATGAGGAAAGGAAATTATTCAAAGGGAAATAAATATTACCAAATAAATTCAAAAGGCAATTTTCTCACTGGAATTAAGGCCAGATGTAGGCTTTGTTATGTGCTTTATGGTTTAATACTCTACATATTTAAATCGCCCAAAAGGCGCTCAAAATGCTAGATTTGAGTACATTTTGTTTTTGTTTAGACAAAATGGTTTCTGAATATCTTTACTGCATGTTCCGGACACTAGCCATATAGGTTTTTAGCAATTATCATTTCGATTATTTTATTTTATCTTTTACTTGGTTCTTCCGATTCCCTTTATATTTTCCTCACGATATAAGGAAAGAACATAAAATAATCACGTAGAATTAGGTCATCCAGATAGTTCGTAGAGTTTTGGAATAAAAGAATAAAATGAATTAATTTGTTATTATTTTGTTTTACAACCTTTTCACATTTTATTCGTTCGATAAAAACGAAATAAAATTCTTTGGAAAAATAAGAATCGCTATGCAAAAATAATTTGAGCTAACAACCTCTTACTAATGTGTGAAAAATGAGGACAAGAGTGGGCTATTTGGGCTATTAAATAGTACTAGGTTAACTTATTACCCGAAATAAATAGGCGAATTTTAATAGGAACGAGCTGGTTAGAAGTTGTTAAATAGAGTAATGATACCCTACCTAGGCTAACCTAATGCCAATTTGTCGCTAATTATTAGGAAGTTTCGTTGTTAGCTCCAATTTTTTGGCATACCGATTCTTATTTTTACAAAAAATGTTATTACTTTTTTATCAAACGAATAAAATGTGAAGCGGTTGCAAAACAAAATAACAACTAAATAATTAATTAAATTTACTGAAAAATATGTTTTATATTTTTACCTGCGGTGAAGCGCCAGGTCAAGGTGTCGTTTTTTTTTCTAAAGGGAGTAAAGTTCAATTGTACCATGGGACATATGGTTATTCACCCAGGAGATTTCAAATCTGCCATCGAATTTGCGCTGGGTGGCGCGATCTAGTGGCAGAATTCCTATTTAACCATTCGAAGGCACTTCTAATGATTTGAATCATGGGAAACCATCAATGCAATAAACATTGATCTCATCTTATCACAAAGAGCCACAGGTCATTTGGAGGCACATCATTTCCTCCTGTTCTAAAGAGCACCGAACTTTCTTGTTGCCCTTATACACACACACACACACACACACACACACATATATATATATATATATATATATATATATATATATGCAACAAAGCCCACAGGGAAATTTAATACGAGGATTCCAAGTACTTTCGAACTTTATTTCTAGTTCTTTATCAAGGAATAACCAAAGTATTAAAAATTGTAATATATATATATATATATATATATATATATATATATATATATATATATATATATATATATATATATATATATAAATGATACAGAGGAGAAGGAACGCCCACAAAAAAGCAAAAAACTAATCAACAAAACGAATTAATATGAAATGGAAACCTTAGGAGGAGCGGAGATAAATACAAAGTAAGATCATTAAATCAGCGATATTTAAAAGACTAAAGGCTAACAAGAGGATTAAAATACCGCCTAAACAATTAGGGAGCTAGAAAATCTGAGCGAGTGATTAACATCAGACGTCAGCATTGAAAAAACAAGGTAGAATAAGTGAAAATTATCTAAAGACTTGACTCAAACAAAAATAATTGCTTAGGTAGTATTTTAATTCTCTTGTTAGCCTTAAGTCTTTTGAATTTACCTGATTTAATGTCCTTAGTTTTTATTTATCTTCCTTTATTTTTTTTCTGTCACTCTTCGCTCTTCCTAATGTTTTCATTTTATATTAATTCATTTTGCTAATTGGTTTTATGCTTTTTTGTAGGCATTCCCTCTCCTCTGTATCATCCTTATATATATATATATATATATATATATATATATATATATATATATATATATATATATTAAAATTTTCAATACTTTGGTTATTCCGTGATACAGAACTCGAAATAAAATTCAAAAGTACTTGGAATTCCCGTATTAATTTGCCCTGTGGGCTTTGTTGCATTTATTGCTTACTCACGCGATACTTTGTGAGATTTTCATATATATGTATATATATATATATATATATATATATATATATATATATATATATATATATATATTACTGATGTGATTGTGTATTTTTTTTATTTGATTTCGGGTAATATAAATGTTTTGAGCACAATATTTAATAATTATATCAGTTTGGAATGAAAGTAATGTCCGATTACAGGGTATATATTAAAAATGAAAAAAACTTATGTCTATGGAAATATTTAATCATAAATATAACCTCAATTGCTTTATAGATCCTCATTCCATCTGTCGACAAGCTTATAAATATTGGGTTGAGGAATAAGTTCTTGCAGGTTTATCAAATTTATTCATTACCATTAACGATTTTACAAAAACTTCATTTTTAATTGATAACAAGTTGCAAATTAATCAATAATGTATGCTCCATTGTTATTTACGACTTCTTCCCAACGTTTAACTAGTTTTTCGATGCCTCTGCAATAAAAATCTCTGGATTCTGACTCGAAGAATTCGTCTAACCAGGTTCTTAATTCCACATCAGTAATGAACGAAACGCCGCGCAAATTGTTAGAGAGTGATCAGAACAGATGGAAATCCGATGGAGCCAATTCTGGCGAATATTGAGGATGCAGCAGGATTTCCCAATTAAGCGTTCGGATGGCGTCTTTTTTCATATTGGCAATGTAAGGACGAGCATTGTCGTGTTGCAGAAGGACTCCATAACGTCGATGAGGTTGCTTTTCACGAATAGCTTCTGCGAGTCGATACATTTGTTGAACGTAAAGTTCTGCATTGACAATCTCGTTGTTCGCAAGGAGCTTATAAAGAATGATGCCTTCACAATCCCACTACACACAAAGCATCATCTTTCGTAGATGAAGTCCTTTGCTTACTCGCGGAAGTGTTTTTTTATTGGGGCTAAGCCATTCTTTTCAATGGTTCATGTTGATATAAACACACCACTTTTTATCGCCAGTGATGATGCAGTGAAGAAATCTGTCCTTATATCCACGAGTAGCCTTGTGACGAGCAAGCAAACCTGCGGAAATCATGGAGCCTTGAAGTTGGTTGCTTTCGCTCAAAGCGTGCGGAACCCATGCCCCGAGTTTGTGAACTTTCCCCATCGAATGAAGGTGATTCATTACAGTTTTCTGATCACACGCCAATTGTACAGCTAATTTTCTAGTCGATTAACGAGTATTTTCATGAACAAGGATGTTCAATCGATCTTCATCCAACTTAATGGGGCGACCAGGACGTACTTCGTCATTAAGATTGAAATGACCGTTTTTGAAACGTGAAAACCACCATTGAGCTGTCCTTTCTGATAAAACATTTTCTCCGTACACAGCACAAATATCGCTACGAGTTTGGCTGCGTTTGCATTGTTCCCGTCTCGATTGAAAATGAATAACAACAAGTGTCGAAAATGTGCCTTTCTTTCAACTTGACATTCCATTTTGAGGGTACAGAACAAAAATTAAATTGACACAATTTTTAAAATAAACCGCAATGACTTATTACTCAACTTCAAGACGTACCCTAAGCAAAAGCCTAATAGTCTACGCTTTTAAGAGTCGTAGCCTAACCTTTGCAAATTTTGCTCTCATTATTTATTATTGTTTCTTAATATGTGGACAAATCACGTCAACAAAACTTAAATCAACATAACATTAAAAAAACGCAAGAACTTATTCCTCAAACTAATACTATGCTTATAAATTATCTAGGGTTTGATGCAAATTACGAATCCAAATAGTTTTCAACTCTTCTTGATTTCAATCTAAGACCATCCAAATATTTATGTAATCCCATAAACAATTGATAATTAATCGGGAGAGAGGTGAAAAGAATATAGCGGATGAAGCTATATTTCCCAACTGAGCTCCTCCGAGAGATCATTAGCAATTCGAGCTGTGCTGTGTGAAGACGGGCATTATCGTGATGGAGGGAGGCACTCTTTCTGTTGACATACGAGGATCACTTTTGGCCCATACAGGCTTTCAAACGACGAAGTTCATTGCACTATAGATTAAGATTAATTGTTTGATTGTTATCTAAAGTTGATAATTGAAAATACATTCAATATCACACCATCTACTCAACATAACCTGTTTTGTCTGATGGCTCCCTCGCAATAGTTGAGAAATTCTGCTTCCTCGACTGATCCACGAAAGCAGCGTTTAACTTTATGATAAAGGATCCATTTCTTATCACCTGTAACAATCGTCCCTAAACTGGTACCTGGAGGTGCTGTGAAAGCACTGACTCGCAGCAAGCAAAACGCTGTTGCAGATTCTTTTTGGACAGTTCGTACAAGACCAAATTTTAGTCGCGTGCGCTTTGTCACGGGTGACTCTATATCTCACTATTACGTTCGCTCCCCGTTTTGCTTTTTTTTTGTTTTGGTAATAACATTTTAACTATTTCTCTGATTCTAACGAAATTTGAAAGGCTTATGTTGTTCTACATTTTCTTCCAATGCTATAATTGCCAAAGTCCTCCCAAAGTTATATCGGGAATTATTTTGTTTTGGCAATAACATCATAACTATTCAGCCTATTCTAATGAAATTTAAAACTCTTATGTGATTTTACATTCTCTTTTGAATGATATAATTCTTATGTTCCTCTTAACGTTAGTTCTGGAATTATTAAAAGTTTGGAAGGTCGTAACGTCATAAATCAGTATAAGTGTGTGCACACGACTTTGGTCAGCAGACCTTGTTTATATTTTCTTTAGGATCAGGAGTTTTGCTCTTTTATATAGATATATGTTCACCATACCTCGATACTTTATTTTCTTCACCTGTATTAATTGAAAAAAACGATAACGTATATGTAGGCATCGATTTTTTTTTGGGGGGGAAGAATATGAATTAACTTTTATGTGAGTAGGGTAAAATTATCCGTGAAAACAACTTCTTTATTTCAGAAAAATGATCTAGAGAAACCTGCGTACCCATCTTCAGTCTAATAATGTATAAAGAATGAATAAAGCATCATATAGGAATAACTATAAACATTAATCTTCAGTAAGTTATGAAAAGATGTGATTAGTAAGATGACCTGAATAATATTCACTTTAGAAATATTCAATTTCAAAGTATTAATTAAGTCAAAGAGGAAGACGGAAAGGGGGAAAGGATGGAAAGGAACCTAAATTAAAAACTGAATATAACGAACAATAGCAAAACCTAAATTAACGAAATAAAAGAAATATAACTTTATTTTCCGTTGTTTCTTGGAAGTTAGATAGAGTTGAGAGAGGTTTTAATAAGTAGGATTATTCATGGAAGAAACAAGTTACCAACATACGGATGAATTAGTCTAAATTTAAGTTTCAACTGTTTAGGGGCCCTGGAGAAAGTGTGAAAGGATATACACAATTAGTCGACCCATAAGAATTTGATCTAATGAGTGAAGGTATAAAGGTTTTTTAAATATTTTTTTGATTATGCGTTAAGCGTCACTTACATCAGTATGATAAAAATTTTAAACTAATTGTCGGGTTTACTTAGAAAGAGGAATAAACACATTTTCTTTTAAAATCGCCAGAAAATCGTGCACTATAAAAATGTAAAAAAGTTTGATTTCCTTTTATGATTCATCATCTCTAAAATTCAGATACTGCTCAAAATTGATTTAAAATTAAAACTATCGACAATCCTTGTGAAATTTTCACTAATAATATGACTATAAAAATCATCAAGATTATTTGTGAGGAGATAACCTCGAAGCACTAGCGCGAGAGGAAGCCCCCTCGAAAATAGTCATTTTCAGCTCTTTCTTTCTAAACCGGGTGTGCCTAGCGTGAGATGTTTGGAAATTTTAAAATGGAATCAGCCGCGTGCTGAATCACTCGACGCAGCTTTTATTTGCTTCCAGGCGCACCTCGTCTCTCCCCTTCCCTGCAATAACGCTGTTTCCATCCTAACTCTACCCCATGCTTCTCAGGCCTGCGTATTTCCCCGCGAGGGCAGCCACATTAACCCTACCCCCATACCACGAGGCAAGTTTCACCCTCTGGACCGATTCATTTTCACGAAGTGTGTTTGCTTATACTGGCGCCGAGAATCCTCTAGGGCCGGCCAGGCCCTGAGGGTATCTATCGGACCAGTCACTGGGCTATTTAACCCGAAGCTCGCGATTTCTCGAAGAGAATGAAAGCTCGCCATTCCCTCCGTTCAGACTGCCTGTTTCCCCCGAAGCTCTGTAACCCGTCTTCGAGTCGTACCACGTCAAAGATCTCGCCAGCAGATATACCTTCGTTAAGCTTTGGCCCCTGTTCAGAGGAAAGCTATCGAGGCCCCTTCTTTCCGGAGAGTTGTGTGGCACTCTTATCTTCACCACCCGTTCAAGATTCCCGTTCTTTCGAGACTGAGACTCTATGCCGATCTGTAGAATCGTCGCGAGTTGAGATTACGTCCCTCTAGAGTAGAGAATATCTCATTCTCCATCACGTTGTCCTCCCCCCTCCCCCCTCCCCCCTCTAATTACCCCGTGCTTGAAGCTAAAGCGATCTTGTATTGTCATCCCCAGATTACCTCGTTAATCTTCACCCGCATTCACATTTGATTTGACTTCCCGCTAAATTGTAATTAATACCCCTTCGTTCGAGTTAACTTTAATTTTTTTCTCCGTCATATCATAAATTGACAAAATTCATTTAACTACCTTGTTTAAGTAATTTGTTCTCCCTTTTTGTATATATATATATATATATATATATATATATATATATATATATATATGCCTATATATATATATGCCTATATGAGGATATATATATATATATATATATATATATATATATTAAAAATTATATTTTGGGGTCTTGTTCTTTATATATCCTTTGAACTGCAACTTGGCAAGCCAGTTGTTAAGTCCTGGTCAACCGTTAATCACACTCTCTATCAGTTGCCCCAGATCATATCTAAAGCGACCTTAGGTCAGCTGTCTGCCCGTGCTTGTGTACGGCCTTGTACGCCGAGCTAGTCTACACAAGCATACCTCGACACTATTTAACTATTGATATTTTATCCTCTGTACTATCTTGCTTCCGGGTTTAGAAGATCGTTGCATTAAACAAGTACAGTGAAAGAAAATCATTGGATGAGAAATTGCAGGAAACTATAGAAACTAATGTCATGAAAAATCAGCTTTTAAACTCCTTAGAGCGAATCAACTTTTATGTACAAGAAGAAACTGAATGTGTTTAAAGACGTAATAAATACTTTTAATTGCACGTCCATTCATTTCGGAAATGTCTTTCGGGATTATTTTTCTATTCCTATAAAAGCGAAACCAAACCAAAACCTGTATATTTCTCTTCTGTCTCCTCACTTCGCTTAAAGTCTATTGACTCATTCATTTTTGCATATGCATCGCTAAATCCTATCTTCTTTGTGAGATCCAGCTTTTCACATAAATTGGATTCTCTGAAGTTGAACTGTTTTTAATATAAAAATGAATTTGGTTGCAAGTTTCGAAAGAGGAGAAATCAGAGGAAACTCAGGTGATCTAAATTTAGGGCTTATTGCGTCGTAACAAAGGGTCAATAAGCTTTGATATTATTTGTCTTTAAGATGTTTAGTCTGAATCATCCACTTATTGTGGAAATCTAATGAATTCGCTCATTGGATAGTTTGCAATTATTACTTTCCTGAATTTGGTTGAGTTTTTAATCGCTTTAAAATTTTCGCATTTATCCGATAAAAATAGCGACAGTCCAAGTCCATACTATTAGTTAATTAAAGAAAAGGGTTACTATCGTATCCTGACCATAACATCGTTCCGATTACTACCGTTATTTTTACGAGGAATCCTTTTCCTATCTTCCACGCATACATACAAAGTGACATGTATGTATATTCCCTTTTATGCACATATGCGCACATGAGCTTAGATGTGCACGAATATACTTATATGGCCTCAATGGTATTCTTGAAGAAGCTCGGAATATCCATTGTAAAGAGGAAAGCACCTTTATGAAGACCATTTCTTGTGCAAACTACCGACCCGTGGAGTAATCTAATTTCCCGAAAACGGAAAACTAAAACGTGCAGTGTTTCAGAGGCTCGTAAACCGTCAGGCACAAGGCTCCAAGCGAACAAAAGTTGGGCTTTTTTGTTTTCAGAGAGTTTTGCCTTTGATACGCTGTGTATCTCAGGGCAAATTTTCTTAGCGTTCGGTTGAATATCATCTTCGCTTAGGAGAACAAAAGAGAATCGGATAGTTTGCCTGGATGCGCCTATTTGTTCATGCCTTTACTGGAAGTTTGGAAATGTCTTTTTAATAAATTCATTAAAATTAAAAATTTATTAACTGAGGTTTGTGTTCTCTCTACTTGAACTGTTGTAATTATTTGTCGGCTAACCACGCCCAATGTGGATAACTTGACTTAAACGGAAATCATGTTTTTACGCGGCTAGGCCGTATCCAAAATATACGCGAAGAAATATTAAATAATTTATTATTTCATTCTTGCATAACTTGAAGTAGTTCAACCTCATTTCCACCCCCTTAAAATAAGAGCCCCCAAATTGTTATGAAATCGATACGTCAAAGCTTATTGAAAACTGGCTTCCGATTACAGCGAAAATAACCTCTACCGGGTGTAGTTAATCGTCAGATGGAAACCAGATCCGGGCCGATTGTATATCAGCTGCCATACATTACAAATACCCGTGGTTTGAATCTCCAATTAAATTGTACGTCCTCACTGAAAAATAAACGACCTCAGAACGAGTACATATCGGTTGCATAAAGCCTCCCTCCTCCAAAACCTCGCAAAAATACAACAACCAATCTTGATATAAACTAACATTGGGTTAGGTTTATCGTTCGTTAACCATATGAAAAAGGGAGTCATCTGTAGAAAAGGGGACCACTTATGTGCTAAACATGATGGCATCTCTATCGCAACTGCATATTTTCCTTCGTAAAGGAGCGAGACTTCACCCCCCCTCCAATCTTTTCTTTCCTGTTGCTAAACACCCCTCAAATCATTTGGGCTTATTTGATGTTAGCTGTCTTCTTTTCTGAACACCATCCTTTGCTACACTGCCTGAGGGATGCTCCTATATTCCCGTTTCTTTCTATTTAAATTAAATAAACAGATTGTCTACTCAAGGGAGGAAATTTAGAGATAAATTAATCTATAGCATATTAAAATGGTCAGGTATGACATGGTTAATTAGAGTGGTTGAAATTGGGAAATTTACATTCTTTCTATACCCCAACGCATACATGGAGATAGAAAGAGAGCCAACTTAATTGTGAAGCTGGGTATTTTCTAGATATATACGAAATCTTCACCTATACTTAACAGTATCTTCTCTAAAATCTTCAAGTTCTCTATATGTATATATTTTTGCCTGTTTTTACCGCATTCTTTACCTCTATTTAAAACTTTGAGCTGTAGAATGACCTCGCTGGTATCATCTTCTTAGTTTTAATGAAAAATCATGTTCCCTTGCAAGAACTATCACCTTAGTGGTGGCGCAATGGTGTCCATCAATATATACCAAAAAGAAAGTTAAATTATTTGTAAAAAAAATTTGAAAACCTTAATTAGGGGTGACACACAAGGCAAATCGAGCTTTATGCATACAAGAAAGGGAATTGTGCCACATTATCTGTAAAAACATGAGTTGAAAATTCATAAATTTCAGCATTACTAAAAAAGTTCCGTTTCGCGTAATTTCGGGTTAAAAAATTCCGTCGCTAGAGGAAGCCATACTAGATATGATCTTAAATCATTTTATGGTCCTTGTGGAGTATAATCCTTGAGAGCACACTTGAAAAATGTTAAGAATTTTTAATGCGAATCATGAAACAGTGCAGAAACATCTTATCAACATATAAAACCCCACAAATTTTGTCTCTGAGTGCCACATAAATGTCTAAAGGCAATATTTACAACGAAAGAAATTTTCCTTATCTCTAATGTCTCGAAATGCCCGTGAATCCTTTTTAATTTTAGTAAGAATTGTTACTGAAGATAAAACTGGCTTCTTAACTTCAATACAAAATGCAACAAACTATAGATTTATTGCGAAGTAAAGCCTGATAATATTAGAACAGTTACTGAAGACATAAAGGTTCAACAATTGCAACGTTTCGATGTGGATTTTGAACAAAGAATCCTTCACTGGTCAACAGAAAAAGTGCCCTCCTCCTGCGTGGTGTTTGGAAGTTTTTCTTAGTTCTCCTTATTCACCGGACCTTTGCCCATCTAATTACTATTTATTGTCATTACATCACGTAGATGACATAGTTCACCCTGCTCTAAAGAAAATAATATATAATCTTATATTTCATCAAAACTCAATTAATTCTTCAAATAATTGTTCCTTCCCTTAGATAAACAGCGACAGAGCATTGCCACAAATGATGGAAACTATTATGATAAATAAATGTTTGTTTTGGGGGGTATATTAAAAATTATTTTCCCTTTAAAATCTACATTAATTTCTTGGCAAATGATAATGGGTGTTTCATAATCGGGGCCGAATTTGAAAGTTGAATAATTAAAACGAATTTTTATAAACATGGTTATATTCTACATATTTCTAATGAGGTATTTCTCCCGTTTAGGTATGCAACACAATGTAAGCCAGATGTACTCTTGTACTGTGTCTGCATACATTTATGCGCTCCTCTAAATTTCCGATAAGTCTTCTAGAGATGTGTGGCTCGATGCCTCCAAACACATGCCTGATTTTAGCCTTGAGTTCAAGAATTGTATGTAGTTTGTTGGCGTATACCTGTGATTAAACATACTTCCATACGAAGAAATCACAAAGGGTAAGTTCTCAAGAACTTGCTGGCCATTCCTAGTCACCATGCAAGGATTTCGCTTGTTGCCAAAATTTTTCGTAGCGTAATGCAAGCGTTTGTTACGAAGTGTGGTAGATGCTCGATCCTGCTGAAACTAGAGGTTTTTAATCTCCGTATCTTCCAAGTTTGGCCAAAACTGAATGGATATCATGTCTCGGTAACATTCTCCATTAATGGCGACTGCATTCTCCTAATCATCTTAAAAGAAAACGGTCCAAGCACTCCACCTGTCAAAAGACCACACAGCACAGTCGCTTTCAGTGGATGCATTTCACGCTCTTGCATTATTCAAGAATTTTCTTTTCCCCAAATTCGGCACTTCTGTTTATTAACAAATCTACTCCAGTAGAAGTGCGCCTCGTCACCGAAGATGATTTTTTGGGGGGCAAAGTTTTCGTCGTTTGCAAATCTCTCCACAACCTATTCAGCAAAGTGCCTCCGCCTTCTGTGGTCAGGTGGCTGAAAATGCTGCGTAAGTTGAATTTTGTACGCATCCATATGAAGATCTTCAAGAAGAATGTCTTCACGGTGATAACACGCTACTCAGTTATAAATTGTTCTATGACGCATCTAACAAGGGTATTCTGCAAAACAAACTAAAAATTATAAATCGGAGTCAAAGAAGACAGCAAACATGATAGAAACATGGCTTTTACCTTCAAAACCCAAAAGTGTCGCTCAATTAAAATTCGGCACCCTGCATTAATTCCGAGGGAAAATACTTTGTACTCTGTATCTTTTTAAATCCCAACCATGACACTAAATCATTCTTAACCTATGGTAAGCTTTGCCCGGCATAAAAAAAATACGTGATGTCCGATTAATTTTTTTTAGTAGGGTGAGCAAGTAAGTTCCGTTATGTGTTTCATATTTATGTTTCAGCTTACGTACATATATCTTACTTATATATAAATAAAACTTCCTATTTCTTATTATATAGGAGTATGCACTTTGTTTACTCTGCAACTATATAGTCCTAATTTACACAAAACACAGTACATATATTTGTACTTTTAACGCAGGATCAATGGCATCATTTCCATGTTCCTATGCATATGCCAATTCACACACACTCAATGTTGTTGTTGTTGTTTCTATCTCCCCGGGAGCAGATGAAATCTCCTCTCCTTCCAACCACTTGGGTAAGATTAAGGGAGAAAGGCTTTAATCCTAAAGACTTTGTTGTAGGCCTCCATCAACATTGCCACTATTAAGAGGGCGTCGTGCCATCTGTGAGACTGTCCTGAGGGAGTAGATTAGATTGGAAGATGGCTGTTGCATGCTATGGTAATTTTATAGCACTCAATTTTGATAGCGGTCGATGCTAAGAAGTGGAAGTTTGACTGTCACTCAACCTCACGCGGGATACATCCAAGTAGGGATGATTCCATTCTAGGATTGCATTGAGGTGGCTGTGTCTTGTCATATCCACTTAGCAATCACGTGGCAACTCTACAACTCTTTTCTCTTTTCCTACAGGGTGGCGAGAGTTAAAAAAACATAGCCTTGCTTTTCTGGCGCCTTGACGCTATATATCCATGGACAGGATAATTTCAAGTTAAGGTGTACGTAGCTCTCCAGTGTGTAGCAACAGATCGTGAAAATTAGTGGTAACACCTATGCTAAATCTACTTACCTACCTACGTACACGCATGACTGCATATGTAAATGCCTATATTTATATATACTTGCATACATATGAATATAGGTATTTACCTATGTAGGCATGCGTGCACATACATAGGTAAATGCCTTTATTAACATGTATGTACATACATTAAAATAAGATTGGTTCCGAAAACGTCAATTCTCTCCAATTCTTTTCTCACTTTTAATTCTGTCACTTTTCCATACATCCCATTTATTTGCTTTCCTCTTATTCAGTCCTTTTTCATACATCATAGTTATTTACCTCTCTTTCATGCAGCCCAGGTCTTCCCTTTGCTCTCGTTCACCTCCTTTTCATACATCCTAGTTATTCACTTTTTTATACATCCCAGATATTTTCTTTCCATTTATTCCCCCCATTTCTTACGTATCCCTACAAGAAGCCTGGGGAAATTGAACCATACGGCATTTGACCTGCCGTTTCAGCCCCAACGACCGCTGTTGCGTGTCCCACTGGCCTCATTATCTGCGGGAGGTTCTGCCAAAACATACATATATCTCCCACAGATCTCTCATACTTTATCTTCATCGTTTTATTCACATCCCTCGTTCCATACTTTATATGAGAGATGATAATTTCAATGATTTTTGTTTTATATTAATTGATAAATAAACCCATTAAATTCTCTCTTCTTATAACTTTTTCTGCGTAAATTTGTTTACGCATAGATGATTAATTGTACATCGTATGTAGATGAGATTCAATGCGGCCATAGGTGCAGCTTAGGTCTTTACTAGTGCCTTTGTTAGTCTGTAGTTCTATTCACAAATTGTGCAGTACACTGCTGGTGGCTGAATTTCGATGTCCAATCAATAAAACAAAGGTCAAATGAGGTTAAGTCACTCCTTTTCCGGGTGCTAAACCGGTTCTTTTGGCGAAGAGATGTGCAGTTGATTATAGATTCAGGCAACGCAGCTTTTAATAATGTTTTTCCCAAAAAGCCTTAGTGAAATTTTCTTAAAACTCCAATTATCTCTTAGTGTAGAGTATTAAGCGTTGTTCATTCAGTTTTTAATTATTTGACATGTCCGGAGGTTTTCTGGCGAAGATAATTAGAGGGGAGAGGAAGTTTTCGTAATAAATCTAAGATATTTTGCAGATGAAAAATTAATTAAGAGTAAAAATTTCTTAAGGATATTTTTTTATCATTTACAAAGGTGTTCTACCCTCGTAGATACGAATTAACTTTTTTTCCTTACTTTTTTTTTACAAGATTTTGCTCGCCTTGAGGGAAATAATTAGATATGCCGTTGCATTTATCAGTTAAAATGCCCTCATGGTAAACTGTTACTATAGCAATCCTTAGTCGCCCGAAGAACAGCATCGGGCATACCTGATGAACATTTCCCATCCACTCCAAGAAAGTTAGATTAGACTTGGGGTTCCCGAGATATAATAATAAATAGGTTAATTCTATAAAAAAACGGTAATACTTCAGATTTGGGGCGCACGGTAGGTGACGCTGTTAGCAGGCTACAATTTGGGGCTACAGCATATCTCTTATGACGTCAGACGGTAGCTTCAGATGTGACCAATCACGGCCTTATATTTTGTTGTTGTTTTGGGGATTTGTAACTTTTAGTTTGTATTATTTACTAAATATCTGCGCCTCCGTTCGTTTATAGTTTTTTCTAAGTTAGGTAAGTTTTCTTGATATCTTTTATTGTCTTTTTTTGTTTTCGTATTTTTTGTTTCTCAATGAGCTATAACAGCTTCTTACTGGCAACGTCGTAGCTAGTTGTGCTCTAGTTGTGCTTCTTCGTTATTCGAATTTGGGTATATTTTGCATGACTGCGAAAAACTTTTAGATTATTTAGAGGCACATAAACGAATCAATAAATCTATAAAAGTAAGTATTGTTTTTCATTAGGTTAGGTTTTTCTGCCAGTAAAAAGCTGTTGGGAAAAACCCCCCAGTAAATTCAAAGGGACTGCTCGTGAGGGAGATATCACTGCGGGGGAACTACCCTGCGATGATTCTGAGTTTCAATCAATTAGGGGGGTCTGGGGGGCGCAGTTTCCAGTATATACTCATATACAAAAAATATAACGCCGTAATTGTTCACATCTGACGCTACCGTCTGACATCATAAGACATATATTGTAGCCCAAAATTGTAACCTATAAACAGCGCCCCCTACTGTGCGCCCCGAAACTGAAGTGTTACCAAAAAATTTACTCTTTAGATTAGTATTCGTGATTTTATTATACATCTAGATTATATTCCTTAAAAATCTTGGAATCAAAGTAATATCTTCAACTCATATTCTTTTAAACTTTTATACATTTAAAGTCATTTATATTTAATTTTGTGTATATAGTTAGGATTGATGGTAAATGTGTAAATGAAAATTTTATGTGGTTTTTTTAATTAGTTGTTTTTTTTGTCAATAAACTTTAAAAAAGTTACTTATGTTTGTTTAAAATAGTTATCAGTAAATAATATATCGTATTTTCCTTTGAAAGAATGAAAGAGGTCAGAGGATTCCGTAAAGATACAAAGGATAAGAAACGCAGGTCTAGTCTATACAGTCTTTAAATGTGATGTTTAGGAACGTCGAATAAGATTGCTTGATCCGAGATGATGGAGGATAAGCATTGCTAAACTAACAACACATTGAAGTGTAAGCTTTTTCTTGCATTGCTCTGGTGTTAATCTATTTTTAATTTGTTCCTTATCTCTTTGTTTCTTTTTCTTTGTTCTTCACTGCACTGCGCCCATTTCTTATGTTCATTGTTAGAATTGATCATTTTTCCGTTAACAACCATAACTTCCTCTTTGCGTCTTTAACAACTCCATACCATATACTTATGAATTGCTTTGGGAGGGTTGTGAGTAGAATATTCGAGTTTCAAATTTAACAAAAATAGACAAATAAAATACTCAAGAGTCTATTCATCATTATTTCCTTTTCTACTTTCTCCTTTTCTTTCATCCTAAAACACTACAGCTTAGTTATCATTTTATCAATAGAGTTTATCAATGGCTTCATAACCATAACTCGGCATTTTTTAGCTGAACTTTAAATGTGCATTTTGTGAGTTTGAGTAGAATATTGCGGTATGCTTTTTTATGCAAGATATATAAGAATATAAATATAGTATTAATAAAAATGCAACCAATATAAAGATATAGAACCCTCATTGCATGAAAACAACCAGTATGCAGGAGTGGTGGGTAATCTGTCTTCGTTTTCACCCAGTGTAAGAGTGGGACCATCGAGAAGGCCTACAGCAGGTTCCGACCAACTGGAAGCTGTGACTGAGGTTGAGGGGAACTTCATTGCATAAAATGAATAGTACAATCTTTGAAGTCTTTAATGTGTAACTTTGGTAAATATATGTGTATAAATTAACTGTTTTTTCTTTTATATCGAAGTTAGGCGAAAAGTTACCCACCATACAGTATAAATAAAAGAAGTCTCATTATAAAGAGTGTCCAAAAAGGTACACTGCAGTATAAAAAGGCTTAAGTAAAGTTTTAATGAAAGTCAATTTTTATTTATGATATTGCAGTTTTCCCCGCAGTAAATACTGGAAATGTCCCCTGATGACCTGAAGACATGCCTCCACACGTCGTAAGATATTGACTTTTACGTTACGTAATATGTATACGACAGCCTGAATACATGTCTGTACAAGACGCTGCATATAGGTTGCATAGTTTCAAGTAAGTATTCGCCCAGACACAGTTAACCGAGAGTTAAAGCGCTGTTCTGTATTGCCCTTCTTATAATGGTGTTAAGGATTGAGCAGCCAATATTCCTGGTCGAGCATGTGTTCCATAATGACAGGGAATTCAAAGATTCGATGCAACAAAAGTTTTTGGGCAATATCCAAATGCCCATGTACCCCACCGCAATGCCATTCGAAAGTTGAAAATTAAATTTCGCCTAACGGGCATATTGCAGATGTTCCCCGAACTGGTAGACCTTGAGGTTAAGAAGACAAAGTTGTTGAGATCAGAGAAATGCATGTGGATAGTTTAAAGATGCATGTAAGATGGTTATCCCAGGCGGTCCATTTAGCGAAGAGTAAAGTGCATGATATTCTGCGAAAGAAGTTGAAATTCTTTGCATAGACATAAGATATATTCAAAGTGCACGAGTGGAAAGAGCGTCATCGCCAGTTCCACGTTGATTACTGCAATAGGTTTTAGAATCTTTCATAGTGAGAAAGGTGAGAACATCTTGATGTAACTTTCATCATCGATGTAGCATGATTTCATCTTTTCGCATATATGAACAGCCAAAACATTCGTCTATGGAGCAATGAAAAGTCACATACACTCCAAGAAATTCCTCTACACGATCAGAAGGTCCGGGTATACTGTGTTATAAATCGTACGCATATCATTGGCCCTATTTTGCTTCGACGAAACGAAAAACACAGAACGTTACCACATTTACTTTCTGGAACCATTCTTAGAGCAGCTCAATGAGTGTGAGGTTCAAAAACGCTGGTTTCAACAGGACGGGCAACTACAGCCTCGGCCCTTGCATCCCTGCAGTTGTTGAAAGGTTTCTTGGCTGATCTCATAGGTAATCTCCCACGGAATCTAGCCTGCTATGGTTCCGAACCGTACACCCCTGGATATTTATCACGGGATTACACTAGAGAAACGGGTATAAGAGAACATCTGCACAATATGAAAGATTTCGACACAGCAATTACCCAACACACCGAGCAAATCACTCCGGCCACCCTCTATTATATTTTCGATAATACGTAGTGAGTTGTGAAGACTTGTTTTCAAGGCCTTTGGGTGACATTAACACCATTTACTCTAGTAGAAACTGCAATATAATAAATAAAACCTCTCTCTAGTTGATAGAGATTCAGTTCCATCCACTTCAACTCAGGTTTCTACTGGATACGAAGTGTATGAGGCTTCCACCCATTTTCACTTACATTAAAATTATTAAGTGCGATAGGAGCATCGAATCAATTATAGAATCTGATTAACTCCAGAATATCAACTCCAACTGCACTTAATGTTTTGAAAATAATAACAAGACAAATTGAACAAGATAATTATAATTAAGAAGAAATTTACTCAAAGCAGTGTATGAAGAAGAAACCTTTTACTTATTAAGGATATTGCAAAGCCATGTATTGACACAATTTTCAAGTCCATTTAAGGCAAAAGGGTCTCTCCACATGAATTCTTGTATGTAAGAATTCAAAATTTTCCTTTCTTCAGCAACGAATTTTATTAATTTGGGCCTTTTGATTCTTCCAAAACGACTCAATAAGTATGTTTGGTGTGGACTCCATTCACCTGGTGAACAAGGTGCAGTGACTAATTGAGGGATCTGTGAACGAACCCAAGATCTTGAAAATTTAGCTAGGATCTCATTTCGTTGGAGTGAATGATGATCCAGCTTGCAGAACTGCTTGCAGAATAGGTATAAGCATAGCCGCATCTATTCGATCCACGATCTCCATGTACCCAACGGCAGGAGTTACACTGGTGTCAACGAAATATAAAATCCACAATGGCGAATGAGGCGTCCGTCCACGATGGTGTTTTGGTTGAGAGAAAAGCAAGGACCCTTCACCTACAAAACAACTCTGGGACTTCCTAAAGAAATAATAAGATTCGCTCTAAGGTGGTTGGTATATACTTTACGAAAAAAGGTGGAGCATTCCACCATGATCTTCTCCAAAATATTTTATAACTGTCTAGATTCAGCTTTTTTTCAGTATTTTCAGTCCATAAATAAATAGCGTGGACCCACGTCTGAAATGACAAAATTTACTTTACAAAAAGAATCCATTCCGTTTTGATAATTTTGACGTCTTTCACTTGGCATTTCCATGCATAACCATCCTTTCTTTTTATTTATTTTATCCAGTTCATTCTTTGATGATAAATCGCGCAATCAACCTTCCGTTTTAAATTTCCATGTTGTTTTGATCAGATCATCACAAAAAGGATCCTCTCATAGCAAAGTAAAAAGGGAAAATCACAACTTGAGATACATCAAGAGCCATAGGTAAGGATATACTTCTTATAATTAGGATTTACAACAGGTTACCACAGTATTCATGGGAAGAGTAAGTATTCAGGAATGTCGATATCCTCTTCACTTTGTAACCTAATATATGGCCCCAAGCAATAACCTGTTTTAACAACTCACCATCAGCTATATCTGTTATTAATTCTATGTTGTAACTAGGTAATTACTATCACAAGCCATGATCAACTGTTGAATTTTCATCCCAGCAACACTCAAGTGTATAATTGTTCATCTGAGGGGAGGGAAAATTCTACAATTGAGCCAAAACATCTCTCCAAATACTTTTGCCGAGATTCCCACATCGGTGTTTCTCTTAAAAAATAAATATTCGTTATTAGATAAAAAATAATAATACCCCACTAGAAAGATTCTTTTAATAACAATAACTGAAATAATAAGTATAATATAGTAATAATAGAAAAAAAAATCGTATGAAGAAATTCGATAAAAGAAATAGCATTTTAGCAGTTTTCCCATTGAATGGGGGAAACGGAGCATGTGAGAGGAGGGAAAAAAAAGAGAGAAAGAGCTTCCGTGGTTTTCTTTCAAAAAGGAAAGAGCGGAAGATAACCTTTAGAAAAGGTTGGTCAACTTGGCATTGTTACAAAGAACCCGTGTCTGAAGTCGACGGAAAACACCCGAGCTGGAAGAACAGATAGGAGGAAACTATTTGGTTCCAAATAAAAGAGAGGGTTTATGTTTTTTGTGGGAGGGAGTTTTTTTTTTAGGAAAAAACGAAAGTAGCAATATATACATTTTGCCACTAGATAATTTACAATTCATTTTAAGTGGTGTAAAATTGGAGCGAAGGATTGGCTTTGAAGGCTGAATAGTAGAGAAACACCGTTATAGTTAAAGAGTGGGAACGGTCAACGGAGTATATATTTAAAGGGCTAAACTAGGAAAAAGGATAACATTTAAAGGTCTGGTACAGTAACATAAAGAGAACTGTTAAAACGTTTAAAGAGTGCATATAAGGATTGCTGTTATAGAGTGTAAGGAGTGAAAAAGGTAATTCTATAGAGGGTATCGAGAAACTAAGATGCACTATATCGGTATAAAGTATGAAACTAATTGGCTATATCTATGAAACTAGCATCACATTTAATTGGTTATAAGTATGAAACTAATCAACCTTCAATGGTTATAAATATGAACCAAGCATCGATCTTAATTGATTTTAATTTGAAACTAGCATTAGCTTTGTAAAATATGGAAGAGGACCAACTTTAATTTATCTAAAGCAGGTTCATGGCTTTCTGCGTGTGGTCTTACTTTTCATAGTAAGATTAATTTTCAATGGTATAAATTATAAAAATAGAATTACCTCTGTTGTAAAATGAAAAAAAATGATTACTTGTATCTTGTATGGTGTGTGTAGCCGGATTCTTTCTAACTATTGTTGAGTATGGAAATAATATTCCACAAACAATTAAGGAATGTTTGAAAAAAAATACGAAAAAGAAAGTGAAATCGGACTAACCGGGGTAATAATGAGTAATAAGAAGAGATTTTATGCCCCATGTTGTCGTGGTATAGGTTCCTATATACCATTCATATATCTATTTTATTTGATTTTAGAGTACGCGGGGTTTCCTTTTTAATACCTTTGGGGTCGGTCGGGTCCGATTACGAGGTCAGATTCTCGTAAGGGAGGGCTAGTCCAATAGAGCTACTTTGATTCTCTTTATTGGCTGAGCGTTTAAGTCTTACTTGGTTACAGGGCTATTACACGGCTACGATGAGCTCAAAGGTTGAAATTAAAGGAGTCGACAAAAATAGACTTTAATAGGTTAAATGGTAGAACAATAAAAGACATATAATAATACAAATAGTTACAGTGGTCAGCGGGCCAGTAATAAGATAAGGTATTTAAAATACAATAAAAATGGGGAGGCTGAATGGAAATTAAAGTTGGGACATAGTAAGCACACAAGGAAAATGAGGAGGAGGGGGGACAGTAGGCAAAAATTGCAAATTAGGGGAAGCTGAAATATTCGTTACAATACCTTGTACAAAATGGAGGGGAGAAGATGGTCGTTTTCTGCGAAGTGGAGATAAAGGTTGAGTCACTTCGACTCGGTCCCGGGTCAACTTGCTTGGATTTGAAGTATTACTTTGGGATGACAGGGAGGGGAGGGGGGTAGCCTTCGAGAGTGAAGGCTGTGATTTCTGCCAGTGGAATTCCTTCGAAGAAAACGGAGGATTAGTTTCTCTGAGACGTCAAGTGGTTTGATTGGTCGACTATGCGTAATTAAGGGGGTACTACGCGAAGATCAATCTTCACTGAAGCCTTTTCGGACAAGAATTAAGTTCTTTTTTGGAGATGGATACGTTTTACGGAGTCAGATGGGTATTCTTACGGGGAGAGGATTTTTGACTAATCCAGGGTGGATATTTGTTTTATCCAAGGAGGGATATTCGGTTTTATCCCGCAAATTTACTTGCCTTCGGCGTATGACAACCCGGATCGAAGAGGAGTAAGATAGTCTGCTCCCGTAAGCTTTTCTCGCACCAAATCTCCTCGATTCCTGGCGACACGGGTATATATCTACGCCTGAAGTGAGGGAGCTTACCCCATAGAAAGGGAAGGGGGGCTATCGTCCATCGTTTGAGTAGTGCAACCGCGGCGATCCCAGCGTGGCTGGAAGGGGAGGGGGAAAGAGGAGGAAAACTCTTTGTCTAAATACTCGGATTGATAAGGGCTGCATTCCAACAGCCCGCTCCTGTTGTTTTTCATGCTTTTGAGCTTGGGAAATCGTTCTAAGCGATAACGAGGTCCATCACGTGGACGCAATGCTTAAAATCAACGTTATTTTCCCCATTATGTGCTTATTCCCTCAGACATGTAAACCAGAGAACATAGGCCCGCTAACGTCCATCGATGGTTCACTTGTATACGTTCTTAACTACCACTTTTATAACGTTTTTATAAACAGGATACTACTACTTGGCCAACCATATCAGATGTAATTAGTTTTCATAAAAATTCTCTACTTTCAGATGTGATTACGGAACCTGAGATAAAAGACTATTTAAATCAGTTAAATCCTTGAAAGTTTCCGGGCGCAGACACTTAAAAAGCGAAATGATGCAGCCCCTTTGAAAAATATTCAACCAATCTTTAACTGAAAGCATCGTGCCAATTGATTTTAAACAATCTGACGTGATTCATATTTTAAGAAAGACAAAAAATAATTGAATCAAATTGAGAACAAACACTGACATACAATATACAGGGTGTTCTTAAACTAATGGTACACACTTTGACAGTAGGTTGGAACCACATTTGACGTCGAATACCCAAAGGCATGTCGTCCGGAAGGTCATGCCATACCTCCTGTAGAAACACGGCATAGTTATCTCCTGTTAAATGCATTGGAAGCACATAGGGCCCAACAAAGTTGGTACCAATAATATTAGCCCACACATTAAGACTAAAACAGTGTTGGTAGTGGATCTGATGCACAGCGGGAGGGTTTTCATTATGTCACATGGGTAAGTTGTGTGTGTTAAACACACCACTGCGCGTAAAAGTAGCTTCCTCAGTGAAGAGCACATGCTTTGGAAACTCATTATCTTCAATGGTCTTATTTATGAACCAACGTGCAAACCGTTCACGAGGGTTAAAGTCGGCTAGAAGGAGCTCTTGCACTCTCTGGAAATGGTACAGATAGGGAAAGTTATCATTGAGTGTTCGCCATACTATTGAGTGATACGCATCCCAAGTGCATTTGCCGCGGCCTGAGTGCTTGTACGTGGGTTTGTATTAAAATGTTGTAGTATCCGCTCTTCGTTCTCAACGCTAACTCGCCAACGACGACCACCCACTTCCCTTCTATTTACCTGAAAACTGGTAGTGTCTCTCAGCCGTTGATGTACCCTGGTGAAAACGCGATGATCAGGCAAATGAAGGTTGGGAAACGCTCTGAATACAATCGAGCAGCCAATCTAGCATTGCCATTCGCCGAACCATATGCCATGTGCATATCTGCCATTTCCGAATTTGTTAAGCGATTCATATTGTCTGAGCTATTTTATAATGCTCACTGATAGCAGACGACCCTTCAGGTAAACAACTGTTACAATATTTGCGGATATAGGATAATGCCGAAAGTAAGAAATATCCATAGAGACCTCCAATCTTTACAATTCGATATCTCGAAAACGATGGATCTTTGGACTTTTACTTATTCTTGTAAAAGTTGGTCATTTGGGGTTATATACCTACTGCCAAAGTATGTACCATTAGGTTGCGAACACCCTGTATAATCGGTAAACTATCCGATTTTATCATAAGGGAAAAAAATGTTGATCACTTAGAAAATCAAATTTAATAAAAAGTAGTCAGCATGGATTTAGACCTAAGCGTTCTTGCCTTAGTAATCTTCAAACTTTATTTAACAATAGGAAAAATCTATGTAATGATTACAAAGTTATCGATATAATTTATTTAGACATTCAAAAGTGTTTTATATCATTCCTCATAAAAGACAAAGAGGAAAACTTAAATTATTTAGACGACTGGCTCACTAACGTTAACAAAGTGTTGTTATCGATGGCGTCAGTCCAAATTGCAACCGCAAATTGAGCCATCGAGGGTAGTGGTGTTCCTCAGGGCTCCCTCTTGGCTCTGCTTCTCTTTATAATTTGTGAAACGATATTGATGATGATCAAATATTTAAAATATCTAAATTTGTAGATGACACTAAGTTAGGCTGTAGTTTCTATAGGTAGGAATTTTACGTTCAATAGGACTATTTAATCATACCCCACGAAGTACCTAGTTCAATTTTGCTCAACATACTTGCGTAAGGATATCCAAACTATGGAGAGTATTCAGCGTAAAGCCACAAAAATTATTTTTGAAGTTAGACATAAATTTAATAAAAAAAGATTACAAAACGTAAAATTGTTACCCATGTAAAATAAAAGACTGTGGAAAACTGATCAAAGTTTTCAAAATTATCGACGGATTCTATTTTGAGTTTGAATCACTTTTGAGTTTGCGAATCGAGCTAATTCTAGCAATAATGGATTTAAATTGACGAATAGGCGATTCGACACAATAATTCTGTTAAAATTTTTTACACACAAAATTACTGAGCTATGGAACCGTTTACGGCCTGAAATGGTGCAAAGTTCCTTTCCCAATATGTTTAGGAATAAACTTGACAAGTACTAGTACATTCTTTATATTTAAATTAGAGGAGTTTCATCTGAAATCATTGGACTTCTTAAGCTTGCCATAGAATGCACCATCTGATATTTCCTGAACCATTATTCTGTAAAATGGTATAAACTAGAATCTAGTTTACATATTAAATAAATTGTTAAATTATTGTGCCATTTTTAACTTTAAGTGGTGAACATATTATTACCTATAACCGGTGTTAATTGTGGAATTTTAATAGCCCTTTACTGATCTGAAGGGTAGAGCTACGATTACCCTGAGCTGTTGTAAAATTGAAATAGTTAATTACCTTTAACAGGTATAGAGGGAGGAGGTAGGATTACCTTTAACAGGTATAGAGGGAGAAGGCATGGTTATCATTAACAGGTATAGAGGGAGAAGGTATGATTACTTTTAACAGGTATATAGGGAGAAGATATGAATACCTTTAACATGTTTAGAGGGAGAATGTATAATTACTTTTAACTAAAGATACCTTTAAATGGTACATTTAAAAAAAATGGATTACCCCTATAGTGGGGAGGCGTGCATGTTTTGTTTTTTTCAAATTGATGCAAAAGTTTTGTTTTCAGTACTGATTTGAAATTAAGGGTCTATGGAACAATTTTGGTTCGAGTGTCAAGCAATCGAATAAAACAAAAGAAAATGGCCGCCAAAATCCTTGATGGCTGCCAATTTCCAGCTTTTGTTCGCATTACGCCTCATAACTTTTGTACTTTTAAACCTAGAATGGTGATTTTGGTTTCTATATCTATGTTTTATCAATGATTCATAACTTACTAACTGAACACTAATTGTGTTCTTCATTTACCATTTTATTGTTCTCTTTTCACAGGCGGAAAAATGTCTCCATTTGCATACCCACTTGTATTTCCAGATAATACCTTTTTTATAATATTTCAGGTAATACCAAATTTTCTTTGCGACGCCCCTTGTACAGACAGCAGTTATCTAATATTGTTTTTTCTTTGTTTCTTTCCAGGTTGTTTCTGAGATGGCTGAGGCAAGGATATGGCAGTTGTGTATTTTGTGCCAAAAGCAAACTAAGGAAGTGCTTGTTTGTCCTCTTGCGAATCCGGCCACCAGTCGTAGAGAGGGAGCCTATACAGAAATCATCAGCATCGCATCAGTTCAGAGCAATTGGTGCTGCTCACCACCCAAACGTAGAACTTCCAGATGAAGAATCTATGCAAGAGAATCGTGCATCCTGGCATAAATCTTGTCGTAAGCTTTACAGGGCATCAGCACTTGACCATGCAAAAAAATAACGTCATAATGAAGGATTGCCTCCTGCAATAAAATATCTCCGCGGAGTCATGCAGCTGCTAATCGTAATCTGTGTATCTTCTGTGGCGATGAAACAAATGCAGCAGACCATTCTTGCCAGTAGGTTACACTCACCCAACAGATACATGACAAGGCAGTTGCGCTGGGAGAAGAGCGTATCGTGGTACTCCTTGCCGAAAGCGATGTGGTCGCCATAGAAGCCAAGTACCATCGGAATTGCTACACAGGGTTCAATCGCCGTTACAATGCGAAATGTAAACAAGACACTGCTAGTGAAAATCTCGAGGTCACCACAGAAAATGAACTGCTCCAATTTATATTGGAAGAAGTCACTGGAGGTCGTAGAATTTTTGCATTGCAAGATCTGACAGATATGATGACCGACAGGTCCTATCAGATGCAACTCAAACACCAGATGAAGCACGTACATTAAAAATGGCAGCATCGATTCACCGTAAAGCTGTTTTGGATCACGACACTACACTCAGGTTGATGGCTCATATCCCAATGGTTGTGAAAAATCATCTGTTCCCCAACGTATAAAGTATTTCTTCCGTCAACTCCTCTCAGGACCAAAATCATCGCCAGAATTAGAGAATTACAGGATTATCCTATTAGGGAGTCAGTTGGTCATGCTAAATATGACTTCTCTTTCTGTAAACTTGAATTGTGAGTCTCCACTTGCAGTGCTTTTAGCCCTCAAATTGCATTCCGAAGCAAGAAGCAGGTAGAACTACTACACAAATATGCTCTGAGCGTGTCATATCAGAAAGTCCTCAGCCTTGAATCTAGATTTGCACAGGCTATTGCAGATCATGCAAGGAACAACGCTGATATAGTCTGTCCTACAAAGTTGCATCAGGGCATTTTCACAGTTGCAGTCCTGGATAACCTGGATCACAATCCCACATAACGCAATGCAAGTTCATCCTTCCATGGAACTGGTATTTCAATATTTCAGTTTCCTTCATCACAGACGCCTGGGTTGATCTAAGAATGTCTATGAATCAACTCAGAGAAAACAGGAACACGCAGCAGTGAACCCATCCTACCTCTTTCGTATAGGTTTGTACCACTTGTGGGCCTAAATCTTGTCCCCCAACCTCCGGTAAAAGATGTGTAATCACTGGCAACGAGTTCATTCGATGGGGAGAAACAGCACGAACAGGCATGGATGGCTGCAGTAAATGATATCCTATATGTGGATTGTGATACAAAAAACACACTCCAGCGATGTGGTCTTCCTACCATACTGCTCGATCAGATACTGTTGGACAACCGGAAAAATGCATTGAAGCCCTCCTGCCACTTTTCCATGAACAGGCTGCCACTCCAGAAATGAATCGACATGGAATGGAACTGATGAAAAAGACAACTGAGCACCTAAACACACACTAAGTCCCTGTGTAGTCAGTAGACCAACCACTCTATGACCTCGCCAACAGGATGCAGGGGATTATCCCTGATATTTACGGGGAAGAAAAAGTTTGTGGTTATGCTAGGTGGGATCCACATTGAGATGGCTTTGGAGCACCATGGTAGATCTTCTGCGTGAGTCTGGATGGCCTGAAACCCTGAAAAAAGTTTGTCTAGTGAAGACAAGCAGCAGCTACAGCTTTTCTGAATGCATTCAATGTAATAAAAACAAGATATGCCCATCAAGCTACTGTTATGGTACTTGACAGACTTCTGAAGCGACCATAGGAAGACAATGGAACCAAGATGGCTCTTGAGGATTGAGTTGTGGTAGCTTTCCAATAGAGTTTAACTTTCAAAATCTGGCTATTCGTACACAAGTACCAACAGATCATATTCATGTTCATCTGAGCACATCAGAAGCGGAAGTTAGGATTCATGGTTACTACCCTGCAAAAGCTTGTGCCTCTTTTCTTTGCTTTAGATCATCAGAATTATGCCAGGTTGATTTCAATCTTTATCCAAGACCTGGAAGGTCTACCAGATAGTATCCAGAAAGAGTTTAAGAATAGACAGTGGACAATAAGTCGAAGCAATCGCCGTTTCTCATCCTTACCCATCGATCAAGAACACGAGCAGGCCAACAAAAGGGTGAAAGAAGTTGGTGGCATTATGGGTATCACAGAGAACCGTGACATGCTTGAAAGCTGGATCGTGACTGGCCCATAAATCAGTTGTGTCGTTGAGAAGTTTACTGGTGCAAATGATAAAGGTGATAATGAAGAAAACTTTCATCGTGAGGAAGGATATGCATCTCAGCACCGATTTCTACGCCATGCCAAAGATCTGATGGAGGTGTTGCTAAGCAATGGGAATCCTTTTGAGGAGCACAGTGGAGACCTGGTTACATTAGACAACAAATTGTTCATTAGACAGCAAGCTGCTTCCCATTTGGACTACGCTGATCCTCGCTAAAGATGTGTTCCACTTGGATGTGAAGTGCACTTGCCCAATTACCTGCTCTTGGTGCAAATGCGTGACGACAAAGTTGAAATGTACATGTCAGTGCAATTGCACATGCGAGAAGTAGCTGGACTAGAAAAATTTCCAATACTAACATTCATATAGGGATCTTGGTAGTTTGTTAGCCATTTTCTTATTGAATGTATTGTTCAAGGAGTTTTCCAAGCAATTGTGTAAGCATTTACTTGGAAGTAGGTCTCAATATAAGAGAAGATATGCTGCAATTGTTATTGTTATTCAATTACTCATACATGTAAACCTAAGTATAGAGACCAACATCGCCATTCTAGGTTTAATAGTACAAAAGTTATCAGGCGTAATTTGACAAAATGCTGTAAATTGGCAGCCATCTTTGATTTTGACGGCCATTTTAAAATTTCTTATCTGACTGCTTGACACTGGAATCAAAATTGTTCTATAGACCCTTACTTTCAAATTGGTACTAAAAACAAAACTTTTTGCATCGATTTGAAATGCCTGAGTGCCTGGGTACCCCACTACTAAATTTGGACACTTAAAATTGTATGATTACACTTCCATATCATGTAATCCAAAACTATGTTTACCTCTGGTGTAAACTGTGAAAATGATTGCCATTAATTTGTGCAAAGTACAAAATAAGGATTACTTTTACATCGTTCTAATGTGAAATTAGGATTTATTTTCTAAAATGCGTTGAAGAAATATTAAATTATTATTGCCTTTCGTTCTTCCCCATTATTTGTATTATCTATAAAATGAGAGATGTAACCAGCGAGGGTAAGTCAGTGACGAAAAAGATGAAAGACCAACGTTGGAGGAAAATGGCAATATAGAGATAAAACAGGAATAGTAAAAGAAAGTATAACGAGAAAATGGCTCACAACTCCATCCTTCGCTCCTAGAGCTGAAAGGGCGTGTTATAACTGCCAGAATCAAGTATAGGAAATGAGCACATGTACTCAAATGTACAAGGCGGAAATTATCCGTAGCACTTTTAAGGTGAGCATAAATGGAAAAGAGGAAGCTCTTGATTTGTTATCCCCTTTCTTTCCCATAGTGGTTGCAATGGTTGTATAGAGTTGCGGATCATCCTATTTCCTTCGTACACAAAGACTGTCCCTATAATAACTCCATGTACGCACCTTCCATACATTTTCACCTTTCTTAACATTACCACCTTCTTTGCTACGTCTTCAAGAGCTTTCTGGGAAGAGTGCGAACGCTGCTCTTTGCTTCTTAAATTGAATTATTGATAACGATACTACTACTAATAAAATTGATAATAATAAGTAAAACGCAATCATAGAGCGAAGACCTCCGTCAAGTGTCAGAATAAAGGATCTACAATTCGTTTCTGAATTCGGATCCGCCCTCAAATCTGATCAACTCATCGGCTAAAACTCTCTACATACACACAAACCCCTTCAGGGGCGTGAATGGCGTAGCAGGGGTAATAATCCTGCTAGAACTGAAACCTGGAAGAGTAGCGTGCCCTCCCAACCCCATTCCCCCTCGAGAAGTTGATGTTCTCTCTCGGGTCGTCTTTTACACCCTTTTTTTAAATTTCTCACACCTGCATAGACCAAACAAAGGGTGAAATAGGGCGTTAAACGTTCTAAAATAATACACACAAAATTTCATCAAAAGCTATCATTATTTTGTATGAAATGATGAAATGAATAACTGATGCAGATCCTTATCCGGATCTGGATCAGCCCTAAATTTAACTAACTCTTTCTTGGTGGTCCAAGACACCACCCAACCTGAGAGTGTCATAAAAATCCGTCAAAGACTTGTTTTAAAATGTTTGGCATAAAATATAAATTGAATAAGTAATCCGAAATCCGGATCTGGATTTGGATCTCCCCAAAATCCAGCTCAAATTGTCCTTTTTAACAAACTTTGATCAAAATACACAATGGCTTTTTCAGATATTATCTACACAAAGACAATAACTGATCCAGAATCTAGGATCCGTGTAGGGAACTTCACCCCAAACTCTAATCAAATATTTTTTGGTTTAAAGGTCACTTTTACACAGAATTTCATTAAAATCTGTCATTAAAATAAAGTCAAAAATTAATCCTAAATCTGCATCCTGAATTAGATCCACTTTAAAATTTAATCACCATTATCTTAGCCCATAACTTGCATCTTTCCAATTTTCATTGACATCTGCCAATAATAATCTTTTGAGCCTATACATAAACAGGTACAGATACATTTGATTGTAATGACTATTCCCCCCCCCAAAAAAAAAAAAAATCTTAGGAAGAGAAATAATGAGAGATTTCTATAGCGCTGTTTAAGACTGCGGGACTTCACAGAGCGCCAGCCCGACGGAGTATGGAAAAAAAGATTATTTTCAGAACTTGGGAATAATTAATTGATTATTGACTATACATATGTACAAGCAGTTTTATATGATTAAATCGATATATGAATCGAATATGAGTAAAAAGAGAAGTGAATGTATTCAGTGTTGTTAAATGTAAAAGAATAAATCTAAGGAGTGTTAGATGCTATAGGTGAATTAAATTCTTCAAAGCCTGCAAGCACTAATTCTCTGATTCAAAGTTTCCAGATTGTAGATCCAAAGAGTCAGATTGTCAAGTTGATAGATATCGGATTCTAATATCTTAAAGAACTAAATTCAAAGGTTTAAGAATCAAGAATTATTATAAGAAGTTAACAGCTCCTAAAATTCTATCTACAAAAATTCCAAGACTAAATATGTTAAGAATCAAAATTTTCATATTTCGTATTCTAAGTTCAGATAAAAGAATTGAGATTACCAGAATTCTAGGAAGCATATTTCAGATACCAAGATTCCAATTTTCCGAATTGCAGTTTCAATTATTCCAGGTAGTCAAATTACAAATGCCAGAGATCCAAATTCTCCGATTCCAAGAACAAATTCTCATCCAATCAATTGCCTGAGCTTGTTTTTTTACGACTTTAAAGAAATGAATTTAGATTCATTCTCCATTGTCAAAATTTATTTATGATGATTTCTATGGAAACTTTAGAGACAATTTACATTTTTCGAGATTTCAATTTCTCATACTTTGTTTCTAAATACTTAGCTTTCTTTTAGGACTTCATTAAAGGCAATTTATGCCCCTCGAATTCTACACAATTGAAGAACCCCCCCCAAAATGTGATGTGAAATTACCTTAAATTTTGGAACATATAGATTTTTCATTCAATTCTGCTCTTTCCTCCTACTTATCTTGCTCTTGGACCAAATTTGAGTGAATGTGAGGGTCTTACCTGCTGTGTAATTCCATAATTTAGGCACAGGACTCGAGCAGGTCCTTGGGATTTTGCTGCTCTGTAATTTCCTAATCTTGGACCGATATCAAGTGAATCTAAACTGATCACTAATTCTTCACTTGGCCTCTGTGGATCTTAGAATATTTGCTGATCTATAACTCTTGGACTGATATTGAGTGGGTTTTAGGATGGTTGTAGCTCTGTAATGTTGTAATTTTAACACTAGCTTCAAATATATCGTAAGGTCGTCCCTGGTCTGTAGTTACCAAATTCTTAGATTGGTCTCATGTGGGTCTTCGGGTTTTCACTAGAATTTAGTTACCTATTTCTTAGATTGAGATCGAGCCATATGAAATTCTGTATTTTTTGGAATCGTCTCAATGGAAGTTTAATTTCATTAATATCCCTTATTCTGTAATTCTTGGATTACGTAAGGTTGGGGCTTAAGGTCTTCCCTAGTCGGTGAGTCTGTAGTGTTTGGACTATAGTGTAGCTAAGGAACTTCCTACTCCTTTGTTTAGTAATTCTTGAACTGCTCTCTAGCGGATGTTAGGGTCTTTGCTGTTCCTAACTATGTTATTCCGTACCCTATTGTAACCCTGAATTTGATCCATATTCTGTGTCTTACGATTTTCATTGTTATTTTCGTTCGTTAAAACCCGACACTACTGAATGTTGTCATTTGGCTCGTCTCGAATTTCAAATTAGGTCAAAAGGAAATTATAATATAGAGCAATGCACACACATACACACACACAACTGGCAAATGTTCTGTGAGTGAAAAAAGGAGGGAAGAGAGAGGAAGTGAAGGTAATAAAGGGAACAGGAAGTCTGACAAAGATATTAAATAGAGAGATGTAGAAAGACAGTAGAGAGTATAATGGATAACGATTATAGAATAATTTATTTATATTTTTTAAGATCTGATACTAACGAAAATCAAACAAGCCAAGGGAGGAGACTTCTTTGAGCGTTTATCAACATTATAAGGATCACTTTGCCTAAATTCTCATCGCATTCAGCAACCAAATTAGGCTCCCATGAAGGGCTAGATGGGTAGATTAGGTGTGAGATCTATTCTCTATGAGCTGCAGTTTTACAGTGTCGCAATTCGAGATTCTGGAGCAAAGATGATTTGTAGGTGGAATAAATAGTTCCCAAACATACATAGCTGGGTAAACAATAGACTATCTATTTTATCATCTTTCCTTCAATAGATAATGCCTACTTTTTAGTAAGCTTGGAACTTGAAGCTAGATTGGCTAAAATAATTGATCGAAATATTGTCCTTAATTATTATTTATTCTTTAAAGGAGACGCATCGTTCGAAATAAATTTTTTTTCTTCCGGTTGTTGTATTTGATGTTTTGTTTGTTATCATTTTATATTAAAATATTCTTAGTTTTTTTCTTATTTCTCTTCTTTCCAGCCATACATTTATCGGTGACAGAAATAAGACTCCTCAAAAATTAATAAATTAAAAGTAAACATTTTAGTGTTACATCAAACAGCCCAATTCAAATCATTCTATTTCCACTTCCCTCATAATTCCCATTTCTGGATATTTATTTCAACTTGATGGTTGGAGATGTTTTAAATGCCTATTTGCGATTTTAGATTTATGAGTCTTTACTATGATATTTATCATTTTCATTCATTCTCTCCCTTTTTTACCTTTCTATATTGTATTCATGTCACTCCTGAGAAGGCACTCTCCATTTAATTGCATAAAATTTATTACTTCTGCATAAAAAACAAACAAACAAAAATCAGCTAATCGGGCGAAAGTATATTAACAAATCTTAATAAACATATTAATGATAATTTCACAAATTAAGCCTCATTAACTCACGTTCATTAAATTGTCGAAAACAAGACTAAGAGTCCTTTTAAATTTATCTGAAAATACTACTAATTTGGGTGATATTAAAATACTTTTTTTTGTCGCTTTAAGATATTTGTGCTGGCATCGTGGTTATATTTTTGTTGTTAGTCTAATTTGAGACTAATTAAAGGCATACAAATATAAGGGTGGAAACCATTATGAAATTTATGATAGGAGCTACTTAATACTTATATATCAACAAAACGACGAAAACTAGCGAAAGCATCCTTTGCGTCTCTCTTTCTACCTCTCTCAATTCGAGTTTCACACCATCATCGAAAAAAAAATCTCCATTCAGTGTTAATTAATTGAAATGTACTCGTCAATCAATGTTAAATTACCACGATATTTTAAGAAAAAATTATGCTAGACAAGTTACAATAGAAGGTTAAATTGATAGAAGAGAAAGAGAGTGGGCCGTGGGAGAAAGACCACGCTGTGAAAGTAAGATCATTTGGTGATTCATTAAGAAAAGACGGAAGATTTGCACTATTAGAAGAATGCAACTAATTGAAACTAAGATTTTCGATTCTCTCTCGTTTCTTTTAAGATGTAGAACATATTTGACAAAAAATCCTCCTCTGCATTTACTCAGTCCTGCCTTGATTCATTATTAACCTTCTACAGAACAAAATACGGTTTAATAACCATAAATTTGATAATTGATAAATCGTTAGACGAAGGTACTAGAAGATGAATTTGAGGTAATAAATGGAGGTTTCATATATTAAAACGGAGCCAAAAACGCATGACAAACTATAAGGCAACAAGATCGCAATCTGACGTCGAAAGATTACTACATGTAAAACGACTTTGAGCTCAATCAAGTTGTCAGCATAGTTATAGAAATCATCGCTGATAATTAATAGACTTACAAGATTAGAGCAAAAGTTTAAACACACTTTACTGCTTAGGCTTAATAATTTTGTGCTTGATTAAATTTTATGTATTTGGCTGATATAATAAATTTCTCCCATTCATTCCTTGTGCAATAGAAAAATCTAAACTGTTCCGGAATACAAAAGCATTTATTGAACCAACATTAAGCAATTGAACACAGAACAAAGATTAACAATTACATGGGCAAAGAAGCAATTAATATTTTGTCGGATGGCCTTTATTATAAATTAATTATCTCAAACTTTTGTGTGTGTTTTTTTTTATTAATTTAGAGCAGTTTTCGCATAAAATTTTGCTCCTTTTGTCGTTTCAGTCCTTCTAAGACTCGTTCGCATTTTTCGATGGGATTCAGGTTTGGGCTTTTAAATTGCATTTTTAAAACACTAATTGTGGAATCTTGAAACAATTTATTCAATACTGAGTCCCAATATTTTAAATCGTCATCATATTGAAAATAGAATTGCCTACCAGCTTTAGTTTTCTTGCCTACTGTAGAGATTCGTTTAACTATACCACTTAATATTCCTATCTCATTGTTCCAATGATATTAACAAGTGTTCTTTATTATTAGCAACAACGTAAGTCCATGCATTATGCTTCCTTGGATGACTTTGCATGTTGCCTTGTTTTTATCGTGAGTAGTGATTTAGCAGCTTCTTGCAAACCTTTTTTTTGCATTTAAAACCAAATAGTCCTAGATTCGCTTCATCGCTCAATTTGATTTTATTCCACATATTTTTAGAACAATGAAAGTGCCTCTTTCAAAGCGCAAGTTTTGTGGCAAAAACAGTTTTAAGAAGATATGGCGTCATTTTGGGGACAGCTAGCTGTGGAGGTGATTTTGATGTATGTATGAATCTCTGCGTTGCTTCTCCAAAATATTGACTCCAGTTGCAGTCATATCAAAACCAATTTGCTTCTTAGTGATGTAAGAATCAAATTTAACATTCAATACAATGTTACGAGGGGCGGTCAAAAATTTTGGCGAATTGGTAGGCCAAAACAGAGGGAGGGGGATTGCTGTTTGTGGGGGTGTTAGGACAGGTTATGACAAGTCAGGACCTGCAGCCGCACGCTCCTGCCTAGTCTATTTAAGAAGCAGTAGCTGATCGCAGATCGTCAGTCACAAATTTTTCAGTGATGAAATTTTTGACCAAGGAAGGCAAGAATGCAAAAGAGATCCATGAACGCATGGTTGCAGTATACACCGACACCTTCCATTCCTATACGACCATTGCTCGCTTGAATAGGGAGTTCTGCCATGGTCGTGTGTCCCTTAAGGATGACCCCCATCCAGGACTCCCGTCAGACGTGACCAACGAGGACAATTTAGCCCGTATGGAGAGGATGATCCTCGAAAATCGACGGGTGAAGGTCAAAGAAATCGAACGAGAACTTGGAATATCACATGGAAGTGTTATCAACATCATCCATGACAATTTGGCCATGACCCAGGTCTCTGCCCGCTAGGTCCCTAGAAACCTCACGCCCCATGATCGACTTCAACGTCGTCAAAGTCCACAAGGCCAGAGTTGCACAAGCTGCCCTGCGCGAGTACGGATTCGAGGACCTCAACCACCTTCCCTTCAGTCCAGATCTGGCCACTAGCGACTACTTTTTATTCCGCCAGCTCAAGGTTGCACTGCTCAAACACCGGTTTGGGGACGATGAAGTTGTCCAGCTCTCCGTCCAGGAGTGGATTGAGCAGCATTTGGGAGATTTCTGGTTGTCGGGAATTCGAAGCCTCAGGGACAAGTGGCGCAAGTGCATTGAAGTCGAGGGCAGTTATATTGAAAAATAATAAAACATTTTTTTTCATATCTCGTTTCCTTATATCCGAATTTCAAAACCTATTGACCGCCCCTCGTATATTTAGAGAGAGAATAAAGAAGGAAAATGAAATATATATATTAATTACAACATAAAAGTTTGGACATTGTTTTGTCACTGGAATTTTTAATATCACCATCAGGTTTATACACACAAGGACTTTAATTGAAATTAGGACATTTATTGATGAATGTCGATTCCGTAACTTTGCGCGCAATAGTGTCTTTAGCATGAAAAATCCTTTTGACCTAGTTACAATTGATGTTAAGATCAAGAACTTGTATTTTATTAAAAACCATAGTATATTTCACCTTTATTAATTTTCTTTGGTAACTTTCCAGTCTTCTTATCTTTTGTAGTTCATCTTTTAGATGGTAAACAAATTTTCTAAGTTTTTACCAAACATATTTCATTTAAAAAAGAGATGAACGTAGAAGAAGTTGTTTACCATCTACAAGATCAACTAAAAAAAGATAATAGGAAAAATGGAAAGTTTCCAAAGAAAATTAATAAAGGCGAAATATACTATGGTCTTTAACAAAATCTGCGTACACTAATATATAATATATATATATATATATATATATATATATATATATATATATATATATATATATATATATATATGGATAAAACCACAGTAATAGGACTAATTTTATATGCGAAACCTGGTTTCGCATATAAAATTAGTCCTATTACTGTGGTTTTATCCCTATAATTACACATACTCTACTGTACTTTTTTGGATATATATATATATATATATATATATATATATATATATATATATATATATATATATATATATATATATATGAATTGAACTACTATCTTGACCACGTCGGTCATTTAAGAAATTTGTGTTGAGAGATTCGTTTTGGCAAAAATTGACCTGATTGCCAAAGGAATATTTGGAACATTCTATATATTTTACGCAATATATATTACCAGTAGTGAATGGAGCATTCTGCGCTAAAGGTTTACTAATAGTATTCTTATGGTTAAATAAAATAGAAATTCATAATGATTTTTAAGATAAAAGGAAGAGATTCTAAAGCTGGCTTTAAAGGAAGTATGAGAGTATTCTTTTTATTAATATGATGAAATGAGAACAAATGAATATGGGAGGAAGAATTAGTAGGCCTAGGATAGACAGAGAATTTGAAACCAGGAATTTGATGTATTAATAAATCTCGGAAAGGAAGTGTTGCGTTCTGCTCTACTTAAAGAGTAAATTTAATTAAAGGTACGAGGGGCGGTCACTAAGTTTTGCGAATAGGTAGGGCAAAACAGAGGAAGGGGGATGGCTGTTTGTTGGGGTGTTAGGACAAGTTATGACAAGTTAGGACCTGCAGCCGTACGTTCCTGCCTCGTCTATTTAAGAAGCAGTAGCTGATCGCAGATCGTAAGTCACAATTTTTCAACAATGGAGAAGGTTAAGCACCGCGCAGTGCTAAAATTTTTGACCAAGAAAGGCAAGAATGCAAAAGAGATGAATGAATGCATGGTTGCAGTGTACACCGACACCGTTCCTTCCTATGCAACCATTGCAGGCTTGAATAAGGAGTTCCGCTATGGCCGTGAGTCCCTTGAAGATGACCCCCGTCCAGGACGCCCGTCAGACGTGACCAACGAGGACAATGTGGCTCGTGTGGAGAGGATGATCCTCGAAAATCAACGGGTGAAGGTCGAAGAAATCGAGCGAGAACTTGGAATATCACATGGAAGTATTATCAACATCATCCACGACAATTTGGCCATGACCCAGGTCTCTGCCCGTTGGGTCCCTAGAAACCTCACGCCCCATGATCGACTTCAACGTCGTCAAAGTCCACAAGGCCAGAGTTGCACAAGCTGCCCTGTGCGAGTGCGGATTCGAGGAGCTCAACCATCCCCCCTACAGTCCAGATCTGGCCCCTAGCGACTACTTTTTACTCCGTCAGCTCAAGGTTGCACTGCGTGGCCGCGGGTTTGGGGACAATGAAGATGTCCAGCTCGCCGTTCAGGAGTAGATTGAACAGCAGTCGGCAGATTTCTGGTTGTCGGGAATTCGAAGCCACAGGGACAAGTGGCGCAAGTGCATTAAAGTCGAGGGTAGTTATATTGAAAAATAATAAACACTTTTCCTCATATCTCGTTTCCTTATATCCGAATTTCAAAAATTATTAACCGCCTCTCGTACAAGCGAATTACGTTGGTTCAAAATAAGATGCACATTTTCAGAATTTGGCCATAAGCATATGATATTATCGATAAAACAAAATAATACTAATAATAATAATAATGAGGAATTCAATAATATAGACGAGTTAAATCTTTTAAAAAATTCCACATACATGTTAGTTCAAATAGGATATAAGCAGTTTACCATAGTTAGAGCAAGTTTTTGGCAAAGCAATTTAACATTGAAAAAAATAACAACAATCTTTAGTAGGTACATAGTGAAACAAAATATTACAATAATTTAGGAATGAACAGATAATTCAACGTTGCCCAATTTATTCTTAAGTGATCAAAACAGATCATCTATCGAAACTTTAGTAAAACGGGAGTAAATATCCATGCTAACAAGGATGAAATTTGAAGAGTAAGGGATAAAATATATTATTTCTATGAGGTCAGAACTATTAATTATATTTGAATCAGAGATGTATTCTATAAAAACTATTTAGATAAAACATCAGAAACAGAACCCACAGATGTAACTATAGGGCGTAGAGGGTTCTTGGTTTTCTGGGTTTTAACAAGTTTATAAAGATAAAGGAGAGAAGCATTTATTAATTTAAATTTATAAATTCAATTGGTATATGTTAAAAATACCCCTTCATTAAAATTGTTATTAACTTTATTTAAAGGAACCTTTTAAAATGCATATATGTTGGTAGGGTCATCGTTAGTTAATTCGCTAATTTTATCACAATATGTTTGTTTATCTAAAATGACTAATTAATGTACAGGATTTCTCGGCTTTGGTGATGAAAAGTAGGATTCTTCTTGAGGTCATTTATAGCACAACGAAACCGTAACGGATAATTTGAATGGGAAAAGGTAGCCATAAAATGGTACAGGAAACCTTTAGAAATAGAAATATAATCACTAGGAATTTTGCCGAATTTTTCCACATTAATAAAACATGAGCAATAGATATACTGCACGGTCGAGGAGAGATGGAAAAGTTTGAGCCACATCCAACAGGAGAGATTCAACTTTTGTGTTTACCTATCCTTTTTTGTCAGTTCCGCTCCTCCTATTTTTCTATATACCGCTAATTCATTAGACAACTGGTTTGATTTCTTGTTTTGGGTGTTTTCGTTTCTCACCCTCTTGCTTATATATTGCAGTTTTCTGTTGTTTTTATTCTTCTTGTCCCCGCCGGAATGACGAAGGACCCACAATAACTCCGATACCTCTTCTGAAGCTGAGGAACCTTCTATTTGCATGTTTATTTATTCTTTGGAAAGGTCCTTGGGACAACCTATTAAGTGGCACATCTGCATAGTGAGAGGGCCACTTCGAAACAACAACAAGAGACGAAAATGCGAAACTCCTCCAACACAAGAGATGGCAGATGAAGGGGAAATCTCTTCACCGTGAGCCGTAGTCTCATGATCAATTATTCCATTTTCACCAAAAGGCTCCACCCAGTTATTGTTTGTTAGCAAATCATCATTGTAGGAGGGTTACTATGAATTCTCCAGGGACGTAAATGCTAAACGCCTTCCCCTGAATCCAGATCCAATGTGACCGCATAAGGGGCTGGCTGGACGGCGATCATGACTTGTTTGTCCACTTTTTCGGTGCGGTGACCAAACGTTCCACAGCGTGGCGCGCCAACCCGACTTGGGCGCAAAATAAAGATATAATAACAAAGGTGCTGGGCATTAAAAATGATAAAAGAGGGTAAAGTATTATGCATTTTAAAAGCTACAATCCCCAACTGGGACAAAGAAGGAAAGGTAACCCCCCTCCTCTCATCCCCGAACAGGGATGAATGGACGATAACTGGCGGGTGGCTATCCAGCAAAGAGGGTAGTAGTTCTACTACTAATATTATTCCAAGTACCTACGTATATATACTTGGTTTTGCAACCTTAACTACACTTGCTAAATTCTTCTAAGGTTCTATTTGACCTCTCCCATAACCTTTCATAAAGTTCTTAAAATTGAATACAACGCCCGAATATTTGCTCGTAATGAGCTTATATTCAGAATATACAAAGAACCTCGACTCCCTATCATTTTAGATTATTATAATCCAATGTTTGAAAATGACCCCAACCAACATAATTGACCTCTCCCAAGATGAAAGGCGGTCTCTGATAAAACAGGTCAGCATTGATGACCCTAATCTGTGCGGGGAGCGAGTGACCTGTTTTATATCGAAGCCCAACAAAGTTTATTTCACCTTTGGCCATTGATTTAATAATCTTTGATCAATTTTAACATTCTTTGTTCTGATATGTTATGTTTAATTAACTTCTTTTGATACCGAGGGACATTTAACAAAAAGAGGCCAATTTTGTTTTTTTTAGTTGTAATTGAGAACATTAATATAGTTTCAATCTGGTTTCGAAGTTTTCGGGGTAAAGGAACTATGAAGAGATATATCCATTCGTTTATATTTCTCTTTCCTTTCTTTCCTCTATTACTTTCCTATTCTTTTTCACTCTATCATTATTATTATTCTAAAACTACAACTGTGACTGCTTTCCTTCAAGTTCGGGTCAACGCGCCTCACCACCGCCAACAATTATCTATTTCTTCGCAGAAGATTTAATCGTTATAAAGTACATTAATGTTTACGCCACATGGGCACTTCATGCTTCACCTTGTCAAGTCAAGGTTCATCCCTTGGAGTTTGGGCCTAAAAAGCCCCCCCCCTTTCCTTTACAGCTTCTCCCTGTACATCACTCATATACAATATCTTCCACTTTTTCTTAAGACATCGCCTCTCTCTCAAATACTTATTTACATAATCATTCTAACTATTACATCGTCTTACAACCCCTTAAATGCCTTGAAATCACTCTCACTTATTCACAAGTCACAAAATACCTCAGAGCTCTCTGAGCCTCAACTTCATTCGCACCACCATTCCTCATACGGTAAATTATCTCTTACCCATTGCTTCCTTACTCAATCTACCCTCCTAACATGGCCACTATTATCGCCAAAGTATCCATTTGACCTACCATTGCTCAAGGTTTTAACTTTTCCTTCCATACCATAGTTTAATTTCTGTACACCACTCTAGTAGATCTCATACACATCCCACTAGCAATCACCCAACCTCGGCTTGAAACTGCAAATATGCTACCATTTATAATCTTTTTATTATATTGTTGCACATCCGTAGTACTTTTATTCTGGACACACCAAGATACTTCTTCAAGATCTATATAACAAACCCTAATATCACACTTCAGCCCATCGTCTCTCATCCATCTTACCCTATTCTCCACCTATTATTAACCTTTAACTCACAAATGATCTTTCAAACACATCGATTAACATTTCTAAATCCCTCTAAACAGAAACCATCCTTTACCATTCTGTAACCAGTCTAACAACACTTTCTCTCCTTTCAATTCGTATTTCCCCCAGAACTCCATTTATTATTATACTAAACAGCAATCCGACACACCACACCTTTTTCTCACACTCACACGCATATCAAACTACTCATTTCAACTTTCATTTCCTGGCTCCAGAAACATTTTTTCTACCCTTCAAAAGTCTAACACAATATATTCTCAGAAACCGCTATGACGCATCCCTTTAGCCAATATCATACTCTTTCACCAGATCCAAAAACCCAACATAAACTTCATATAAACAATTTTCCAAATTATCTACTGGTTTTGGCTTTTTAGCCTAAACTTTTTCGAAGGATGTCCTCTTCCTGGGTACACCCCACTCCTCTGCCATCTTCATGGGACGTCTTAAAGCCTACTCTATCACTGACTTTCCTTGGGTTCGATATCCGTTTGTCGGATCGTAGCACGAGCTTAACGCCATCCATGCGCAAGAGATATAAAGAGGGGCTGGATTGGTCTCCTGGGTCCCCAAACGTATCTCGTTTTGAGATCAGTTTTGGCGGGCTCCTTAATTTTGTATGTAGCGACGCCTCCTTCCTAAGGATGTGGGCCCAAATGGCTGACGAACGCTTCAAAAAGGACAGGTTGCTGTGGCCCGCTGCCGCCTGCTTGGGTTCCCTGGGACCACACTGATTCTATACGGGTGGTTGCTTATTCGGACGCCACCACAAGGCTCCTTAGCTTGGTTTTAGACACCGATGTGTAACTTATCTGCTTCCTTCGCAATGCTACACATACACCCTATGTACTCAAATTCCAGCTACCCATCTACTACCATTCCTTCTCATATCCTTGCCCTATTCACAATCAGAAATGTTCACTATATGTCTATAGCACTCAGCAGCCATATTCCTCTGTAGTTCTTGCATTCATCTTTATCCACTGTAACATCCAACAGTATTTCCAATCCTCAGGGACGTTTCCACTTTCAAATCCCTAGAACTATTCCGTTACAAAATCACATCCGACTATTTGGAATGTCAGCCATTTTATCATCTACCCCAGATGTTATTTTAATTTTGAGAGTTATCGCAACACTTACAACCTCTTCCATACTTATCGATACCATAATATGATACATTACCCGATTTACACTTACCTTCCTGATCATATTCGCACTTCCTGCGTCTTCCATCGCCAGATTATACAACTACCTATGATACTTTTTATTGTCTCATTACTCAAAACTACCTTTCTGTTCACACAAATATTCTTCTCTTGGTTTCTCACTGTTCATATTTCCTTATATAATAATTTCATTTTGTATTTGGAGCCTTATTCAATTTCTAACCGTCATTATTTTTGCTTTCTTAATCTGGTTAATCAACAATTTCGATTTTTTCCGTCTGTGCAGTATCAAGCATCTGCATATACATCTCTAGTTTCCTCTTGTTTAAAATCATCATTCCGTCATTCAGCATTCTCCTTTGTCGTTTCAGTCCTAGTACAGTCGCGTGATGTTTGTGTACTACTCTAAATCACAAGACTCCCGTCTCACATATTCTTGGCGTTCAGGCGCATTCAACATCCTTTTATTTTTATATTCCCTTCCAATCCAACTTCGTCTCATTTGCAACATCCTTTTATTTTTATATTCCCTTCCAATCCAACTTCGTCTCATTTGCGCAGCATTCCACCAGAATATTGAACTCTACGTATGATCATCAGGTCATATAGTCCAATAATCACAACTTTCACATCAACCGCATACATCAGTGGTGCCTTTCCTTACCAGAAGAAAATCAATCATACTCTCAAATTTACCACATTCTTCTTTGCCACATTCATTTTTAGATTTTGCATACTCTTGTACTCAAAAATCCCATATTTTTCATACAAACTGTAAGCTGCTATCAATACACAGAACAACAATCTAGCCTCCCTTCTCTATATTTTATTACTTCATGAGAAAGTAAAGCAAATTTAAGAACAGTCTTCAAGTCTATACATTCATATGCGACCAGGCCCCAAGCCGCTCCTCACTCAATAAAGCAACCATACCTTGTTACCTATACCACACCACCACTCCGCTGTCTGAAGAATGTGTGAATTAAACTCAAATCTTTAACGGGTAATTTCTTTGTTTACATTTAATTAACTTAGTTCCCCAATGGTGATTCAGATTCAAGCTCTTATGAATGAGGCCGCGGTAGAAAAATATATAATTATGGCACAGCAATTCTCTTTTAACGCATTAAAAAACTCTCATGAAGCAACGAGCAAAAATGCTTTTCAAATAACGACTTGTTTGTACGAAACAGCTCCAAAATTTTAATGAATGTCCTGAGATGAAGCGAAAAGGAAAAGTGAGTTCAATTTTGGTATAAAATATAAATTAGGCTTTATATATGAATATATATATATATATATATATATATATATATATATATATATATATATATATATATATATATATATATATATATATATATATATATAGTGTGGGGACGGTATTCATTCGCAATGTTCAACTGCTAATTTTACGCTTTTTTTTACCTTTGCTGTCCGTCTTTTTCTCTTAAAAGACACTGACTATTTATGCTATATTTCTTTGCAGAATTATTTCTTATGGAAAATTTTTAAAATTTAAATTTGTAGAAAATGCATGGAAGCTTCTTTTGAATCTGTGCCGGAAGGGCAAATAAAGAGATTTCAGATTTCCTCATCGTCAGCAGAAGGATGGTAAAATAGGTCAGATAGGAGCAGAGAGGAAAGCGCATATTTGAGTATCTGACGCCATCAGAACGGCGAAATTAGTCTCTGAAAGCCAGAAAATTATCAACAATGATCTCAGAAAGACGATGCGGACCATTGCAGCGGAAAAGAATGGATGAAAAGCTCATCAGGCTGGTGCTGCATGAGGACAAGTTGAGCAAGGAAAATTCCTGTCCAAGGCGATGCAATAAAAACGGCTCAAGTGGCCTAAGGATCAATTCAACAAGTTGAAACATCCGTTAAAGCCGGACATGCTCTGGTTCTTCTCCAATGAGAATAACCTTCGCCAATAGCAAAGGATCAACTCCCAGAACAACATTTGGTTTGCTTTCGCAACCAAGGACGGGCCCAGAGTTACGCAGAAGAAATTTCCAGTGACAATCATGATCCTCATTGTCGACATCAGTGAAGGTGATGTCCTTTTACTACACTACTTCCCTGAGGTTTTCAGGCAAAACAACGGCGGCTTCATTCGTGTTGTGAGCGAGGTGGTTAAGCCCTGGATTGACCAGCTAGAGCCAGGATGCACTTTTGTGTGACAGCAAGACTCTGCCCGCTTACCACACCAGCCGAAATAGCTAGGCCTTACTGTCGGAGAATCTTTTCAATCTAAGGTTTTCTTTAAAGTATAATTAAGAAGAATGAAAAGCAACGGGTAGATTTCTATTATCAGGAAGAAAAGGAGTGCCCTGTGCCTTTCGATAGAGGAAGAAATTTACTCAAACTTCCTTAATGGGTTAGTGTTGGTAACATTCTCCTCTAAAAATAGGACCATGACCTACTTTGAGTTTGCATTTTTGCAACAATTTCATAGAAAGCTATATATATAGTGATGAACTCGAGTTCTGTATCAAAAAATGAGAAAATTGAAAACAGGAAAACAACATATAATGTTTATATATTGGATAATAGAACATATTTTCATTCATTTTATATATATATTTAGCATGTATCTTTGTGGCATTCTGCAGCTGAAAATTAAATTTTGCTCATTAAGTAGTAGCCTTAACAAAATATATCAAAAGAATTTATCATTAAATAGTTTTTATTTAATATAATTGAAATTCGATTTTGTTCATATTTCATTTCTAGTATAATTAGGGGTAAACAAACCTCAAAGCAAAAAATAACATGCACAAATAGATATATATTCTTACTTACATCATAGAAACATCCAAACAGTCGTTTCAACCTAGAAGATGAATCATATATCAGAAAAGGATTTGTTTCATACAGCACAGTCGAAAAAGTACCGAACAGTTCTTTTTCTATCATAACATTTCCCATATCTTGTGCACGAAAAAATCCAAAGTTTTCAACTGTTTTCAAATTGGTTTATGATCACCTAGAAATATAAATTACGTATGGGCAAACGTCATGTGACTTTATTGATTAAAACAACGAAAGTTATCAACAAATAAGCAATTTAGAGAAAAAGTATCAGTGAAATATATATCTACTAGTTATGAATAATTAATATTTAGGGTAGAGTCGTTTAATCGCGATGATGTTTTGTCATCTCCCGCCACAGGAAAGAACCAACTTTTGACACTCTTGCCCAATCAACTTCCTTTATTCGTTTTGAAGAATTTACTAGAGTTCTTGAACTCTTTTTGGATTCCTCACTTAAGACCTCTCTCCAAGTGTGTTCCACAAACTTTTAATGGGATTCAGGTCCGGACTTTGTGAGGAACAGTTCAAAACTGTAATGGACTCGTCGTCCAGGAAGGTTTTCACTAACTTGGCCAGTCTGTTAAGGGGCGCTATGCTCTATGAAAACTGCAGATTGGGCTTCGGAGGATTGCAGATAGGCAAAGTATGCTATCACTGCATTCTTTTCTACACTTTTGCAATCACTGTGACCCGTAAGCGCATAAATGTCCCAGTGCTTTCTACCAAAATCATGCCCCACTTCATAAGACTTCAGCGAAACTTCACACCCTTTTTGGTGCAATTGACAGACAACAAAGGGGAACAATTTTAATCACATTTTCTGGTGACTTAGATTTATCTGCCAATTTAATTTGTCTTTTCATGTTGATTTCAAATATATAATCAATTTTTACTTACATGCTATAGTTATTCTGTAATTTCTATTTTCTCGTTTTCCCGAAAACTGCCTTCCGGATGAACAGAGAGGGTGCTTGTAGAAAGCAAATACTTCACAGTACATAGTAGTAAGATAGTAATAAGTGTTATTGTGCAAAATATTGACATTATGGTTTTTTTTCAGGCCTCATGTTAGAGTGATGGCTTCGTCAGGAGGAAATTGCCTTAATGATCCAGACACCTTCTGCTACATATGTTGCTGTTACATGCTAGTTCGTCAAAGGCACAATATATGAAACTTTGTGATCCGCACTTATAAAACAAATTTCGGTGTTCCTTTTGGCGATCAAAATATGAAGTGGGCCCCACATGCTGTTTGCCAAGGTTGTGTGGAACATCTTCGTGAGTGGACGAAAGGAAAGAGAAATGGTATTCCTTTTAGAATTCCCATGGTGTGACGAGAGCGAAAGGATCATGTATCGGTCTATTATTTCTGTGTGGTAAATACTAAAGGGATTAGCAAAAAAAATCGGCACAAGATCGACTATCCCAACATTCCCTCGGCGATCCGGCCAGTACCTCATTCTGAGTCTTTACCAGTTCTGATTTTCAGTGGATATGCTTCATCCGAGGACAAAAATGATGTAACTGATATGGACATCCACGGAATGAATTCAGAGTCAGAGGATTCATCATCAGATGCTAAACAGTCATTAGATCCTCACTGTTTCAATCAAGAGGATTTGAATGACGTGATACGTGATTTGGCGCTCTCCAAGAAAGCTGCAGAACTTTTAGCCTCCAGGTTAAGTAAAATACATATGCTTGACAGGTCGGTACGGGTATCATATTACCGAACAAAGGAGAGTAGATTTGTTAAGTATTTCTCTATGGACAAACAATTTGTATAGTGCCACGATGTTTCTAATCTGTTTACCGAGTTAGAACTTGGCACCTATAGCCCTGCTGACTGTTTTTGGATAGATCCAAGCGGAGCCTCAAGTGTGGCTTTTGAATAATGGCAATGACTTTGGTGCAGTTCCTCTCAGTCACTCTGTCTATCTGCAAGAAACTCACGATGACATAAGAATAGTCACGGATTTACTGAAGTACCATGAACACAATTGGATCATATGTGTAGACTTTAAGATGATCAACTTCCTCTTTGTCCAGCATAAGGGATATACAAAGTTTCCATGCTATATCTATATGGCGGACAGTCAAGCCTGTGACAAACACTGGTCCCAAAACGATTGGCTAGTTCAGGATCTTTGCAAGCAGAAATGCCAAACATTGTTAATGAGCCAATCGTAAGTCGAGAGAAGATCATTTTCCCTCCACTTCATCTCAAACTGGAGTTGATGAAGCAGTATGTCAAGGCATTGAGCACTGACAATAATTGTTTTCAGTACATAGTATCGGCTTTTCCTGCTTTGTCATGCGAAAAAATAAAAGCAGTATTTGATGGTACCCAAATCCGAAGCATTCTGAGTGATTCTAGATTCGTGAACACCATGAATGAAAAATAGAAGGCAGCCTGGCTCTCATTTTCTGCCGTTGTTCCTAACAAAAACGCTTATAACTACGAGGACCTGGTTACTAATATGCTTTTAGCATATCGTGATCTGGGATGCAACATGAGTGTGAAGCTGCATTTTCTAAATAGTCATCTCGACCGATTCCCAGAGGATCTGGGAGCCGTGAGCGACGAACAAGGGGAACGCTTCCATCAGGATTTGATGACGATGGAAGAGTGCTACCAAGGTCACTGGGATAGACACATGATGGCGGAATGCTGCTGGAAGATTAGAAGAGATCAGCTAGAGAAGACTTACAGGAGAAAGAGTTACAAACGCAACTTTGGCCCGATTGAAATCAAGAAGAGGGCGTCCAGCCTGATGTACGGTCATTAATAAATTAGCATCTATTTGATTACAGTATTTGTAATCCTAATGTGTAATTCAAGTTTCTTCTCATATGCAATAAAATGTTTGTGCAAAAAACCTGCTTTACTATAAATAACGCAAAAGGATGATTCAAAATTACTTCAGGAAATGATGATAGGCGGGATAAAATGAAAATTATTGTATAATAATAGTTATTGATATTACGAAAAATCTGTAACATTTAGAGAGAATCTGATTTCAGATTTGAATTCATTATGCGCGAATTAGGTAGGAAAATGTACTTTTGTCAATTCACCAAATACATTGTTCCCCAGTGTAATCTTTCGCCTTATCCGTGACGAACGAACGCCCTGTTATCGGTTTGGAAGAATAAGTGATAAATTCTTTCATTTATGAAAAATGCCCTATGTTAAACATTTAGCGGAAACAGAAGCTTCACCACTTAAGAGACTGTAACTATCTTCAGGAAAGTAACAAAAATGTACGAAATTTCTCTTACTCAGCCCCTTTCAGGTACTAGTATTTACGCTTGGAATTTGTTGCTAGTGAGGAGAGGAGCATTGTTAAAAAAGATACATTTATGAAATTATGAAGAGATGAGGAAATTGGGGCGAAATTAGGTAATGACTTCGAGATGGTCTATAAGGTAACAAATCAGGAATATTAGGCAAGTGCTCAGAGTGGTGAGGTAACAGCAACAAGGAGTAACAACAAGGAAAAAAGGTACCCTAGGAGACCTTACGGTCCATTCAAAGAGGGTACCTTTGGACTAGCAATCGAGTGGGCACAAGGCTGCTCAATTGTTTTGCGTCCCTAAACGGCCACTTTTTAAGACCTTGTCTAGTCTTGACTTGAACTGGTCAACAGATTCACTGTTGACAACTTCCACTGGAAGTGCGTTCCACATACCGCAGATACTGTGAGTGAAAAAATTTCCACACAGATTGCGGTTGTAACGCTTCAGTTCAAGTTTGAAGCCGTGATTGCGCGTTCTGTTCTCACTCAGTGTGAAAATATCCCAGTAGTCAACATTGTGGAACCGTCGAAGTATTTTGAAAACTTTGATGAGCTGACCACGCAGTTAACGGGTTTCCAACGAGAACAGATCTAATTCCCTTAGTCTATCCTCATAACTTTTATGTCGGATAGAGAGAATCAGCTTGGTTGCCCTGGCTTGTACGCGTTCCAATCTCGCGATGTCCTTTCGCAATGAAGGACTCCAAAATTGTACAGCATACTCCAGGTGCGGTCGGACAAGTGAGTTGTACAGGCACAGTACAATCTCCTGGTTCCGATAAGCAAACTGGCGCTTAATATAGCCTAGCATCCTTTGGGCCTTTTTCTCCGCCTCAATGCACTGTTTCGAGAACTTGAGGTCACTAGTGATTGTTACACCCAAGTCCTTCTCAGTGTCGGTGGATTCAATAGCAGTGCCCTTAAGGATATACTGAGATTTGGGGTTTCTGTGGCCAATATGCATCACTTTGCATTTCCCTACGTTAAAAGCCATTTGCCACGTGTCCGACCACTCCCCAATCTTCCCAAGATGTTCCTGCAGGCGGGCAGTATTTCCATCCTTTGCAACGTTCATACCAAGCTTGGTATCGTCGGCAAATTTGGAAATCTTGGCAACCATGTCACCGTCCATGTCGTTGACGTAGATGATGAATAGTAGTGGTCCCAGGACAGAACCTTGAGGCACCCCGCTAGTAACGGGCACCCACTCAGAAGACTGCCCATTTACCACCACCCGTTGCCGTCTGCCACTTAGCCAGTTCTCGATCCAGCCGGCTACCTTTCCGTCTATGCCAAGCGCTCGCACTTTCCGGAGAAAGCGGCGGTGTGGTACTTTATCAAAGGCTTTCTGAAAGTCTAGGTAGACCACATCCACCGCCTTGTCCCGATCGTGGTCACTGAAAACGAAGTGGAAGAATTCCACAAGGTTCGTCAGGAATGACCGTTGCCTTCGGAAGCCGTGCTGTATATGTATAAGTAAGTCAAGATGGAGATCATCTGTTCTAAGTCATTGAGAATGAGAAATGTGAGCGCTTCCACCAAACCAGTATCCGCGGAAAGGAAATAAATCATTCCGAATGGCGAACGTTGAAATCGGCGAGGTAGGGGAGACTTCGTCATTTCTCACGGCAAGAGTTTAGATATTCGAAGAACGATACACAGTTTGTAGAAATAGTAGAGCAGTAGACGAACAGCAGATAAATGAGGTCGTAGAAATATCTTGACCACCAAATCTCAATGTTTGTAAATTGAATGTCATTTAGTCTTGCAACAAATAAGTTTACGTTAAAATAATCACAAACACAGACTTTAAATCGATACCTTGAGTTGAGATTCAAATTAAATACGGAAAAGGGACTAGTAAGGTCATAGATACATGTGTTTTAGAAAGATGCAGAATATTAAGAGAAGTACTAGATCGATGCTTTTGAACAGGGGAGAGGTTACTGGAGAAACACCCAATGTTAGTTAAGTGAATAGAGAAAGAGGCGGAACTCACAGAGATGATAGTTTCTTAATAAGCGTTTGTAATACTATTGTCAGGGCCCCCATTTCATTGCATCTAGAGTCAAGGGTAGAACACCAGGGCTTCTTAGCAACCTTGTGTGCTGGGGACTAGAGGCCGTAATTTTATCGGAATTTGCCATATTTTACGTGATTCTTTTGTGCAGAGATGAAATTTGGGAGCGTTTATGAGAAAAAGCATTGATATTGAACGTAGTGCGTGGTGCTTATGAGATGAAGATGACCTAGGCGACTGTTGTCTAAAACTTAATAGATTCCATACCTCAACATCGCTCACCAATATCACATTCCTTTCCTTCATTCTTTTTCTTATTTCTCTCAGGACGCCTCCCATATATATATATATATATATATATATATATATATATATATATATATATATATATATATATATAATTTCACGGTGAAAGTAAAGACACATAGGATGCTGAGGTACATGTGATTTATTTATGGAACAACGTTTCGGGCGTATCACCCATCTTCAGGTTCTAAAAAATAAATTAATCTAATACAGTTAAAGAATATTTAAAATATTAAAAATAATTAGGTTAAGAATATGTAGGTAAATAAAAAATTAGAAAATAACTCAGGAATTTAAAAGTCAAGAGAATCAAATTATCAATCTAATATAACACTATTGAAAAGAAAAAAAACATCAAAAAAACAAAATCAAATGATGACAGTATAATATTGTTTACCGATAACTCAGAAATTTAAAAGGCAAGAGAATCAAATTATTTATCTAATGTAATCACTATTGACACGAAAAAAAAGAAGCAAAAACACAAAAGTAAAAAATTACAGTGATGAAGTTCAGGAGAAATCACAAAGTGAAGAAATTATAAAGGATGTGGCTTAAAGAAGGATAGGAATTTGATTGGTTGATTGTTATATAAGAGAAGGTTGGTTGGTTGTTGAATGAGGTAATTAAAATTAAGAAATAAGAAGGGGAACAGCGGTATTATCTATGTTTGGTGTAGGAGATTTTGTACGTATTAGTAGGGATTCCAAAATTCTTAGACTATATTCATTGTTATTATGACCAATTATATATATATATATATATATATATATATATATATATATATATATATATATATTAAAAAACCATCGCGACACCACGCACACTGTATCCTCGCCCTCACCCATCCCCCACACTACCATCTATATTAAACTATTCACCACTTAGCTCCAATATAAAAAACTTTTTACACCACCTATACAACTTTATCACTCCGGCCATGCATTCTTAAAACCTGTTCTATGCCTCTCCTCATGATCATATGTTTTCTCCAGATCCATGAAACCAACAAGCAGCTCATAACTCTTATCGATCTTCTTCTCCACTAGAATGGGTTCTCTGGTTCCATGTGTCTTTTTAAAATCTTATATCTGTAGGCGAAATTCTTAATTAACCTTATGGGTGTGGAATTAAAAACGATTTTTCTTTTGTCTTTGTAGACCTCTCTGGCATAATCACCAATAGATCAAAATAAATTTATTTTGATGAGTTTCAAATATTTAAGCAAAAACAAAGAGTAATTAAACTGGAATTACGGAACAATTTCAAAATGATCTATCGATACTTTTTGTCCTTTTTCTCTGATAGTTTGGAGGTATTATACAAATAAAACATTTATTAAGCTATAGGAATAATAACTTCTAAATGAAAAGTAATATTGAGTAAACTATATGAATTCTTCATTAGCCTTAAGGGCAGTAACCATTATTTATCTAAACTCACAAGTTTACTAAAATAAATCAAAATATAGGTGTGTATTACTCTATAGTTTCTCTATACATTAGCACAACTATTCCCTATTATTTGGACTCCTCTTACGGCTAAGGCTACCTACGTGATATTTTAATTGGAAACTAATGTTTATTTTTAATGACAATTTTTAATTAGTGTGTATTTCACTGATTGTAATTAGTGTTCTGCTCGGTGTGAGATTATTGGCAGCAGAACCCTTTCCATAGGCAATATCGAGATGTCCTTTGTGAAAGACTTGAATTATTTGTTGGTTGTTTGCAATTAGATTCTTCAGACTGTGAAAATTTCTGATGGGTCCCCGTGTTTTTAATACTACAGTTTATCATTAATTCTTACTTTTCACTCCATTAATACAAATTTCTAATGTAATATTTAGTTCTTGACGACGCATGAGCAATTTATTAAAAATATTAAATTTGGAGAAATATTAATGACTATGATAAAGTTTGAGGATGGATGGAAGAAGTATTTTCAGCATCCGTATATTAAAGAAGCAGGTAAGACTGAAGCTTCTGTGAATATGATTAGCTTCGCCGGTATGGTAATATGCGGTTATCAAAGTGAGCAATTATGTAAAGCTAAAAAATGTGAATGCTAACGTTTTGGGGAGAGAAAGTAGTAAAGAAATTAGTTAGAGTTCTTGAGTTATAAGACTTGTGATTATCAAGATGGGTCTAGATGTAGAAATAGCGGTAGTCGTTGTGATTAATAAAGCTAAAGTTGAAGACTCGGGTAGAATATTGATTGTAATGGTGCAGAATTACTAATAGGGTATTGGATGACAAGCAGGGATGGTTTTTAGCCGAAGAAAGCAATTAATTGGGGATAAAAGCCCCAAGATGAAACTGGCAGGTGCCAATTTTATTGCTATACAAAAACTAGATCATAGGGTAAATTCGACTGTGTTATAGGATTTATTGATATTATTGTAGGTGATAGTTTTATTTATCTAAGTTTTCTGAAAAACTGGTAGGTAAATGGCGAGTATGCTGATAAATAGTATACAAAGTTATGTTAGCATTTTTTACGTTTGAATCGGAGTGTAAAATATTTACTAATGTGTGTTACGAGTTCTGAACCAAAATGCGAGGAAAGTTTAGAGATTTTTAGTTTAAAGTGCAAACGGTCGTTAGTTTAATACCAAAATAGCAAGGCTGGAACTGAAAGAGATAAATGAATTTCGATATCTCCGAAATAGGTTGAAGAGTTTGAGGTCAGTGAAGCTGAGTGCGAATCTAAGTACATGGAATGAAAAACATAGTAAGGGATATAAGAGCACTTATAAATGGTACTTGTGTGAGAATTAAATGCATTGGTCTCTTTTTGGCGATGATTCGACTAAGACTGCTGTAAAAAATGCCAGCCATTAAGGAAGAAACGAGTACACTATGATAAAGGTTCTGCCAGATCGCGAGAGGTTTCGCCTTTTTTACCTTTTTGTTGGCCCCTGGTGATGTTTCTGTTTCCGGTGTCGCTGTATTTCTAAGTTAGTCATAGTGAGGCTTTACCCGAGTATGGAAGCGGATGGCGTTTTCACTCAGACCAAGCACGGCCTACACCCACCCCTGTTATGAAGCGTTCTCTTGTCTTCCAGTAGCTAGTTTGTGGTAGGATTAACGAAAGCTGAGATTTGATATGAGATAACTAACTTTCATTTCGATGGAGTATATTTAATAAGCGCCTCTTTTCACGCAGATGATAAATAGGCCTCGTCTGTAATACAAGTTTCCTTATCAGTCTCCTTCTATTTGTACAAATATATTGGGTGAGACCTAAGGAATTTCTATCCCACAGGATGAAACGCTACATAAGGATACTGAAAGAAAATTCTTTTAATGAAAGTACAATAAGAAATAACAAACATGCATTGAAAAATTAATTCCAATCTTTCTCCTTTTCCTAGGAAAGTAAGAGAACACTTGAAAAAATAGCAAGAAATCCCTAATAGTGTTAAAAATAATTCGAGCCATCGAATGCAAAATTACTAAAGTTTTCTTAGACATATGTATATTATATTACCTCTAATATTTTGGCATAGTATTTCATATTTCTTATTTTTCAAATAATTTTTCATTTTTTCAAACCTCCAAATGGAAAAATTTAATCTAAAATTTGACTATTATCAAGTTTGGCTTAAAAAATACCTTTTTAAACTAATACAAAGTAATAAATTCTAGTTAAAAGTAAAACTGCTATAAAAATGAATCGATTAAATTTAAAAAGACATTTGGCTTGAGGTGTGTAAACAATGAGTATTTATAAATTGCCTTGATTCCTATTTGGCATCAGCATCCACAACACCGCAGTCAAGATTAAAATATAACCCTCCTTCTCTTATATGTTAACATGCCTTTTTGTTATCTCGGGAGGCTATCTCTTGATATGAAAATTATTTTCTCTCACCTGAACACCAACTAAGATATTTTACCAGGATGATTTGTAGAAAAGAAGAGCAAAACATATTTACTATTGAATGTGACAAAAGATAGAGAGAAGATAGGGAAAAAAACCCCGAGCTGATAAATTATTTATATTCACCTTCGCTTGCATTTTCCCAGACCAAATATAAACTATGACAATCTTATTCTCTTAGTCTTCACGTTAGTTTACCTTTACACGTTTTAGATTTCTTTTTCCCTTCATCTTGGTTTATCCTTCCATTTTATTAGATTAATCAACATTCTTGAAAACGTTTTAAATTCTATAATAAAATGGACCTAGATTAACAGATTATTCAAGAGTAATATGGACGAGTTTAGAAAATATTAGGATTGTAGGGAACTCTATTTTATATTGGGTTCCCTGACCAAAAATGAAACAAAAGATGTTCGGTTGAGGATATCCATTAAATTTAACAATGGATCTCAATAAAATATTCTAACTTAAAAATGGATCTGTTCACTCACTTTAATTACTCTTTCAATTCTATACTTAGAATTACCTTAAAAAAAAACAATGATTTGAGTTTCCACAACAATTAAGTAGATTCTGAATGGGAAAATCACGGCAAAAGTTATAGTATATTCAGAGTCGAAGGTATATTAAAATGGATAAAAGACATATCTAATATTTATAACAGAATTATTTATAATTTTCCCCTTGCTAATGTTTTATTGACATTTCTTATTATTTTAAGAAACAGAATTTACCCTATTAATTTTACAGAGCATTCATACTTACATAATTAGGTTGAAAGATTCTGACTTAATTCTCTCATACACAGATTTCTTCTTTTCGCCGCCCTCCTCCTCCCTAATTGTTTATTTTTGATTACAATCCTTTGTATTAATAGGAATTTTAATATTGTTAATATGGCTTACAAACAGGCTACCATTCTGCTCTTTACTTGTGACACATTTTAACACGACTTTAACAAAAAATAATAGATAACAGAGAAGGCAGATACACTATTTATCTAAAGTTATTGACGTTGACCCGCTAATTAGGGCCCATCTCTTTGTACCTGTCGATTAGGTCTAAATTGTGTTTTTATCTCTGCATAATGCCTGACTTTAGGGAGCGGGCTCATTCTCAGCAACATTAGATGTCGGATAACTCAGTAGAAAAGAATCTTGATCTTGCCCCTTCCCAAACACACAGGAACTATTGAGTCACATATTGCTAACTCGGGAATGTGGAGATTCTAATGCATCTAGCGCTATTAGACGACCTCCTTGAGTTGCCATAGATTTAAAAACGGTCTACATGCAATGAGAGGTACGTAATCTGTAATACAAAGCAGTATATTGCAACAAGTTCGGACAAAAAACAGACGCAGCGAAGAAAGAGCTCCATCGGATTTATGCCATCTGTATTCACCTGCACGGCTCTTGTGTAACAAGATGTATGATCCAAGGAGTGTAAACAAACGAAATACTCCCCTTTCTAGGAACGCATTGGGCGCAGAAGAGTGGTGTAAAACGTTAAAGGTAGTATCATCCAGGGTAGCGTTTTGAGCAAAACCATCTTCGCCACAGATAAATGAGATAGATCAAACTGTCGAATAAGTTTCTTTGCATTAAACCTGAAAGGTTTAGGGTTAAATTAGCGTCTCTCGTTAAAATATGGACCGGCGAAATAGGCCGCTGAAACAAGAAGGAGGGAAGCCCTATCATACCCTCTGTACTTAAGGCCACTTAGCGTAGAATGTTCATGGTGCGTGTACATGTGACACTAATGCTGCGAATACACCTCTTCGAGGTGAAGCTTCTATCGAATACAAAACCGAATAAACGGTGTGAGCCACAACATCTAGGCAGCTGTATTTAAGAATAGCTCCACGTAATGGTGTTTGTTGCTCATGACGGCGGGAAAATGCACCAGCTTGATTTCGGGGAAATGAAACCGAAACCCGCGTGTTTCGGAATAACTATGATTCGGGCAGTTCAGAGCCTGGAGAAGGTGATGTTCCAGGTGGCAGGTTTATTTTTGCTTTTTTAAAATTGAAGCTCTCATCTGGCGGCCACCAACGAGGGCATAGTGACAAAAATGTTAACAATATACTAATTAATACTACGATAATTAAATATTAAACTATAACCAAATATAACAAATACAACAATAACTATAAAAGAAAACAATTAGATGCGCCAGGGGTGGCCTGCCTTTCTAAACGACCCAATGTAGTATCAGTTATATTAACAAGAGGGAAAGTCCCTCCAATGACCTGCGGCGTTTTGTGATTAGATGATAAATGGCTATTGCATTGATGGCTTCCCATGGTTCAAATCACTTTCAAGTGCCCCTGAATGAGTAAATGGCTAAATGAGGCTTCTACCTCTATAAGGCGCTACCCAGCGCCAAATCCGATGGCAGATTTGAAATCTCTAGGGTGAATAACCATATGTCCCATGGTCATATAGTTCATTTCATGGATCTAAATGGGTACAATTGAACTTTACTCCTTTGAAAAAATAAGCGCCGCCTTCACCTGACGCTTTTCCGCAGGTAAAAAAAAATAAATAATCAGCGGAGGCTGGTCTCATCAAAACATTCTATAAATTCAAACTGGTGTCCAGGAGGCACCTCCAGAACTAGGAATAGGCTGGAGCGACTTCCCTCGAACGGTACCGGGACAGGCATCATTCACAAAGTTTTTAAAGAGTAAAGAAATTTAACCGAAATCTAGCGTAATGTCTGAGAAACCAAGTAGCCTTTACAGGACTGTCTAGGGCACCACTTCATCAGAAAATAGTGGCTCCCACAAGATCTCTTATTTCTTATGACATGCGGCTCTAATGGCTGATTTGATCTTTGCCATGTTGTTTAAAGTGGTAAGAGTGACGATCTCTTCAGTTGTTTAGTTTCTGCCGTCTCGCTGAGCCTCTACTCAGCGCGCTCGTTTATAGCAACATTACATGTTAAGGAACTCATTATAAGACAATATTGATCTTGCCTTCTCCCCACCTCACAGTAACCAGTGCGTCACAGATATTGCGAACTAAGGAATGTTGAGATTCTAATGTATGCGAGTCGCCATAGATTAGAAAACGCTCTCCAAACCAAGTCATGTATGTATTATGATAAGCCTAGCAGTACATTTCACAAGCTCGAACGTGAAGACATACGCAGCGCCTGAACAAGACTTTACCTTCTTCAAACAAGGAGGAGGTAGCAATGGAAGCCCTTCTCCCTTGTCTGCATCAATGCCACCTGTATATACCAGCTCGGCTCCGGTGCAACAAGAAGTATGTTGCAAAAAAATGGAAACAAACGAATTACACCGGTTTCCATGGAAGCATTTGGTGCGGAGTCGTGGTGAGAAACTTTTAAAAGTCGTCTCATCCAAAGTGGCGCTTTGGACATCCGCAAATCCGTGACAGGTTCATCAGATAGGTCAAACTTTCGAAGGAGTTTGTTTGCCTTAAAGCATAAACTTTTCGAGTTTAATTGAAGTCTCTCGTTAGCATACTCGTATGTACGTCGAGATCAGCTATCGAATAAATAATATCTATAATTGAGTGCAGAAATGTCAAGTTTAAATGAGGTGGCCATATCAGCACCCTTCGTCCTGAAATCCACTTAGCATAGAATATTCATGGGGCGTGTATATGTGACACTAATGCTACGAATACACGTCTTCCAGGTGAAGCTTCTGTAAAACACAAAACCAAATAATCGGTACGAGTCACACGGTCGAAAGCTCTATTTAAGAATAGATCCGGGACTGGTTGTTGCTTACGACGGTGGTGAAAATGCACCACTTTGGTTTTGGCCAAAGAAAACCGAAACTCGTGTGTTTCCCAATAACGATTCAAACAGTTGAGATTTGGTTGGAAGCGATGTGTAGAAAAAGAACGGAAATTCGTTTACGTAGAGCGTGTTGTGAGCATCTTCCGTCAATCCTGAGGTGATGACGTTTCTGCTCATGGCAAAGTGAGTGGCGCTGAGGACATCTCCCTCAGGGATATCTCAATCTTTGCCCCAGGTTCGGTGAGGGCTTCTTGCATCACATCGTTCGCTGAATCGATGATTTCGTAAGAAATCAAATTAAAAATTAGAAGGCGTTCCTTCGACGACATTGAAGGGATGGTCCTTATTATCAGTATTGCCACCCGATACCATAGGTCTTCTCCAAATTAAAATGTACTGTGGCAAAATAGCGCTGTGTAAAGAAAGCTTTGCAGAGTACAGGAGCAGTCTTTTTCCGTAGAGCATAGAACCCACCCACCCATCTCTTAGTCGTTTACTCGCTTCTTTATGAAATTCCTTTCGAAATCTTTTAGCTAAGGTGCCCTCGTTAGTTTTCGGGATATTTTTTAAATTTATTTTAATGAGGTTAATGAACTTCATTATTTCAGTATTTTCATTTTTATTCCATTTAACTATTCACGTTTTTCTTATTTACACAATCTCATCGTTTTTTTCTGCCCCTCCCCCATTCTTTTTCACCAGAACAATTGAGTACATCACTATCCTGCCTCTTTTTCAAAGGATGAGAGAAGTCCTTTGCTCTCACCAGAAGATATCAAGGGTAACATGGAAAACCTTGCTACAGCTTACATGTAAGTGATTAGTGACCATGCATATAAAACATTAGTTACTATGCATGTAAGAGATTAGTTACTATGTATGTAAGAGATTAGTTGCTATGTATGTGTTACTATGTATGTATGGTATGAGGGACGAGTAGGTGTACGTAGGTTTGTTACATACTTCAATAACTCCTTAATTTCGTTTTCTCTAAGAGTGCTATATTACTTTACGTTATTTAATCTTTAAGGATTTCTAGTGCCATGTGGAGCGTTGCGAGGACTGAGTTAAATACTTATAACCAAAAATATATCTTTAATTACAACATAAAAAAGTGAAATATTAAAAACAAACTTTACATTTATAAATAAAAGAGTCTATGTTAAGTTTACTACTTTAAAAAATCAATATAAAGTAATGGTTGACCTCCAAGCTCACTTTAATATTGGACACTAATTGACACACAAAAATAATTGAATTTCTTCACATTTAAAAAAAAAACCACGTGAATCTGGCTGAAGAATGACCTTGACCTTGGATCTTATGTAGATGGGGAAGTGGTTTGCGGTTAGGCGCGTGGGCGTGTTCGCAGAGGCCCAGCCGTTTGTCTGGCGAGGAGACGGACTTGGAGCAACAGGTGATTTCGGTGAGGGTGACGGATGACGTTAAGTACGTTGTCTTAGTTAGATGATTTAAGCAACGGGACCATGAAGGTATGCGTTTTCCAATCTTTGGCTTAATCTTGAGATGCTTCGCACTGACGAGCGATGATCAAAAAGTGAATCATTTGACGAATGGGGGTGGGGGGCGAGTTCACTTTGGGTATTCCTCAATGGTGAGGACTATCTCTAATTGTTTTTGAAAACCGAGATAGGGGTTTCTCTGACGAGAGATATATGAGAGTGATCCTCGATACAAAGGGGCTAATTTTCGGTGTGACCACCAGGAACTGGCTCAGAATGAGCTTCTTCTCTGTTTCGTTCTTTGAGTGCCAGGCTAAAGCCGGACTTCATCGTGTCGATTTCTAACTCGATCTCTTGTTCTTCTCCATTATTCCGCCTATATACTTCGTCGACCCACTTGGAGTAGGGCTAGGAGGCGAGGATGGGGGCTTCTGTATTAAACCTCTCACCTCTAACGACGCTTCTCCGAGCGTCTTTCACTAGGCCCTAAAGGCATCTCCTGGTTTTTGGTTGCAGCTCCTATAATTTCGTCTATTACGCGAAACTAGATCCCAAATCTTAGGGGAAATAGCTCCTGTTCAAACATTGTTAGTTCACCTGGTCTCCTCCCCTTCGTATTGTTATGCTCGCTGGGACAGAAATCTGTTGATTCTTACTTCTCGTGGTTGGAGGAGGCGTCTGGTGACCAGCGGGTGGAGGGGGAGAGGGGAAAAAAGTAATCGGGTTACACCACCTAGCGTCAGGACGTTGTGGTACCCGAACGAGGCATATGTTATTATCGTAGATATCGATTTCCCTACAGTATGTAAGAGATTAGTTACTATGTATGTAAGAGATTAGTTACTATACATGTATGTGATTAGTTACTATGTATGTAAGGGATTAGTTACTATGTATGTAAGCGATTAGTAACCATGTATATAAAATATTAATAACAATGCATGTTAAAGATCAGTTTCCATACATGTGATTAGTTACCATGCAGATAAAAGATGACGTACCACTTTGAAAGTAAGAGATTAGTTAACAAGCATATAAAAGATTAGATTGCATGCATCTACATATTATCATTTACCATACATGTAAGGTATTAGTTACTATGCAAGTAATCGTTTACTTACCATGCATGTAAGATATTAATTACAATGCATAAAATATATTAGTTACTATGGATGTAAAATATTAGTTACCCACTATAAGAGACTAGATATCCTGCATATAAGAGATTGGTTAATATACATATAATAAATTAGCTACTATGCCTAAAAAGATTAATTACTCTGCATGTAAGAGATTAGTTACCATGAATGTAAAAGATTAGTTACCATGCATATAAAAGATTCGTTACAATGCCTGTAACAGACTTACAGACCGAAAATTTAGGATAATAGTAGCTTTATTAGAGCTGTTGGTAAACATTTTTTTAGCATTACCTTATAAAATTCGATAGCAAATGATAGAAAAATTCAATGAGGTATTGCTAGACTAAGTGATTGACTAGAGTAAATGAACCTGGAGTATTTCCTGGGTCAAGAATGTAGCTGTTGGTTATGTGAAAACGCTCTAATTGTATTTTATCTTTATTTAAAAGGTCAGGTAGGAATTCTTACTTATTGCTCAAGTCTAGTGTCTAAAGCTCGCGTGGATGGAGATAAGCGAGTGGATGGAGTTCAGCAAGTGACCAGGCGATGACGTTACAACAATTCTGTCTTATTGATCTTAATCTTGCTGAAAAAAGTCAAGAATTGATAAGAGGGTTGATGGGATGAAAAAAAATAGGATTTGCCCTGATAAAGAGGACATCACTTGCATTTTTCTTTTAGTTCTATTTAAATTTATTTCTACATTTTACTTTCACTACTTCTATTGGAGTCCACTGGTGGTTGATGTGGTGGTCGTCTGTTCTCTTTTGTTGATAAAATCTTTTTGTAAGTATATTCAATATATTCCGTCGTAGCTTCTAAGACTTTCAAATTTTCCTTGCTAAATTTTTAGTTAATATTATTGTTGCGGTTTTATTATATTTTTGTATTTTATTCTAAAGTTTTGGGCACTTCGAACTGTTTGGCGTTAATATGTTTAGTTTATCCGTTTCAATACTTCCTTGTTTATCTCGTGAAATTTTTGCTTATTGTTTACTTTAGTTTTATTTTTTTCTCTTTATGTCTTTCTTTTAGTTATTAACTATTGTGATTGGTCAATCACTTTCTTTCTATTTTTGTAAGTTCTTTTACAGATGTTTTCTGTCGTGTGATGACAATTTGGCCTGAAGTTTGGATTTGTAGCTTCAAGCGAGCAAATTCTTCCTCTCTGGCATTGAGCTCACCTGGAGACGATATGTCTTGGGCGGTTTGGGGGGTTTGAGGATGTTGTCAAAAGCGTATTTATCTTTCCACTTCTTCACATCTCTTTCTCCCTAGTCCCTGGACTTCCATATTGAGCAGCTTGAGCCTTGTTCTTTCATGCAGTACTGTTGGCCTTATATAGCTTATTCTTCGTGCGTTATCTATTAATAGGGTGGCCTTATTCTGCACTCTCTGCATTAACCTGGGAGAGGTACAGCTTGCCATCTAGGTTACCCCTGCTAAGTAAACAAATATTGAGCGCACCTGTGCAGTATAGAGCTTTTTTGTTGTTGGCATCCAGTATTCGGAATCTGTATAACTTTCTCATCTCTATTTTGGCTCTGAAGATTCTGCTGTAAATCTGTGCCTTATATCTTGTCGTGCTGAGGCGTAGTCCCAGGACTTTACCCTGGTTGGAGTATGGGTAGAATTTGTCACTGGTGATGACGTACTCAATTTTTCGGCAGCTCACTGGGAGTAGCTTATATTTTTGGCGGTTGGTTTTAATCTTCTACTTCTCGTATATATTTATGTTATTAATTTCGGTAGCCATCTCTATTGCCTGTACACGTGTTCGGATAGGAACTGGAAATGATTTGTTTGATGTCATCTCCAAATTTTAGATACATTACATCTTTTCATACTGGTGTGGGCAAGTGTAGTGTGTATACAAGGTACAGCAATGAGCTAAAAAAAAACTACCTTTTGGAACTACCTTTTGAGGTTGAATTCGTGCACTTTGTATCCCTCGATCACTATTTGGGTTCTCCTCTCCATGATGTATTCACAGAAGAGGCTTCCCTTGACTGGCATTTGCTGGAGGCTCAAGACCTTATATTGAAGGCCTCTGAGCCAAACTTTACCCTAAGGCCTTCAGTACATCTTGCAGTACGACGTCTATGAACTTCCCTTGAATTATAAAGTGCGTGAGCTTTTCCGTTAGAACGGTAATGGCCGTATCTGTCCCTCGTTCCTGCGAAAGTCGTTCTGCTAATTGTTGTTGTCTTCAAGCTCCGTTAACTAGTATTGGAGCCTGTTTACCAGAAGCATTTCGTAGACTTTATCCTAGAGGTATTAGCTTATAGTTGACCAGTTGATTTGGCGGTTTGTTCACTTAAGGTGTTTCATATGATTTTGGCCTTCTTTAAGCGTCAAGGAAGTAGCCCGTATTAAAAGAAGCATTGTAGATTTTGGTAGTTTTTTTTGTGATGCTTGTTCTGTTTGGTACCATTGGTTTAAATTTAACATTTAACAGTTCATATTCTCCATGTTGTTTTTCTTGCTTGTTGTACATGTTTAGTGTTTCTTTATTGCAGACCTTCTTTATTCGTTACTTTTTTTTAAATGAGTGGTAGAAAATTGCTCACACATGTCCTGGTAAAGGGTTATATTGTGTCTAACCACTAGCTCCTCGCCCTCCGATACGTCAACTCTCACTCGTAACTTTTACGATTTACAACGTGGGAGATCTTTATGAGATATATACCTTAGGGACTGCATTTGCTCGGATGACAAAATTGTGTGCTTTATATCATTAGCATCGATTGGTCTTTTTATCGGCCCACTTTCTTTTAATGTAGTGCCCGTTGTTAGGCGCTACCTCTAAGTCCGAGGACTCTGAGGAATTCGTTTTCTCTGCCTTTGTTTTTCCGTCTGTTTCGTTACTTTAGGCTCATGTGCTATTTTTGCTGGTGCCCCACGTTCCTTCCTTACTTCTCTCCTGGGTCCGGTCTTTTACTTTACGTTTTAGTTCTGGTTTCCAGGTTCTTCGTATATTCATGCTCATTTTCCTCTAGGTTAGGACCATCCGCAGTCCCATGACATCTCCTGATAGAGGTTTGTCCGGAAACAAAAATTCGCTCATTACGTTGTTTTCAAACATCTATTTGAACTCGAGGTACTTAACATGTGCATATTGTATGAAGGTCCGAATTTTAGTAGAATTTTCATTCTGTATATTTAGGAATGAATTGTTAGTTTCCGTCTCTGTAGAAGCCGCCTTAAACACTGGCATAAATGGCATGATATTTCCTGGTCTCCTCTTGCCTTCTACCCTGGTTCTTTTTCCTAATAAATTATTTTCTTCATTTAACAGGACATTGGCCCTCGTTCGGTGACCCTGCCTTCAGTTAGCGCACTTCTCAAAGTTGTTCTTACATTAATAAAATTTTGTCCTGTTTCGCTGCATTTAGAACACGTTTCCTTAGGCTTCTTGCTCTCATTGGTGGCTTGTTGTGCCATTTTGTATGAGCGGCACCAAAACCAAAACTGAATCAGTGTAAATTTCTCAATTTGCTCATCACTCGTATATGAGGAGACGGCTCTCTTTTGTCTCTTGAACCATGGAAGTATTCGCGAAAAAGATTTTGAAGTCGTGGGATTAGTCAAAATTGTCCCGTTTATTTATAAACTTCATTACATCTGCGACTTTCCTCAACTTTTGCCTTTTAAAGATCTCTTCTTGGATCTTCTCCTCGCTATCCTGGCCTATCCATACATCAAGCCTCCTGCATACCACACTCCTGTGGGCAAGGATCTGCTGGGGAATAGCGGGCTGAAGACTGATCATATGCAGGGTCTCCACCGTTTCCTCATTAATGTTAGCCTTGACGTCCTTATCCATCTCTCAGACAGCAACGTATCTCGTGGCTACATCCAGCCCTCCTAGCATGGCAATGTTAATTCTGTCATAAATGACTTCGAAAACTTGATCACTGCTTGGCTTGTGGTGTCGCCTGATCCCGCGTAGCTAAAAGTTGTCGTGCTTTCCTGTTTCATCTCTTGTCTACGATCTGATGTCCCTTTTTCAAGCTCCTAGGCCTGGGTTCTTGATGGCGCTTTGCAGGAGCTAATAATTGACAACCCCTTAACGTGGTCGTTGTGAATTTTGTTGTAATTTTGAAGTTATCTTAAAGCTAACACCCTTTTAGTTACGACTATGCTTCCTTGAAGGTGGATTGCCAAGTGGGATAGGTGATGGATTAGGGAGGGATCTTGGGGGAGGGAAGATCTTGCGGTGTGAATAATGACGAAGCATTTGTTTATTAGTGCAAAATCAGCCATTACGAACCGGGGCTTACGTCCCTCGAGGGTTTGGATATCAGAACTGATTCCGACATACACAGCTATAGGGTGTTACTTTCCTCTGTGGTTCACACTGGGCCCTCAGGGGAAAAGGGGGTCAGGACCCCATTGCCATGGGGTTGCCGTTCTGCCTTTTGTCTAAGTGCCTCTGGTGTTGAGTTCCATAGTGGGATAGTCCAAAAACCTGCTTTCCAGGCGCCTACAGTGTCTCTCAAATGATTCTACCTGACACGACTGAAAAATAATAGGCCTCAAACAGCGTGAAGTGGCCAGGTGTCGCCATTATGTGTTCATCGGCGATAGCTGGCTGCGCCAAACCGACTCAGCATGATCCGGTGAAAATGAGTGAGTTTTATTTTTAAAAAAGTATATACATAGAAGTGACATGAAAATTCGACATTCTAAAACTTAAAACTTGTATTAAACATATCATTATCATCATTAAACAAAAATGCTTAGAAATTACTGGAACTAGAAGTATAAAAGTCGAGTAAGTGTAAAACCTTGGCTAAAAATAAGAGCAACTAGTGTTGCGGCTGAAGTGCTTACTCACCCGTTACCTATAACCATACAAAAATCAAGTTTGCCTGATAAAACAGTAAATGCAGTTTTTTATAAATATTTTATTAAATAAACATATTTTCTTCGTTTCTTAATCTCCCATTTTCTTTCTTAAGCTTTTACTGGTTCACGTAATAAATTCCTCAGCGTCTTACCGGGTTGTGATACCACTTTTCCTTTCCTTGAATTATTAACTACTTCCATTGTATATAACGCTTCATGGGATTTTCACTTATTAAAAACCAAAACTCCAGTACCCCCACCTACTAGACAACTATTGTCTCTCCCTGGATAAAAACTTACACTCTTTATTTATTAGGCTGCTTGAATCAACCATTTTTGTCGGGTTGAGGTTGATAGCTCAGTTGATGAGCGCCGTGGTTCTTATAGCGGTGAGCGCTTGACTCCTTTATTCGTCTTCATATAGCAGTTTAAATAGTTTTCCCAATTTTCTACCTTGCTTATCGTCTTAATGGGCAAAATGTCCTCGTGGGCTAAGAGGCAAACGGAGGGTGCTCCGAGGATGGCTTTTCTGATCCTTAAAATCCAAAGACGTGGTGAGAAGGGTTGAAGCGCGCCTAACTATCTCTACAAACAATATTGAGTGACGACTAGCCCTTCCTTGCCTTTTCGACAATCACTCAATTCTTTTCTGGACGAGAATGTAATAGATTCCCTTTCGACTAACGAAGACTTTACGGCTAACGTACTGGACGGGGGCTTCATGCACAATCTGCTTATGAACTTCGAAGTATCGAATATATACTCCGTAATTATCTAGACGGGGAGAGAGATTCATCGCCAACAGACTTCCTTAATTACCTTGAGTCGTGATAAGGGCCCATAGCGAGAAGTCGCGATGGCCCCTTAATGGTATTTCCATTGTTCTAATTTTCGCAGTATATAGGGCAAACGAATTTAGAGCGGTCATTTGTGAAGGCAAGTTATGACGCATATTTGGGGGTGAAATTAGGGGATCGAGATAAAAAATTTGCTCCACATTCCTGTTGCAAGATGTGTGTTGAAAATCTAAGAATATGGATTAAAGGCAAAATCAATTCACTACCTTTTGGTATAGTTATTCAATGGCGAGAAGACAAAGTTCATGTGAAAGATTGCTATTTTTGCCTCGCTAACTTAATAGGTAAGATTTTTATTTCATATTTAATTATAATAATATCATAATTTATCATTTTAATATATATATATATATATATATATATATATATATATATATATATATATATATATCTGTTAGAGGAATCCCAGCGAAATACCCCTTTCAGCCCCTTTGCTCCAAACCGCGTGCTCCTTGACGTGGGAATTTTAGAATCATCGAGAAAGAACAGTCCCGTGCTGAGTCGCCTAATCCGGTTGTATTTGCTTATGCGAGACACACCTCGCTCTTCCTTCCCCACGATAACGCTGAATTCTCGCCCCCATGCTCAAAGTCATTTCTTTCCCCCGCAAACGTGGCCGTACAAACTCATCCCCATATCCTGATGCAAACTTCGCTATCCAATCCAACTCCTTATCTCGAAATAAGTTTGCATATACTGACGTCGAGAATTCTCTGAGGACGGCCATGCCCTGTGGCATGACCGTTCAGACGGTTTGTCTGTTCTCCAGTGAAGCCTCGCAAATCCTGTTTGAGTCGTACCTCGTCGTTAAGATCTCACCACAGATCGCCCTTCGTGAAACTTTGGCTCCTGAACAAAGAAAAGCTTATCGAGCCACCTTTTTCCGGGAGAACTGTGTGTCTAACCTCATCTCGGAACCCCTATCCAAGACTCCCTTTCCCCGTGTCTGAGACTCCTTGCCGTGTCGCAGAACCGTCTCATGTTTGAGATTCCATCTCTCTGGAGCAGAGAAAATCTTGTTCTTCAACAAGATGTACTCAAGCCCCCATCTACGAGTCATCTTCGACAGAACTCACAGAAGTATATCCTTGAAGTCCTGTGCCGTTGGTCTTTCCCGCTCCGAAGAACTCTAAGCTTCAAGGTAAAGCGATTTTGCGTTTTAACCTCCTGATTACACCCTCCGTCAAGCGTCACCTACGTCTCCTTTTGAATTGACTTGCTGCTTAAACTTAAATAATATCCATTATTCGAATTAACGATAATTTTGCACTCCCTGCTTACACTGTCGCATTGTCAACTGTCACGATCCAATTAACTATCATTATAAAGCACCATTTGTTCCCCTTCATATATATATATATATTTATGTAGGAGTCCATGTTGTATACATGCGTTATTAAAGTCAACAGTTGCGGCAGCGTTATTGATTTTGACTTGCAATTTCTTGATTTGCCTTACAAGTCTCTTAACATGATCTTCGGGGAGAGAGAAAATAGCCACAAAGGACATATTTTATTCCTAGACGTCTTTCGACCGCAGTGGGTCATCTTCAGGAAAATATGGTAGTAACTATTATAATTTTACAAATACAATTGCAATTAAGTTAAAGGTGTGTGTGTTTGTAGGGAAGTTCGATAGGGTGTGTGGTTAGACGAAGAAAATAGACAAGTGATGAAGAGAGAAAGAAGCGTGGTAGGGTGCAAAGAGATGCCAGAGGCTGGTGATCAGGCCTATCACTTTTATTATTTCTTTGTAGTGTGTATTCTTTGATGTCTTCGTTGATTTTTATTTATTATGGCGTTCAAGCCATTTGTCTTGCTAACTTTAGTGTAGCTTTGTTGTGTGATATGCATTGTTTGTTTGTTTATGTTTTTTCAAACTTTTAAATGCGTGCTTAATGTTTTGTATTCTTTGTATGTGTGTGTGTATTAGTTTTATTGTTTTTTTCATAGTCAGGTTGATTTCTCGTCGTATTCGGTGGGTTTATTTCTTTCTTGGTTTTACTTTTGTTTTCTTCGGTGAGTTTTAGTCATAATTGTGAGTTTTATTCTCAATTCGGTTGTTTCTTAGATTCTTAAATCATACATTTCATCATGCGTAAAACGGCACTTCACCCCCTAGCCACTCGGTTAGCGGAGCTTGGGAATCTGTCGTGACATTCTGCTCTTCTGTTCTGGTTAATCATATGAGCAACTTCTTCACTCAGCTCTCGATTAACCAGATCCTGCATCTTCCGGGTCCGTTCTTCGATGACTTTGTTCAGGTCTTCTTGGCGTCTTCTTTCTCGCCTGCGTGTACCTGTGATTAGGTACATGCATTTATTTGTCACTACTTTTGGCCGCTTCTTTTGTGTTTTTGAGATAAAAGAGAGGGTGGAGGCGGGTTAAAGCAACGAAGATCTAACAAGGACATGTAGATTTTTTTCTTGTTACTTTCACGTAGATTTCTGAACGTGTATAGAGTTCTGACAGCGGCTGAGGCTCGAGAAATTCGTTCTTCGGCGTGTTTCCTGTACACGGTATTAATAATTTTCATACCGAGTACATTGCATTCATTGGTGTAGGGATAGCGAGTATCCTCCACTCTCACGTCTGCTCTTTTGGTGCGTCCAATGAGGATCACCTTGAATTTCTCCTGGTTGGTTCTAGTTTTCCAATGAGCCTCGTAGGTGTTTAGATTTTCAATTTCTATCGCTGTCATGCGAGCTAGCCACGGTGCATTCCTCCATGGAGATATGATTAGCTGGCTGAAATCATCGGCGTATTGAATATTGAGGGAAGACGAGTACACAGGAACTGGGACATCCGCGGCATATATCGAGTAAAGGGTGGGCGACAGACCCCCCATCCCTGCGGGAGGCCCGCAGTGAGCGGAAACATTGGTCCATCCGTGCACCCTAAACTGACATACGCCGCTCTCTCCAAGACGTAGTCACAGAGAGTTCTTTCCAAGTTTTCACTTAGACCCAGCCGTACTTTATAAAACGCCTTTGATACATCCCGACAAACAATATCCACGTAACTCCTGTCCCGTTTCGCTTGGGCAAGCTTTTCCCGTAATGACATTAATCGCCATTTCCGCACTTCGCTTTTTTCTAAACCTGTATTGGCAAGGATTGTAGAGGGAGTTCTCTTCCAGGTGATACACCATTCTTTGGTTGAGGATCTTTTCAAAGAGTTTCCCGCCAAATGCCAGAAGTGAAATTGGGTGGTAGCTTCCTCTCAACGTTGGGTCCTTTCCATGCTTGGGCAAGAAGATCATCTTTGCCGTTTTGTAAGCATCTGGAAAGTACCCCCTATTCAGACATGAGTCAAATATTTGTCTCATTCCTTCGATGACGTTGGCTGGTGCCTTTTCTAAGTTTAACTTCGTAAGCCCCGATTGGCATGGGGCTTTTTGGCGGAATGAGCGGAGTTAGCAACGAATTTTTTCTTCGGTGATCTCGGCGACTCTGTTACGCAGTCTATCCACCTAGGGATGAATATGCCTTCTGTGTATTTCCGTGTTAAGCTCGTCTACGATGTTATTTTCAAACTCCATGTCAAAATCTTCGTTCTCTTCTTCGGGTATCCTGAGGATTTTTCCCAATAACGCCAGAATATTACTTCAATGTTTCTATCTTTGGTTTCAATGAATCCATCTTCTTTTAAGATTTCCATTTTCTTCTTTTTTCCAGATGATCCTCTGAGACTTCTGACTTTATTTCAAAAGTCTTTGGCGGATGTGTCTCGATCGATGCTCTCGATCGCATCGTCCCATCGTCTCTGTTGTTGTTCGAGGATCAACTGGTTGAGCTCTTCTTTGATCTCTATACTTCGTTGTAATGAGTCAACTGATACTTTCTGATGTTTATATCGTAAAGTACTCTCAATTCTCTATATAATTCTTTCATATACCCAGTCCATCTGTATGTTGAGATGGTTTTATACTGGGCTTTGGGGATGCAAACCTTATCTGCGTTAATAAAGTGGTCGTTAAGGTCGTAGAGTGCCTCGTCTATCTCCTCGAGAATTGCCTCGACAAGATTTTGTGAAGGGTAGGCCTCGATATCCGCGTACCGTGCCCAGTCTGCTCTTCTGGAGTCTTTTCTGACTGTTGCTGGTACTTGTATAGAGTTCCTGTTGATGGTAAGTAGGATCCTTAAATGATCACTACATGGTACCTGGACTGGTTCCATGTTGTAATTAAATGGCAGCTGACGATTAGCCAGACAAATGTCTGGTTTTGTGGCACTTCTTCCTCGAATATAGGTAGGGAAGTCCGGGCCTATCCTCTGGACCATATTTCGGTCCAGCATACTTTCCAGGCACTTTCCATTTCCATTGAAGGTTCTGTACTCGGATTCCCCACATCTGGCATTAAGATCCCCCATTAATATGTTGGTGGCTCTTCTGCCAAATAGGCCAGAGAGAGAATGAATTAGTAAATATCCTCGTCTCAATGGCTGGTATCCGGTGGAAGATAAGATGATAGATTGTGGGTGAAGAGAGTTTGTAGGGTTTGCCCTGGTAGTGAGGGCTACGCTTTTCATTTGTTTAGATTTCTTATTCTTTTTTTCTTTTTTTTATGACCTTCAATCCTGTAATTTGTATTTTTGTGTTTATCTTAATTTGTGTTTTAACGCATTCAAGCTTTTCTTTTATACATAATTTGCAACCTTATTTTTTACTCCTTAATATTATATTTATTTTAAGAGAGATAAAATTTCTTTTTATTTATTTATTTTATATACTATTTTCTATATATATATATATATATATATATATATATATATATATATATATACATATATATATATATATATATATATATATATATATATATATATATATATATATATATATATATATATTTCAGAGTAATACTAAAGGAAGTTGTTCAAAAGTCTAATTCTACTATATACATTTAATTATCTTGCATTCTACACATTCATTCGTGTTGGTGAGTGTATTTGTTAATATATCGTGTATGTAAGTGTTTGTTCGGTGCGGTCTTTTATGTGAACCACGGTGCGAACTACTCCTCTGAGCATTGTCTCGAGCGTGGAAATCTCCTCTTTCTGCTCACTTTACCCCTTTTGTTCGCTAGGATTTTTAGATCCTCCGCCAGTTCAGGAGCCGTTTCATTCAAGATCCTCTCCCAAGTTCCTTTGGCCAAAATTTGGGTGACCAGATTGATAGGTGTCAGGGCGGCTCTTTGGTGGAGTTGTCTTTGGGGAATTCGGTCTCGCTTTCTATTATTATTTATGTAGAGAGTCGTCTTGTTCTCAACTATTTGTAGGCGCTTCAAGCGATTCTTACTTAAGGTTTGGGCCATCACCGCGGGATAGATGAGTGTTGGTCAGATGTGGATAAGATATAACTTTCTGATATTGTTAGAGCTCATATTCCTGAATCTGTGAAGTTTTGATAGTTCTAACTTCGCAAGAATTTGCCGCGCTTTGAAGTGATGTCTGTACCCGGTGGGGATGATGTTGAACCCCAAAACGGCCCTTTCTTGGTGATAGAGAAATATCAGTTCCCCTATTGTCACGTCTGCTGTTTGTCTGCGACCGAGGGCAAGGATCTTGAACTTTCTGCTATTCGTGCGGATCTTCCACTTACTCTCGTACTCATTTATGTTTCTGATTTCATTAGCAGTCTTTTGAGCCTGAGCCCTGGGATTCCTGTCTCTACCAGAGATCACCTGGGCTATTTTGTTCGCGAACTGGAGATATAATGAGTCCTCCTTTATCGGAGTTGGTAAATCTATTGTGCAGATTAGCTAAAGGAGGAGGCTCAGACAAATGCCCTGCGGGACTCCGGCCTCGAGGAGGAACTCAGGTCCTTGGTGACCCTCAATCATGATTCTAGCACGCCTTACCATGACGGAGTCGCAGATAATGCGCTCCAGAATCGCGTCTACCTAAAGATTCAGTATCTTATTTCGAAGGCCCCTGAGCAAGACCTTGTCGAAGGCCTTTTGTACGTCCCTGAGTACGAAGTCAATGTACTTTCCTTCCGGTCGGCACTTGTCGATTTTCTCGTTTAGGAGCGCGAGTGCGGTTTCTGTTTCACGTTTTTTTCGGAACCCATGCTGTTGTGAGTTGTGGGCGCCCTTCTCCTCGAGTTGTTTCTGAAGCCTGTTGGCTAGAAACTTTTCTAGAATCTTACCGATGATTTCCAAGAGGGAGATGGGCCTGTAGTTCAACGGCTGTTCAGGCACCTTTTTCCCTTTCGGTATAAAGATGACTTTTGCCACCTTGTATCCATCAGGGAAGTAGCTAGTGTTCAGAGCCGCGTTCATTACGTTCGTAATGCCTTGTAGCAGGCGCGGGGGAACATTTACCAGATGGTTTTTGGTAATCCCTTTCCAGCCCGGAGCTTTCTGTTTGAATGTTTTGAGCGTGCTCAGGAATTCCTCAGCGGTGATTGCTCATCCGTGGCCCATCATTCTCCTTTCTTCAGAAACGTGCATAGGGGTCGGCCCCTATAAAGACATTCCGGCGGTAGGCAGTTAGGGTTAGAAGGTTGTTGATGGGTAGATATCGACGGCAAGGAGGCTAGTATGCAGCTGCAAGTGTGAGTTCCCCAACAAGTGTAGGGATTTCGACCGCCACAAAGGACTCATCAAGCTCTGGGAGCCTTTTAAAGGTGATGTTTCTTCTAATAGCGATTGCAGCACCGTCAAAACTATCTTGAGTGGCATTCTTTACCAGGACGTGGTATTTTAGGATTTTCATCCGTATGTTATTAGTGTTAAAACCGTCTTCTGATATTAGGATAAAGTCGGGGTCCGCCCTTCTGAATATGTTGCCATATTCATTCGCTTTCTTCAACCATCCGTTTGTGTTCAGTGTTCAAATTTTTAAGGTGTTGTTTATGTTCTCCATGTTTTGTGTCTACTTATAGAGTGTGCTACTTATTCCCTGTGCTTACGTACCTTTCCGCTTTTGATCTTCTTAAATTCCATGGCCAGAATTGTAGAAAAGGAGGGGTTGTTGAGTAACACTTTACCAGAGAAGAGTGCTGCCGTGACTTCTGATTCGTCATCTGTTTCAGTAATCGTCCATTTTAGCTTTTGGTTTTTTTATTCCATTTGTGATATCCGTGGGGTCTAGATATTCTGGGAAGGGGTACTTGTCCGAAGTGTAGACCCTCAGGCACAGTTCTCTGCCGTCGTACTTGTGTCTGTTTCTCTTGCTTTTTTTATTTTCTGTTTTGACCTCTCTTGTGGGTACGCTCAGGATACTTTCACTGTCCTAGTCTGTGTTGGTCGTCGTTTGACTTTCCATTCTTTTTGGTACATTTGTGGCAGCTTTCCTCAACTTTCCTTAACTTGCCTTTCTAGTTTCAATTCTGGGGTCGGTTCTCCTAGGTGGCCCTGAGTTTCTTATTCTTGGACCTTGTGTGGGGGGACCGTTGATTCGGCTTGGTGGGTAGATGCTGCTGCAATAACCTCTTCATTTACCTTTGGGGAGAATTGAAGTTGCTGGACATCTCCTGAGGGAGGGTTCTCTGGGAACCACATCTCACTCAGATTGTTATTCTTTAGCATCAGATTGAGCTCACTAGAGAACGTGCCTGGATTCGTAAGATTTCTCACGTGTGCATAAAGGATGCAGGTGAAAATCTTCGTCGATTCCTCGTTCTCCAGTTTATTATATGTCTTAGTCGGGGCTTGTGTGGGGTGGGATGTCTTTGGTGCTTGCGCATACGAAGTAGTCCTCCTTCAATGTTCTTCTTCTTTCTTTGCGTCCTGTTTTCTCTTAATTATGTTTCTTTTCATAGGGTACGCCACGGCTAGTGTTCTATGGCCCTGCCCGCAGTTCACGCACTTCTCAGTCTTCCTGCAGTTTTTCTAGCCGTGGCCTCTTTTACTACACCTGGAGCATGTCTCTTCTACTTCTCGACAGTCCTCTGTCGAGTGTTGCTCCATCTTTTAGCAGCGGAAACACATCTGCACAGGCGTGAGCTCCTCGCACACGATCTGGTCCCCGCTGATTTTCGCATGGAAGAGTAATAAACCCCTCTCTTTTGCCTTCTGGGGCATCTCCGTTTCCTTAAAGATCACTTTGAATACATGGGTGTACTCTTGGTTCTCCCTTCGGTTTCGGAACTTGATGATTTCTGATACTTTCGCCCAGCTCTGGTTGGCCTTAATTTCTTACGCTAGTTCCTCCTTCGTGCGATCACCTATCCAGGGATCGAGGCAACGGCAAATCACACTGGTGGTACTACAGGCTGAAGGTTTATCTTTTGGAGAAAACGAATGGCATCTTCCTTGCTGATTGTTTCAATATCTTTTTCCCTTTCGCAGATCGCCAAATAACTGGTTGGGGTTTCTATAAGGCAAAGTACTGCGACACTAAGTTTTCCGAAGATGGTCTCAAAGACTGTACCTCTCTCCGGTTTGGCCTGGCCATTGATTACCCTGAGGGGTATTCGTTTGGCCAGATCCATTGCCATGTTCTTGAGGGTGACCCCTTCGTGGTCCTCGTTAGGCAATCACGTAGGATAAGCAGACTTCCGTTTTGTATGTGTAATTTTATGAGTATTATGCGAGTTTTGTGATTATTTTTCTTTAGGGTGGCTCACCCCCACACTTTTTCAGCAGCCTTTGTCCCCGGAGGTATCGCCTTGGTGAATGTTGGAATGAGTGTGGTAATGACGCAATATGATGAGATGATAGATGATTGAGTATGTGTGAGACCCGGTGGGATCCTCCCGGGGGATGACTACTGACGGACTCATTGACAACGCCGCTCCCCGGGGGTGTTTGAATCTCGACTGCTCCCACCATGCACAGAGACGGTTAAGTGTCCCTTTGTGGTCCTGGGATGGGCCTCCGCAGTGGGTAGCATCGGAGGTTGCAGTCCGTCCCTTGTCCAGTCGAGCCTCAAGACATTGTTCTTTGCTCTGGGTGAATCCTCAACCAGCTTTCTCCAATGCCCCCAATTATGACTTTTCTAGTAAGCGACATAGTTGGGTGAGGCTGTGTACGGCGATTTTTCTCCTTTGGGCTGCTATGAAGCCGGGAGAGGGAGTGATGGTTCTACTTGGTTATCTTCTTAAAAGCGTAGCCTGAAAATGATGATGAAAATGATGGTGAAAAGGGGGTGAAATGGTATAGTATTATTAGGGTATTATCTCTCTTGTGGCTTCTATTTATTATTCTTCTCTTTTATGGTAGCTTCCAGGGCGACGCGAGGAAGCGATAATGGAGACGTTTTGGCAAAAACTTACTCAAACTTTTTCACCTTTGCCAGTTGCTGACTTTTGTTCAAGAAATCCGATCAGTCATGTATTTATTCGACACTCGACATGGTGTAAGAGTATAAGTAGGTAGGGGATAGAGGAAGGGTGTGTGGACAGACAGCAGAAAGTAGACCAGTGGTGAAAAGAGAAAGAAGTGTGAAAGGTTGTAAAGTGATGCTAGAGCCTGGTGATTAGGCCTATCGCTTTTAAGTTCCTTTGTTTTCTTTGAGTTTGTTTTTATATATATATATATACATATATAAGATGGCGTTCAAGCCATTTGTCTTCAAATCAATTAATGTCTTTGGGTATGATGTGCGAATTGCTGTTGTGGTGATAATTGCATTATTAATTACTTTAATGTTTTCTTAGTGTCTTTGTTTTTTCGTATATTTTGTAATGTGTGTAGTTTGTGTTTTTTGTTTCTTCGTGGATGTCTTGTTCGGTAAATTTCGGTCTTCATCAGTAGATTTGAGTCTCTTCAGTAGGTTTGTGTCTTCATCGGTGAGTTTGTAGAAATCGTTGAGGTTTCACAGTTAGGTTAGCTTATTCTTGGTTTGGGGTAAAAACGTTTCTATCATCATGCGTAGCAGGGAACTTCTGCTCCTCCAGCTAAAACCCCAGCGGATATTGGAAATCTGGCGCGACTTATTGCTCTTCTATTCTGGTCAATCATTAGGACGATTTCATCGTCCAGCTTACGATTAACCTTTTCCAGCATATTCCTTGTCCGTTCGTCTATGTCAATGTTAATGGGAATTAACCCTGCCTCTTAGTGTAGCTCTTTTTGTCGTCTTTTTTCTATTATGAGTGTACCTGTAATTAGGTGAGTGCATTTATTCTGCACCAATTGTAGTGCCCTCTTCTGTGTCTTCGAGACACACGAGAGGGCGGAAGCGAGGTATAGCAGCGTCGATCTGACAAGTGCATTGTAGATCTTTTTCTTGTTGCTTTGACGAAGATTTCGGAACCTATATAGAGTCTTGACTGCAGCAGTGGCCTTGGTGATTCGTTCTTGGACGTGCTTCTTGTACCTGGATAAAGTAATCTTCATTCCGAGTACAGTGCACTCCATAGGGTAGATATATCCTCTATCCTTCACCCTGACGTTATAAAGTAGTCTCATGCTTATGGCGACTACTTTGAACTTCTCCTGGTTGGTGCGGATTTTCCACCGGGCCTCGTAGATGTTAAGATTTTCAATTTCTGCTGCTGTCATTCGAGCTTGCCAAGGCGTATTCCATCATGAACAAGTGATTATCTTGGTGAAATCATCGGCGAATTGAATATTGAGGCAAGTGGGGCTTACAGAGGCTGGGACATCCGCAGTGTAAATCAAGTAGACAGTGGAGGACAGGCACCCCTCCCTGCGGGAGGCCCGCAGTGAGCGGAAACTTTGGTCCGTCCGTGCAGCCTAAACTGATGTACGCCGCTCTCTCCATGACATAGTCACAGAGAATTCTTTCTAAGTTTTCACTTAGGCCTAGTCGTAAGATCTTGTACTGCAATCTCCGTTGCCCCCTTATCAAACGCCTTTGACACATCCCGACAAACAATGTCCACGTAACTCTTTTCTCGTTTTGCTAGGGCTAGCTATTCTGTGATGAAGTTAATCTCCGTCTCCGTACTTCACTTCCTCCTAAACCCAAATAGATGTGGGTTTTAGAGGGAGTTCTCTTCCATGTGAGACACCAGTCTTTTGTTGAGGATCTTTTCGAAGAGCTTCCCGCCAAATTCTAGAAGTGAAATTGGCTGATAGCTCTCCTTCAACGTTGGGTCCTTTCCGTGCCTAGGCAAGTAAATCATCTTAACCGTTTTATAAGCATCTGGAAAGTATTACGTATTTAGACAGGCGTTATATATTCCTCTCATCCCTTCGATGACATTGGCTGGTGCCTTTTCAAAGTTAAGCTTTGTAAGCCCTGATTGTCATGGGGCTTTTTGTTGGAATGAGCGGAGCGCGCCGAGTAGTTCTTCTTTTGTAACTCAGCGTCTCCGTCACGCTGTCTATCCATCTGGTTATGTTGGTGCGTCTTGTGTATTTGTTCGTTAAGCTCGTCGATGATGTTGCTTTCAAACTCCAGGTCATAGTCTTCGTTTTCCTCTTCAGTTATACTGAGAATCTTTTCCCAATAACTTCGGAATATTTCTTTAATTTTTCCTTCTTCTCTCTCGATGTTTCCATCTTCCTTCTTTAGCTCGATTTCTGCTTCTTCTCCCCAGTCGAACCTTTGAAATTTCAGATCTTTCTCCAAAATTCTTTGGGAGTCGTTTCATGATCGAGGCTATCGGTCACGTCCTCCCATCTTCTATTCTGTTATTCGAGGATCAACTGGTTCAGTTCTTCTTTGACTTCTTTACTTCGCTGCATTGAGTGAACTACATAGTGCATTTACGATGTTGAATTTATACAATAACTTCAGCTCACGGTATAATTCCTTCATATATTTGGTCCACTCGTAGGTAGAGATGGTCCTATACTCGGATTTAGGGATACAAGCCCTATATGCGTGGATGAGATGGTTATTGAGGTCGCGAAGTGTCTCGTCAATCTCCTCAAGAATTGCCTCGTCCAAGTTGGGCAGATCGTAGTCCTCGAGAATGCGCGCGTACCGTGTCCAGTCTGCTCTTTTGTAGTTCTTTCTGACTACAGATGGAACTTGTATAGGGTTCCTGTTAATAGTGAGTAGGATCCCTATATGATCATTACATGTTACCTAGACTGGTTCCATGTAGTAATTGAATGACAGCTGACGATTCACCAGACAGATGTCTGCTTTTGTGGCGCATTGTGCTCTGACATAGGTGGGGAAGTCGGGGCTTATTCACTGGGCAATATTTCTCACCAGCAACAGGTCCATGCTTCTTCCTATACCGTTGTAGGTCCTGTAACCAGATTCTCATCATGTGGCGTTCAGATCCCCCATTAATATAATTGTGGCTCTACTGCCAAATAGGGCAGTGAGAGTGTGAATTGGTAACACATCTCTCCTTGGCGGTTGATATCCGGTAGCAATGACTAACTTTCCTAAGTCTAGTTCGACCTCAATCGCGAGGTAGGATTCTTCTCGGTTTCGTATCTGTTTGTATTTAATCCCTTTCTTTATTGCCAAAGTGGCTCCGTCGTACTGCTCCTGCGAATAATTTGTGATCAACACATCGTAGTTCCAGATTTTTAATTCTGTTCATTTCATTTCTCTTCGTTGTCAGAAGAGGAGGATCCCTCCTCACTTTCAGCCCTTTCCTCTTCGTTGTCTTCTTTAGATTCCTCCGATGAGGGAGCTTCAATAATCTCTAATTCAGACCTGACGCTATTGTTCTCTCTGACTGAGTCTTTGAATGCCTTGGAGCATTCGGGGTCTTCAGGCATAATTACTGAAAGAAGATGGTTGGCCTTCAGGAGAGCGTTAAGTACTTTATTATAGCAGCCGGGCTTTACTGCATTTGACACACTTGCGTGGGTTATGCAAATTAAGATTTTTGCACTCAAACTTCCGGTGAAACTCATTTGTGCAAGTGCCGATGCAGGCTTTACCTCTGCATTCTTCTTGGCGGCGTTTGCATATGTAATTTCTTTTGCTTTCCTCTCTTCTTTTTCCTTTCTTATGATAATTTCGCGGCAAATGGGGCGGTTCAGGGCCATGGTTCTATGCTCCCCTTTTCAATTTAAGCATCTTTTCATGGTCCTTTCACATTTGTCGAATCTGTGCCCTTCTGTGGCGCATTCACTGCACCACAGTTTGTTCTCATCCGGGCATGTCGATGTCGTATGCTCTTCGAGTTTATAGCATACAGAGCACATTTGTATGCTATTGAATTTCTCTTGTTGGATATTTTCGCCTGGTATTCTCATATTGAATACCAATATTCCATTTTTTGTCGCTTTTCTTGCCATATCTGTAGTAGAGAAGGTTATTATTGTCAAAAGTGCGAACAATTGAACAAATTAAAGCATCTAAAATAAGCAATTTATAGTGAAAGAAGTGAATGAATCGAGTGAATAACAATTAAAATGGTCTAATAGTGACAAATATAGAATAATAAGAGAATGAATCGAGGGAATAATAATTAAAATGTTCTAATAGTGTAAAACATAGAAAAATAAACTAACGATTAAGCAAAACAAGAATAAAAATATATATATAACTATTTAACAGATTGTATAATAATTTAACTCTTGTTTAAATAGTAATATCATAAAGTGCTACCAAAATAAAGTTTTAAACGAAACAAGAGAAAATAGTATAACCAGAACAATTAATTTATCTAAATAAAACTGAAAGAACAACTCAATTAAAAATAAGTGCTACAATAAATATAATCAAACATAAAAGGATTATATTAAAAAAATTACTTCAAACCTTTCTTTAGAAATTGGACTTAAAAAATTATCCCTAAAAATTATATTAAGTTTAAATAACAAAAATTAAAAACATTTCATGTATTCTTTCAAAACAATATATAGTGCTAATAAATTGACCTCCCCGTTGATTCCGGGAGAATCTGTTTTCCTACTCATACTTACAGTTTACTTTTACTCTTCTCCGCTAAATTTTAAAAAAATATAACTTCACCACTACACCTATCTATTGTTTCATTTTACATATATGTATTTAATTTTTTTTTATTTTAATATTTGTAAAATGGAAAAAGTTATTGTATATTTAGTGCTATAATAAATCATAATCATATTATATCTAGAGAGTACAGAATAGAGTACACAGATCGGCAGTAGAGTTAAGATGAAACGGACCTCTTCTCAAGCTCTCCGAAGAAGCTTATCACCGGCAAAGGCGGGAAAGGAAAGGGCCATCCACGCCAAAAACATGAACTTGCCGCACTTTTTCCCCACGGGGACTCCAGAAATCGAAGATAATTTACGGAGCCACACATAGCCGACCCATGTCCGGCTAAGCCCCCTCTGCGGCCCCCTTATCGGGGCAAGTGAGCGGAAATGAACTGAACTGCTATTCATCTAGTCTCGCTCCAACTATGTCGGTCTACTTTGATAGACATAATTGGAGACGTAAAGGAAAGCAGGTTCGAGGTTTAGCCCACTGTGAAACTCTACGGAAGAGACCACCTAGTTACGAGGCGATGCTGAAAGCTTTGGGTAAGAGTTCGCTCTAATCTCAAAGGGTAGTTTCCGGCCAAGACCACAGGGGAACATGCAACCGTCCCTGTGTAAGTTGGAAGCAGCATCGATAACCAAACCCCAGACGAGGCGGCACCCCAGGGCGGTGTTAGTTGACTCTTCTCTACCTATCATTAAGTGCGGGACTTTTCACTCGCCTGAGAGGCCTCCCCGGGTTCGCCCACCATCATTCATCCATCCCATCCGGCAGTTCATGTTCATGGAAAATTGCTTGCAACGAGGAGGGGGCAGCACTTAAAACCCTTCTAAAAAAGAAGAATCGGACAATACAGTAAGGAAAATACCGCGACGAACATCCAGAACCCACTTGAAGGAAACAGCAACCCAACCGCAATGGACGACCGAGAAGGAGCGAAGAGGGTTCCCTTTCGCATCCTTCCCGTTTGGGAGAAACCCTCCCGGGAACATACGCTGAAGGGCATATATGCCGATATAGGAGTGGTCCTCCTACGGCTTAAAGACCAATACAATGGCTACGTGGCGCTATGCGACACGGAGAAAGACCTCGATCTCCTTTTAAGTGAGGGCGCGGCCAAGAAACTCTTCAAAATAGGACTAGCCCCCCGGACGCCGCCTGACGTCCAAACAAAAACGTCAGTAATATGCCGGCGTCTTGACCCATGGGTAGGCAATCATACAGCCCAAGAGATAAAAGAACAGCTAGAAAGAAAGCAAGAATAGGCAAAAGTCGAAGACGTAATAAAATTCAAGGACCAGAATGAAGAGGATCACAGCCACGTCTTTAAAGTGATCTTCCGATCGACAGAGATCGCAAAGAAAGCCACTGAGCAAGGACTCCTAGCCTTTTACACGAAAATCTCCTCCGACCAGATAGAGAGGGAAACGTTCGTTTAAGTGCAAATTTGCTTCACATGCTACGTACTAGAAAAGCACCCAACCAAGGAGTGTACCTTCAAAGGTAAAGATTGCTCTGAATGCTCAAGCCACGAACACAGATAGGATGAGTGCAGAAGCACACAGAAAAAATGCTTGAACTGCGGAAATGGACATAGGACTCTGGCCATGCCATGCCCAGTAAAAAAGCAACTTATTCGGAAGAAGAAGGCCGATATCAACGCAGAGAAGGAAAGGAGAAAAAACACAACCTACGCTCCAGCAACCGCTAAAGGAAGCATCTCTGCACCCACCGCACAGACTACAATGGTAAATATCCAAGGCACCATGAGGCCTGACTTAATACTGTGCATAATGCATGCAAACTTTGTCAACATGGCGAGTCCAGGTTCTTATGCAACTGAACTTCACACCATGCTTGAGAAAAACGGACTAAAAAATATGCGGTTCCCGGAGAACCCAACCTCGAATAAATTGTACAAAATGAATATGACTCCAAAGGAAACTACTAGCTAAATAGAAGAAAGCACAAAAGTGACCTCAGAAAAACAAAAATAAAAAATGACCACCCAACACTTCAACATCAAAATTTACGGATCTCATGCTTACTCCATTCCTAAGCAATACAAGCAGGAGGAAATAGTCTACGGACTAGTCAAGGGTAAATTTAGATGGCAATACGAAGCAGACTCGGACGAAATCGAAGTTCACAACGCACTGAAACGGGGCATGTTATTCTTCGCTCCAGAATCATGCATCAACATCTCATACGGTGAATTCAAAAAGAAGAGAAATGGATGCACTCGATTCCCAGGACGACCAGAAAAGGCAAAGTCAGGTAGAGAACACAAGCACTCATAACAATAATGGACACGTTTCAACGCAAGCTTAAAATATTCACCTTGAATGTTAACGGCTGGAAAGAAAAACGCTTAATCTACTCCAACATAGTAAGAAAGAAAGACCCAGACATAATCATCTTAACAGAACATGGCATATCCACAGATACAGAAACAGTAACAATCCCCACCTATAAAATATTAACAACAAACGACTCATATTCAAAATACGACGGAGTTGCCCTAGGCATTAAAAAAGGTATACACTTTACTGAAATAAAAGGGCTAGAGGAATCATTTTTAGCTATGAAAATAAAAATGACCAGGTGACCTGGCCATAGCCGGGGCCTACCAACAAACTAGACGCTCGTACCTACCGATACCCAATTTCATCAAGCTATTCTGCAGACAAGCCTCAACCTTTATAGCCAGAGACCTTAATGCAAGCTGCAGAGAAGCAGGGTACACAACCCATACAAATGGTACAAGGAAAACCCTACATCTCCTGATGTCAAGAGGCCTACTAAACAGAGAAGGACCCGACTTCCCTACGTATCTTACAGCCCGATCCTCGACTACACCAGATATTATTTTAACTAATCAAAACATTAATTTAAATCACCACACACAGCCAGGTCCCGCAACTTCCTCAGAACATTTAAGCATAATTACCACCATCTCAACTTCACCCATCTAAATAAAAATATCACGAAGAAAAGCAGCCAGCAAAACAAACTGGGGTGGATTCAAACAATACTTAAACACAATAGAAACCGGATCCCTCAACAACAAAAGTAAAGATGAAATAGATGCCCAACTAGAGTTAATCACCAGTAAAATCAGAGAGGCGGATAATTAACAAACCCCAACAATAGAATACAGAACCATACCTGCACGTAGATGGACCCAAGAGATCCAAGATGAAATGGATGCATTTCAAAATGTAATAAATGAAATCAGGGTATCGGGTCATACCACCGAGAGGTACAGAAACATTATCAAAATTAAAAGGAGGGTAGACATCCTCATCAAGGAATTTCAGGCAGTCTCTGGGATAACATAATAGGTAAGATGGAGATAGAAAAGGATCCAAGGAAATTCTGGAGACAATTCCGGAAATTACGCGGATCACATCAAAAAGAAGAAATAAGCCTGAAAATTCAGAACAAGAAAGTAAAGCAAAATGAGGAGTTACAAGAGCATTTCTGAACGCACTGGACAAAAAATTTTCTATATTTCACCTGAAGAAAATCAAAATTTCGACCTAAACTATGAGGAAGAAATCATACGTAGCCTGGCAACACAACGTGAACTCATTATACCTTTTAGAAACGTCGATGAACAAAGAGACAATCCCTTGCTGGGAGGAAAGCCATTTACTCTGAATAAATACCTGACAGCATTAAAATCATTTAAACAAAAGGCTCCCGGACAAAGTCGGATATCTAAAGCTCACCAAATTAATGCCCCAGATAATGTGCATGAATCGGTAGTGAAGAGCTTCAATGCCTGCCTAAATATGGGATACTTTTCCCAAGCATTTAAAACGGCAATGATGATCTTCCTGCCGAAACCGGGCAAACCGAAACATCAAGTCAAAAGCTTCCGTCCTATCTCGCTCCTAGAATTTCTAAGCAAAGTCCTAGAAAAGCTCCTTAACGAAAGGGTGATCCACCATCTTAACACGAATAACCTATACAACTCACAACAACACGGGTTCCGGAGCAAGCGTTGGACGGACACCGCGCTAGCAATCATTACCGAAAGAATTGCTACTGCCACTGCGCGAGGCAAACGAGTTGACATTGTGCTTCGTGATGTTGCCAAAGCATTTAACAAAGTGTGGTTGCCCGGTCTAAAAGCCAAAATATGCGACCTTAACCTGGAAATGAACCTCTGCAAAATACTCTGCAGCTATCTAGATAAGAGGCAAGCGATATTGCAGATAAACGGCAAAACGGGCAATGCAATCAACCTACAAACGGGAGTCCCACAAGGAGGCTGCCTTTCACCTACGCTGTACACAGTGTATACCAGTGACCTTCCTCACCCAACTGATGAAAGTTCGTTGTGCATACAATTAGCGGACGATATCACTCAGATAGTGACCAGCGATAGGAAAAACCCCAAGGACATCGCCCTAAGAACAGGTATAGAAATAAAAAACCTAAATGATTACGAGAAAAGGAATAAAATAAAAACTAACAAGGATAAATTCAAACTAATTCCCATGAACAGAAGGAAAAAAGCTACTGTACGCGTAGATGGAGAGGCATATCCTTTCTCAACAGAAGGACTTGTCCTCGGACTAAAAATAACAACGAACGGCTATACAAGTCACCTACCACAAAATATCATATAAGCAAAATCTACCTTATCAGCGCTATACAGATTCAGGCACCTTTCAACCAAAAATAGAAGAAAACTATACCTGGCCCTAGTTCAACCCAAGCTCCTATACCCAATTGTACCATTAAATACACTAAGTAACCCCCAAATCAGGAAGATCCAAAGAGTCCAAAATCAAGCCACTAGATTCAAAACAAACACAGGACGACTAGATTATATACCAGCAGAAGAACTCCACCGCAGATCTACTATAGAACCTATAAACATAGTCATACAAAAAAAAGCAAGAAAGCTGTGAGAAAAGATTAAAAATACGATTCTAAAGAATATAGTAAACCAAACCATCGTACAAGAAGACCAAATCCATCGTAGGCAATATAAACAACGCTTCAACGGTAGCCTGAGAAAAACGTTACTAAACGTCAACCCAATCTATAGGTAGTAAACCATAATGCAACATCTAGAAAGGACAACCGATTGCGACTACCAAGTATACAACCAAAAGGATAATCCCGATGAAGAACTATTATATTTACATAATAGCATAATAATAATTTTTTAAAAATAATTAAAAAAATAAATAATAAATAAAATAAATAAATAAAAAAATAATTAAATAAATAAAATAAAACAAAATAAAATAAAATAAAATAAAAATAAAAAACAATAAAATGATACAAACGCTCTATTGAGCAAAAGAAAACAAAGGCTCCAATGCTTAAAATAATAATGTATCACAAAAATATAATAAAATTAAAAGAAAAACGAAAGCGTTAGTCCGGCAACCTGACACAAATCTCTATCATCTTCACATATCATCCTACACACATTAACACACACACAACACTTTAATTTCTATCTATCCTATCTCACTCTCTCTACACATTCTAACTTTATTTATCTTATCTTTTATCTAGAGAAGGCAGAAGCATTCACTTAGAAAACTACTCTAAAACTACATCTCTTACTCGATAAAGGAGGAAAAGGTTGAGGTATGGCAGTTTCAAAACGTCAGGATTCACTTCACCATGCCTACTGGGACTCTCCGGAAGACCTTTCTAACTAGCTCCTAGGCAACCTAATGTCGACCTAACTTCCCCCACCCCCCCTACCTCGACGGAGCTGCGAAACTGAAATGAACTGAACTGGCATTCATCTAGTGACGCTCCAACTATCTCGGTCCACTTTGATAGACATAATTGAAGACGAAAAGGAAAGCAGATTTGAGGATTAGCGTACTGTGCAACTCTATGGAAGAGACCGCCCGGTTACGAGGCGATATTGAAAGCTATGGGGAAGAGTTCGCTCTAATTTCTAAGGGTTGCTTCCGGCCAAGACCACAGGAGGACATGCAACCGTCCCTGTGTAAGTTGAAAACAGCATCGATAACCAAATCTCAGATGGGGCGGCACCCTCGGATGGTGGAGGTTGATTCTATCACCACCCATCATTAAGTCCGCCATACTTCACCCGTCTGAGTGGCCTCCCCGGGTTCACCCATCATCATTCATCCCCTCATTTGGCAGTTCACGTTCACGAAAACTTAGCGACGAAGTAGAGGGAGTCTTCAACAAATTAACAAGGAAGCAGCATGATAATATAAAGGGAGCAAGAAACTGTACTATAATCAAGTCACCACTAATAAGAGACTTTGGAGGAAATGTAAACCCAGTGCAGAGGGGCCACATTCTCAAAGATATGGCCCAAGACCATACAACAAGAATACCTCGCGAGTAGTCGACGGACAGCCCAAGCCTAGCAGAGAGAGTGTATTCGAAGCTATGTATGGCAAGTTAGGCATTGCCATGGTGAGGCTGCTGGACATAACCTCGGGCTACATCGCAATCTGCGAAAAAGCAAAAGATATATAAGCCATTACCAAGGAGAAGGCAGTTGGGGTCCTTCAAAGCATTGGGATGCAACCAGTAGTACCACAACAGATCCTGGCCCACAGGAGAGTGGTATGCCAGCGAATCAACCCGTGGATTGGACAACACTCCATGGGTGAAATCATGGAGGAAATCCAGCTTCGGCAAACCTGGGCCAAGGTAGCCGAAGTGATGAAGTTTAAAAATAGAAGGGATGGCAGCGAATACACCAATGTCTTTAAGGCGGTCCTCGCAGAGACAACCATTGCCCAAAAGGCAAATGAACAAGGCCTATTGATGTTTAACGCATTAATTAGCGGGGAACAGATTGAGAAGGGAGAATACACTCACGTCCAATGCTGTTTCAGATGCTATAAGATGGAAGCACACGCCATTAAAGACTGCAAAGAGCCTCAAGAAACCTGCTCTAAATGCAGCAATAAAGGGCAAAATTGGAGATCATGCAATAGTAACATTGAAAAGTGCGTAAACTGCGGCCAGGGACACAAAACAATGGCCATGTCATGTCCCGTTAAAAAATAAATTATGAAGAACCATCAAGAAGAAAAGAAAAAAGAAGAAACGTGTAGAACGAACACGTATTACGCTCAAGCGACAAAGGTGGCCCTCTCGGAAGTAGATAATAAGAAGACATATCCTAAACTACAAAACGAGAATTCGATGAAGATTATAACGTGCATCCTTCACGCGCACTGCATGAGCCTCACTCGCCCTGGCACGTTCGATACTAAGCTAAGCCAGATGTTAGCCAAAAACGGGATGGAACAAATGTGGTTCTCAGACCCCTACCCCACCCTCCGGGGATGTACTGCAACTGAAGATGGTTCCAAACCAACAAACAAACGGACAAGACAACACCAATAAAGTAACCAACAAAAAGGAAAAGAAACGAGAAGTTGATGTGAAAACTCCTGCACCTAAACAGAACCAAGTAACCACAACAGAGAAAGAAAACACCGACACCTATAATTCCTCGGACACCGAAGTCCCACAAACCCAGAAAGCCAAGGGAAAGAAAAGGAAAAACAAAAGATTACGGGCAGATAGCATCAATCTACAAATCTACGCTTGCGATCAGTTTCCATTTTCCGAGGAAATGGAGGCCAGGGATATTTTCCATGGAATAAAAATGAAAATATACAAATGGGAATACGACACGAAGTCGACCCCGAATCGGGGAAAGAAGCTCTGCTCAGCCAGAATGTGACCCTACATCTCAGCACCTGCGAGCAGATTTTAAACGCTGATTTCAGGAAAAAGAGAAGTGGGAGGAAGAAAAGCATCACCCCAAAACACTAAAGAAATAACCTGGAGAGAGTAAGCAATAGAATAAGGATTCTGATACTCAACGTAAATGGATGGGAGGGGAAAGCTACGGCATATGGAAGCATATTCCTAGTGCTTGACCCCGACATCATTCTTATAACTGAGAACGGTATCGACACTACAGCTGGTCCAATTAAAATACCGGGCTACAGAGTAGTCATGAAAAATTATTTTCAGGAAAGATTTGATGGTGTTCCAATAGCTGTCAAGAGGAACATCTCATTCAAACAATTACCAGAACTTGATGAATCCTTTGTGGCGATCGAGCTCCACACACTAGTAGGAGACCTCGTGATAGCTGCAGCCTATCGGCCCCCTCGTCAAGCCTATCTCCCGTTAAATAACTTCTACACACTGTTCGGGCACCCCCAGAATGGCAATCTTAGGGGGAGACCTCAATGCCAGATGCCGCGCGGCGGGCTATGGTAGTACCAACAAAAGAGGCCGAAACTTGGAACTGATTATGGGTTGAAAGAACATTCAGAGAATAGGGCCGGATTTTCTGACCTATATCCCTTCCAGATCAGCAACCAAACCTGACATAATCTTAACAAGTGAAGGCTTCCCATTCAACTACCATAGTAAGCCAGGCCTAACAGTCCCAAATAATCACATAGCGATACTCTCCACAGTATCTCTCGCTGCGATCCAGCTTCCAGTTCCTCTCCGGAAAAACTACGCCTTGGACAACTGGGATCGTTACAAGAGACGACTCAGTCAATACGCGCACGCTGAGCTAAGCGAGGTGTCATTGGAGGGGATAGATGAGGAACTAGAGAATATAACAACGTCCATACTAGAAGCGGACCGCGAGAGCATACCCCAAACCAGGTATAAAACACCTCCTCAGCACAGATGGACAGAGGAGATGAGAGAGATCGCTCGCGTTCACAGGGAAGTGTACGAAGAAATAAGACGGGAAGGTCCTAACCGGGAAAGAAGCTCGCTCCTTCGACGCCTAAGCACAGAGCTTAGAGCGGCTATCACCCTCCAACAGGATTTGAGCTAACTCTTCCTCTGCATATTTTTCCCTTCTCTCTTCCAAGTTAGGCACTGAAACCCAAACAGATTGGTCTTCCTTGTGCTCTTAATTGAGAAATTAGAAGCTTGAGCTTACAGATAATGTGTTCTAATAAGTTTTTTTCTAGAGACATCTAGTCACAAAATCTACTGGCTTTTGTTTTCCTGATACAAACGTAAATGCGATGGGATGCTCTTCACAAAACCTTAATTTCGTTTATCCTATTCCTTTAGAAAACTGACCTTTTATTCATCTCTTCCCCCTTCACTCGTATAAACATTAATCAAGGACAAACACTCCAAACGGTCAAAATAGAGACAAAGTTCCTTGATGTCTATGGGTTTAATGCATGTGAGTTCGCCAGTTCCTGCAAGATTGGGGATAAACTCTGCGTTCCAAATAAGATTGCTTGTAATTCAAAGAAAGGGATAAGTTCACAATTCTATTTTTCGCAGGACCAAATGATATTGCAGTTTGTGTAAATAAATTCCGGTACCATACATCTATTTAGGGGCATCTGTGAAAACTTAGTTGATTTGGAACAGTTCGGTTTCATAGATTTCGAATTAATTTTATTTCTAGTGTGGAATTTATCTGCTTAGAAATATCAATCTATTCTCCTTTAATAAAATGTTCGAAAATTTATTTCCCCAACGTATTTGACAATTGCATGGAACTTTTGCCTAAATAACCTATTTCGATTCAAATGGGAGAATTAATATATATCAAAGTGTGAGTCGATGGCTTTGAATAAAAGTCTCTTAGGGTTGGTAACTTTGTTAAGATTTATTTTAAGGGCTGCAACTTCTCAACATACCTATCCTATATTGCTCCGTATAATTTAACTATTCCATTGGAATAGTATTTCCTTCCTTTTCAAATCTTTTTGTAACTCTTCTTCCTTAGCGATGAATTGTTAGAAGTTGAAGCCATAGAGATTTGCAATAATCTAACAATCAATAGGAGTCCTACATCTACCATAAATTATTGGAAATTATGGCTCAATTATCATGAAAAACAACAATATATTAAAGATATTAACATTTTGTAAAGGAGGAGGATCTTTTTCAGGCGTCCCAAATAGGCATTTAATGTGATCCGAGCATTTTGAATTTCTATTATGCTGGAATAAGGTTTGAACAAAGAAGGGCGGCAAAGTCCAAATGGAAGCCGCTTATTTCGGTATCGTACAATAGAAAATCCTGTTTTCCTTCGGTTATATACCATAGAAATAGTAATTTATTTTGGTCTGTGAGATTCAGGCTTATTAGTTTGAGAGTTTTACAAAGGTGAAAGCACAGCAAATACTTATAAAATTTTAAATATTTGAAAGAAAATTTTAAATATAGCCATGTTCTTTAGTAAATGCCGCTTTTTACTAAATTTCGTTTTCTATTTGGCGCAAGACTTACCAACAATTTACACTTTTAATTTGAGGCCTTTTATTTTTTAGTGGAACCAAATGTTTAGCGCGTTTTTTAATCAAGGAACGCTACAGCGTGTGCCCAGTTATGGGTATTTAATTTGTACACCCCACGAGCACTGCTGTACATTACTAGGAGTTATTGATCTGAATCAATTTCAAAACTAACGAGGATATTAAGTGATCGGCGTGAATTTAGAGGACCATGAAAGTATACTCTTCTTTTAGGAAGGTAAAACGAAAGAGATTTGATTACGTTAATTTTCATATAAAATATTTTTTTATTATATTACTTAAATGTGAAATATTTTAGCAATGCATAAAAGATGGATTTCACTTCAATAAAAATTAAATCACTTTTATTGCTCTGGGATTATTCGTTCATTTTAGGAATGTGGAAACTGCAATTATATGTGAATTGATAACTATGCCTTTTTCACCGTATGTTACATCTCGTGTACACGGGGATTGAAATAAATGGCTTTTAGTTTGGTGAAAATAAAGAAAACGCATGTAGAAAGTTTCAGCCTCTCTTACTATGGTTACGAGCGTGAAGAATTTATTTCCCTTGAAAGAATCATCTGTGTGGAACAAAAAAAAGATATGAGCCTCTTATCTTGCGAGACAGAGAGGTTTCGTTTCTCTCTCGCGCTTCGTATTCTTGGGTCCAGTCTCTTGCAGACCACGCGCCTGTGGGCCAGAATATACCGAAGAATTGCTGGTTGAGGCTGATCTTACGAAGAGTATCCACCGCTTTCTCTTTTTGATAGCCTACACATCATTTTCTTTCTAGCATATCTCAACGTTCTCCTTGGCAAATCCAGCAGTCTTAGCATGGCAATGATATGTCTGCCATACATGAGTTCGAAAACTTTATCAATTATTGCCTTGTGTCCGCTGATCGCGCGTAGCGGAATTCTTGTCATGCTAACAATGGCCATCTCTTCAGAGAGTGGCCGTTCCTTTGCCGATGTTCCTTTTAGGGCTCCTAGTCCTAAGTTCTTGCAGACGTTTTTCAGTAGGCAACCCTTTTACTGTGGTCGTTGTGAATTGTGTTGTGATTCTTAAGTTATCTTAAAGGTAACCCCCTCTTCGTTGGGATTATGCTTCTGTGAACGGGTACTGCCAAATGTGATGGGAGAATGATGAGGGGTGGACCCGGGAAGTTATAAATATTGACTGATGTTTTCTTTCTTAGCACGAAATCAACCATCGCTAGACAGGGGTGTCGACCCTCGAGGTTTGTATATCACAACTTCTTCTGGGATACACAGAGATGGGCGTTACTTCCCTTTTTTGGTCCTGGCTGTACCCCCGGTGTAGATGGGGTCGAGGCTCACCCCCTTCCCTGTGAGTGCAGATCTGTCTCAAGTTTAAGTGCCTTTAGGGCTCAGTTCCGCAGTGGGCTAGTCCATAAACCCGCTTTCTCTGGCGCCTCCAATTATGTCTTTCAAATAGAATGCCATATTTGGAAAGGGGCGAGATGTTTGACAGTCGTTATTTTAAGGGGGGCGGTGCTAGGCTGACATAGACTCATCTATAGGTTGCTCAAATGTATTCTCTTTTTTTAAATACGCGTAGTGAATGGGGTAAAGATTTTACGTTTTTCATCAACTTTCCATCGCCAAGACCTTTCGTATTGAAAAGTTCTTCAGAGTTATGGTAGCATCCGTCACTTGGGTTTTAAAAAAGCGTAGTAGTATTATGTTTTCATTTTATTTATAGTCCATTACCACAAACTTTGAGTGTTGAATTTTCTTCTGTAGTTTGTTAAATTCTATGCTCGCGTACAAATTCTTAATTTGGATCTGTTTGGGTCGTCGAAATTATTCGTCAAGCGCGGTCCACATTGAGCAGTTTTTGATATTTCTTCTTATGTATGAGCTAATTACGGATTTTTTTTCTAGTTCTGACCTAACTCACTTTTGGCTTTAAGGCATCGACCGAAGTATGTTCCTTCAAATAGATGGTGCTGCTATATTTTTAATAAATGTTCTGTTTTACATCTACACCCAGGAAGAGAATACAACCGCTTAGACTAAACTCTTATGCAAATCTGAGAACGGAGTGAGATTCAAAGGTCCTTTAGTGTCGTCGTAATTTATGATTGTTATTAGTTTTAAGGTATATATATATATATATCATCATAAAATCTGGTGTCAATTTATTTCTGGGTTTGTCATTTTTGTTAACAGCATGTCTTCTAAGTTTCCTATGTATAAGTAAGCAAAAGAAGGGTTCAATGGAGAGGTCATCACTATTTTGTCAATTTACCGTTAAAGTTTGCCGTCTGAGTTTTGGAATGGAGCTTTCCTTGTACATATTGTTAAAAGTTGCTTTAATATATCGGGTTCCATTTGTATGGGAGACAGGTTAGGGTTTGGGTAGACACGATTAAAATTATTTCAATTGTTTCTTCTATATTCACATTGGTGAAAAGGCTTTCGACATCGAGAGAGGAGGGATGGCTCCTGGTGGGGATTTGTAAAGAACATCACAAATCATTTGGCGAATTTTGGACAATTTTGACTGGATGAATGGCGTAATAATTGAATTTAAACATTTGGCTGGTTTATATTTGGGCGTTGGGATTTGAAAAATTTATTGGGTTAAGAGGGTTATTTTTCTTATTTGATTTGACATTCAGGAACATCCAGTGTAGGGTGAGGTGGGGTAACACCACCTATTAGTAGAAAAACCTGTAGAAAAATTCCATTTTGAACCTGAGCAAGTGAAAACGGTGCCTAAATCAAACTTCACAACATGGCATTCTCCATCATTATTAAGTGATCAACTGAAAGATAAGCACATAAAAAATTAACATTTATTTGACAAAACAAAATTAAATCTGGCAGACAAAAATCATTTTTTCAATATTTATGAAATTTTATGAATTATTAACAACTCTTTGAACCAGAGAGGGAAGTTAAAACACCTTAAAGTATATGTGAGCACTTATAGCCTAATTACATACAAATATAGGGAATTAAAGACATTAAACTATATACAAATAAATACCTTAGCCTCTAGGCTACTACAGGCTCAGAAGTGCATGTTGAAGGCAATCAGAGGGGGGTACACCTTAACCAGGTCAGCCTCCTTCTTGGTGGCACCCTTGGTGGTTACCAGGACACTCTTACACTGTCCTGGCTCGACAGACGCTTCGTCGAAGATGGTAGGTAAGGTAAACGTGTCCTTCGAGAAAGCTGACTTCATGCAGAGGAAAAAAAGATTAAACTTCACATCCTCCATGATGGCCAAGACCTGGGCAACATTGCATACGAATGAGCCCACGTTCCTTCCCTCTTTCAACTTCAGCTCAACAAGAACAAAGTCCCCCACCTGAAAAAGAAGTGAGAACTGAGATAAAAAAAAATATATATGTATGCCAGATTAGGCTAGTCCTGATAATGAATTATGATAATTGATAAATTTGGGCTGCAAAAATATAAAGTCCCTTTCCTCTGGTGCTTTCTCAGCAAAAGGGTATGACAATTCTGTCCAATTGTCCTCGTCCTCTACCTTATCTGAGTACTCTGAATAGTCTTCGAGCTGCATAGGAACACCATCAACGTCTGTCTCCTCACTATCTTGCTCTACAGGGACAGACTTCCTGCACACTTTTAATTCTCCTCTAATGCCTTCTTTTCAGCCACTGCCTTCTTTTTCTCCTCTATCTTCTTCCTCTTCTCTGCCTTTATCCTCAGATCTATGATTACCTCCTCATTCTCAGACAGAATGCAGGCCCTTACCCTCTTTCGTGCCTTTCCATAAGGACGAGGAGCAGCCTTGGGGAACGGCCTGACACTCTCTGGGGTGATCTCTGGGGAAGCAAAGTTTGAGTTGCTAGGGCCTGAAGTGGTAGGATCAGCAGTGCTAGGGCCCGGGGTGGCAGGGTCAGCAGTGCTACGCTCGGGGTGGCAGGGTCAGCAGTACTAGGGCCCGGGATGGCAGGAGCAGCAGTGTTAGGGACCCGGATGGCAGGGTCAGCAGTGCTAGGACCTGGAATGGCAGGGTAGGCAGTGCTAGGGCCTGGGATGGCAGCGTCAGCAGTGCTTGGGCCTGAGGTGGCAGGGTCAGCAGTGCTAGGGCGGGGGGTGGCAGGGTCAGCAGGGCTAGAGCACAAAATGGCATGGTCAGCAGTGCTGGGGCCTAGGGTGGCAGGGTGAGTAGTTCTAGGGCCTGGGATGGCAGGGTCACTGGAGGTGCAAGGGTTCCCATAGAAGCACGGTTCCACCATCACATCAGCAGGGGACAGGATATCATTTGGATGCATGGGAGACGGATCAGGAAGGTCTACTTCTGAGTTATGGCATTCAGCTAGTCCTTCCTCTTCATCAGAAGAAGTTGGAGTAACTTCTAATACAAAATTCACAGGTGGTACCGGTCGCTCTGTTACCTGTGCTCCTACAAACGCATCATCTGGGAAGATGTTACGGTTGATAGGCCAGATACCAGTCGACTTGAAACCACCGAGAATGTTGGAGGGGGTACTGGCTTTACTCCAAGCTTCAGAGGCAAACTCTGGCAACTGGTACACTTTTATGTATTCGTTAGGATGCATGTGAGAGTGCTCGTTTAGTAGGCCACGCAGAAACGTCTTGAAGGGACCAAACACACTCACGTCCAATGCTAAAGTTTGTCTGTCGTGTGCGGAGGCAAGGTAACAATCACGATACCATACTTCACAGCATGAATGTTCAAGTGTTATTCAGCATTGTCCATGATAAGAAAAATATTGTTCTCTACAGCAGAACCACAATTCTCATGAAGACACTGAAGTTTCTGCACAAAGCATTTACTGTTCATCCAACCATTAGGATGCAAAATGCCTTTGGAACTGAAGATCTGTTCCTTATGAAAGCTGGGTTCTATCTTCATCTGGGAATTGTAAACACTGGAGAGATGGACTGCCCCGCAGCATTTATAATACCCACAAATGTCATGGTGTCCCCTCTTTACCGAGTTTCTTGCGTGGCGACTGGCTGACCCCTCGACACACAACCTTAACAGGCTTCATAACTGCGTACAAAGAACTCTAATCCAATTTGTATATCCGGCTCGGAGTGAATTCGTACTTCTCCATAGCTAATGTGTAAGCCTTAAAGAAGGTTTTCACATTAACTTTGTTAAAGGCCACAATCTTGGCAATTGACCTGCCATCCGGAGCCTCCGACACAAGGTTTGGATGACGGTCCATGAACGAGTAGTCCCCTTCTCGCATTGCCATTCTGTCCTTCTTCCAGGCATTAGGAATGGTCTGGCTCCACAAGCTTTGGCATACTGGTATACCATCCTTCGTACCTCGTTCATAGGCAGGCCATTGTGCAGCTACTGTTGTGGGGTGAAACCTCTATTAGTATAGGTCTGCACAAGCACATAAATGACCCCATCAGACAACTTCTTGTACCGAATGAAGGCATCCTGTAACAAAAAAAAATGAATTAGGACTTAGGAGGCCTTGCTAAAAAAAAAAAAATATATAGAAATCTAGGCTACAAAATAAAGTAAAAATAATGAAATATGGTTCCGAAAATGCTGTTAGACTTGCCTCTTAAAAGAGGAAATGTTAAACGAGTCTGGAAACACAGCCTGAAGAAGTGAATTCCAGACCTTTGATGTAGCCTAAATGGGATGAATGAATTTCATTTCTTCTCTTAATAGAAAGCTTTCGTTCTCTGTACTATATTTACTTTCTTATGCGATGAGTTGAATTGTAAGTTCATGCTTTATGTTAGGAATTTATGCTTTTAAAGTTTTGTAAATCTGGTAGAGGAGTTCTAACTCTAATTTTTTTTGTTTTTTCTTATTTCGTTTGAAGGCGGCAGTTTAGGCCGTTAGTGAGGAATTTTTTCAGTCCTTCGTAAGGTAGATGGTAAGGCTATTCCAGGAATCCTTCGTTTTCGGATAGGAAAGGAAAGTTTGCTCTCCATGAAGTTTGTTGAGTTTTTTTGTTTTTAAATTTCTTTCTGTAAGTTCGGTATTCTTCAAATTCTGGGAAAGTGCTGAGAGAATTTGGAGCTTTTGTTCGTCTTCTATGTTTTGGGCTTGGAATTCTTCTTCGAGTTTTCTGCTACTTTTCCCTAATTCAGGAATTCTCACACAAATTAGCAGAATTTGCCGTTTCACAAGTTCCTTGCTGAACATAGGTGTAAAATCTTTATAGCGAGCTGCTGGGTCTTAAGTTTTGACATCAGAGGATAATGGGAGAAACTTCTCTTCTATGCCGGTTTTGTTAACGCCTAGGTTGTATTTTGACTTTACCAATTTTATTTTAAAACGTTTTAACTGGCGAATGCAATTTTTGAGAGAGGTAAAGCAAATATTATTTTTTTAAATAAGACCAAATAAACTGTATCTCACTCAGTTGATTTTTAATCTACAGCAAAATTCCAAAGTCTTTATTCGTCAGATAGAACGTTCCAAATTAAATTGTTACGTAAAGCCAAAATACAACCTGGTCTTTAACAAAACATGTATAAAAGAGAATATGCCTGTCCATAGGAAGACGTTAGCTACGGAACGGTTAAATATGTGACCATTTTGAAGCACGTTTTGGGCCATTTTCTGTCTTGCTTTGTTTCCCCCCCATCTCTACTTTCTCATCTTTTCCTCATCGAACTTTAAATGTCTATGGTTGAAGATAGTAGTTGATATCTAAACTAGTCTTGGATTGTAATTAACTGATTCTACTAAATTGTGGTATTTAATATATATATATATATATATATATATATATATATATATATATATATATATATGATGATGAAAATTAATGCAATATCGCAAGAAAAGATAAGGAATTGAACAACATTCTCCGAAGACAATTTAATTCAGAACAGTTTCGGTGTATCTCACACCCTTTTTCAACTGACACTGGATAGAAATATTAGAAAAGTGCGTACATACATAACACGGGGTCAGGTCGTGAAAGATCCCCTCTTTTCCCCCCAATCCCATACTTGAAAAAGGGTGTGAGATACACCGAAATTGTTCTGAATTTAATTGTCTTCGGAGAATGTGGTTCAATTCCTCATATATATATATATATATATATATATATATATATATATATATATATATATATATATATAAGTGAACAATAAGATGACGCTCAATGCGGCTAGATCAAAGCAATGGTAAGAATTCCTTAATCCGATAGAAAAGTTTCCTATATTTCCTCAATCATCTTCAGGAGCGTTACTCATATGATTGTGCGACCATCCATTTGTCTAAAAAGAGAAATTGCAAGAATCAGTTTTGTAAAAGCTAACGTTTACTTTAACAGAAAACAAGAATAATGAATCATTCTCTCTCAATCTCTGTTCACAAACTCGCTCTCCACATCGTCCCCTTTCCCTCGTGCCCTCCCCCTTCCCCCCTCCCTTGCCCTTCCCCTCGTCCTATCCTCGCTCTCGCCTTCGTCCTCGCCCTCCTCCTCACCCTCGCCCTCGCTCTTCCTTTCGCCCTCACTACTTTGTGGTAAATTGTTGATTGTAAACCAGTTATCATCGGTGAATGACGTAAATTTGGGGGGGGATTCGTATTCCTTGTTAAGAAAATATATATTTTGTTTATATATATGCGCATATATATACATTTTGGTATGTATTTATCTTTTACTCTCATTTATTAATATCTATGTATCAATGTAACTATGCATTATTTCCAGATAGGGTTCTTTCTTATTATTGTGTTAATAATTTCCGAACTGTGATTTGTTTTACAACACATTAGCGATTGTTTCTTTGTACTTTGAAACCTCCATTGTTCGTTTCAATATTATTTATTCCTTTGTTGTTGATCCCTTAAAAATTGCGCAATAATCACGCAGCCAATCAAGGCAATATTTTTATAGAAGCAATCAATTTTCTTAGAAAGCAATTTTATAATTTATATTGTATAATTAATATGCTTTTATTTCAACAAATCATTAATTTAATAATGGCAATTTCCATGTTTATATTAAATATAAGTTAAGTGCTTCAAGTGCGTAAATTTGAGAGTTTTGAAATAACGTATAGTAAGATTATAGTTACAAAATATCTTATCTACTTCATTGCCCTCAAATGTTGGTATATTCGACCACTGAAAATGTGGAGTTTTCCTAAATCATGTGTTGGTGGTATGCATTATAATCTCCCCCACGACCTAATGACCGTTTTGGATACACCTCCTTGTTTCATGAAAAGCGGTAAGATATCAGGGTCCGATGTCTTCTGTAAACAAGGAAACATGAAATTCCTCTCTTAGCGGTTCTTGCACTATTTCGTGGAACTAGAGTAATTAGATTACTATACATCATTATCTGAGTATAAAAGGGCAGTCACTTTTTCTGCGAGGACGTTATACAAACAATAAATAGGATGCCCGTCATTGAGGTACGATGGATGTTTACGCTTGTGCAAACTTTTCTATTCTAAAAAGCGTTCTCGATATCAGACCTATACTCTGGGATGTAGTTTTGATTCAAAAATATTTTTACACTCGTGCTATGAGAGTTAATGAGTAGCGGAGTAATCACTCTCTTACATAATTGGCCTACGTTGTGGTCTCCAGATAACATGGTTAGATAAAATATGATGGTTGACTTAATTAAAATTTACAGGGTAGCTGGTATAATTTATACACACCACCATTATTACATTTTATAGGGCATAGTGAGCATCATTACTTTCTTAGGAAGGCTGGATAATTTAAAAAATAACGAAGACATTTAAAAAAGTGCAAAGGGTGGTACAATTCTAAGCTAATAAGTGTCGTTTGCGTGCAAAAAATGGAAAAGAGGACTACTTATTTGGCTTGAGACGATGAGATATCGTAATAAATGTAAAAAATGTTTTCAAAAGTGGTTAATTGGCTAGAGTGATATAATGCTGATCGTTGATTTCAATATAGCCAAGTTGAGAGAAGCTGAGCAAGAAAAAAAAGAAAGATTGTTGAATGACAACTAAGGAATCCTCGTCAGGGAGTGTTGTTTCTAATATCTCGGTTAGATACATACATATATCCCATGGAATTTGATTTCAAGTCCCACTTTACAGAATTTGCGGATGTATCGTGGAAAACATTAAGTCATTTGTAAATTCTGGCCATGGAAACTTGTTTTAGGTGCATATGTAGGCTCGAATCTGTCCCAAATTTCATTCTAATAAATAAACAGTTTTTGTGTCCTTGCATGATCTGGTATGGATTTCTCAAAAGAAGACACAAGTGTACTGCTACTAATGTTTTGGAATGAATGAGTACTTGCTGGACTAATCATCATCATCATCATCATCATCATCACTAACTCTATAATTTAATAAGAGGATTATTTTGAGTATTTGAATAATAATTTCATCTTCGTTTGGTAATGACTTATGTAAGTATATTTTAAATTTTTATTAAGGCAATTTCTATGGATTTCTTTAGTTTGAAAATACATAATGATAAATTTCAGAAAAAATATATGATTATCCAATGCTTTACTGTTTTAAAAGAATATAAATTACAATTGGTGAAGTTCATAAAATTTATAAAAAATTAACGATGGCTGCTTTTTTTTGGTATATTCTAGAAAATTTATAAAAATTTAACCATGGCTGCTTTTTTTTAGATTTTAAATTTTAATCTTAGTTGCGAAGCGCAAGCTCTCCCCGTAGGGGGAATGGCGAAGCCATTGCCTGGTTCTCTATATACTGTGGGTCCAAATGATTTCGTCCCCGAAAGAAAGTGCAGAAAAATTTGACTCTTGAAGGGGGATTAGCTCGGGTAGGAAAAATGATTACCTATGAGACCTATGGTGCATCTGTAGGTCATTCATGTTCGGAAGTAATTGCTATCTGACTTGAAGGAGTGACTCAGGGCCAATAAGATAAATGGTAAGTTTTTAAATCTGACAGATGGGTGTCTTTTGCTAGAAGAGAAGAATTCAGGGGCCGCTGCATTCATTCAAGAGGGTTATTTTTACTTGGTTCCTTGATTAATATTCGAAGAAGACTAATAATAAATAGAACCACGTTAATTACTGAAATACCATTAGTTGTAAATTTAAAGGTTTTAGAGCTGCAAATGGTTTGGCGTAGAATTAATAAGATCTGAGATAACAGTTTATAGTATTTCCAAACATACGAGTATTTGGCATATGAAATTCATCAGTTCTGAACGTGTAACTATTATTTCACCTTTTCAATTAAAGATTTATTTAGTATTTCCCACACATGTTTTATCGTGTTAATGTCAGGAAACGGAAAGCAAGGAAGACCTTTGATGCCACTTTTATCCTCTTCCATTTCTTTTTTCCCTTTAGCGGTATGACATAGATCACTATCGTTAATGGGAAAATCAAATTTCTTTTTTCTATGCCACTTTTATCCTCTTCTCATTCTTTTTTCCTTTACGCGGTATGACATAGATCACTATCGTTAATGGGAAAATCAAATTTCTTTTTCAAGCTGAACATTTGAAAACTCCGGTACAATCCATCTTTTGGAACGGTATTGTAATTCTCCGAGTGAATATTGCTAAGACACTTAACCAATTCTAGCTTTTTATCGTGTCAAATATTTTCCTACACCATAACAGAAAAAACATCAAGTATCACCCTTGGTTTATCCCGTTTATCTAAAAAAATTGATGAGGTAATCTCCATACCTGTTCATTATTTAAAAATTAAGCAAATCATGATTCGTCCTAAATATTAATTTGCAGCAAATTTCTTATAACCAATCGCTCATTTCTTCAGCTCACTCATCCTCTTATTATATTGTGCATAGTTATTAGAGGTTTCTTCATAACTGAACGTCCATGATATTTAGTACATAGAGTGCAAGTAGGTTACTGCATTTGTTGGTATGCAATCTTGCCAATTTAGAAACTTTTTACCGAGAGTTGTTCTCAATGGCTTTTCAAACAGCACAAATTCATCATTAAGAAGAGCCAGGACGTTCAGGTCACTGAATCTGTAATGTTTTACCATTTTCTTTAAAATTAAATTTAATTATGATAACGGAGGAAGTCAGTATTTCAAGATTCCCAGCAATGCGTCTTTCGGACAGTTCCCACTCATATTGAAAAACAATCCTTCCTCTTCGCAAATTTTAAATTTCCGTGTAAACTTTCTTTCTATGCATAATTACTAATCTTCACTATTGAATTATGAAAATATCGAAACAAATACTCGTCAAAGTAATGTACAAATATCGGAATCAAAACTTCTATCAATAAAAATGCAGGTCTCGGAAATTATTTGTACCGATGGTCCTAATCAGGACAAGAAGCCATTAAAAAAGCGAAGCTATAGATTCTGATGTCTTGTACCATAGTAGAGTAGTATCTAGCTATTTTGGGAACATTAAAATGACTATAAAGAGGTACTTAAAATATTGCCTGCTAATGGATAAATGACGGAGGATACTAAGATTGCCTGTGTGAAACCAGTTGTCAAGAGCTAGGTATTGTGTGGATGGTGACTTTTTCTGGAGTTGGGTTTTTGTTTTTTGGCAAGCTACGATACTTCTGCCTCAACTTCTAGTCGGATCGTTTTAATGACACATATTGCACAAATGACCAAATAAAAGCGTACGAAACTGACGAGTGGGATAAGTTCTCACTACACCTTGGGATAAGTCACAGATGATGGATATGCGAGAAGATAGAGTGATTTTATGTACATTGAGGGAAGATGAAGATCGGCTAGCAATGTAACCAATTCCTCATCTGTGCGCCAGCGAAAGCTTTATAATCCATGATTATACATTATCGAATGGTTGGAGAGATTGGATTAGCCCATGTGCTCTGACAAGTTTCCTGTATAAATGAGGATAAGACAAACTGATGTGATGAAAGAAGTGTGTCACAGATTGTAAATGACGCTTGCGAGACAGCGTCACTCGGATACTGCCTGAAATGTTTCTAGTATCGGTGGTGTATTCACGACCCTCTAGCATGTATTTTGTAAGTCTTATAGTTAAAAATCTACTTAAATAAATAAGTGAAATAAACAACAGTTTCTCATTTCCCGTCGTATAAATGCTATAGGACTGCTTCTACACCTACATTTGAAGAGACTATAATAAGGGGTAGGAGTTTGTCTCTTCTATGGTGTATCAAATGGATAGCTTTTGCTACATATTTGGGGATTTTAATAAAAATGTTTGATGCTTCAACCTTTCAAATTAAATTAGAATTGAGATTACACTTATTCGTGTTCTTTAAGAGTCTAGTTAAGGGGAGGACTGTGGTCTTGGCGTGTCGCAGAAACATTCTGATAAAATTAACAAAGCTCAAGAATTGTTGTAAGTGTTAAAAGGCGTGGGAATTATTTAATTGCTAATGCCTTACATTTATTTTTATGTTACAATTCTATTTTAATTCAAAGACATAAAAATACGACGTCAACTTCGAAGACGCCATTTGCAAGAATAAGTTGTAACTTATGCAATCTTAATTGTAAAAATAGATGTCTCGTGTTCTTCCTCTTGCTTATTTGCAATTAACAAGTTTTCTTCATAAGCGAATACGAAGTCTAATCCTCTCAAAACATAGGTAATTTATCGCTGAAACAATTGAGCATTGTTGCAAAGTCATTGTGGCATTGTATCCCATTCGAAAACCCAAAAGGTGTTGCCACAGCCGTCTTCTCTCTAGAAGTTGGTAAAATAGGTGTTTGTAAGAAAATGGTATTCAGATCAACATTCGAAAACGCCTTTTAATCTTACCCATTTTGTTGCATAGTCACTTCAATATAACAAGGGATAACGATATTTTAATGCAAATGAAGTCAGAAATATACAAAGATTATAGTAATAGTTGAGTTGCGGGTGTAAGTTTATAATGCTTGCGTAAGTCTATTTTGAAAGACATATTTTTCCTTCATATAACAATGCGCCTATATAAAACCGCTGGACATTCAGTGTTTATTTTATGAAGGAATAACAAGGAAAAACTTGAACTTTTCACTACTTCAATTTCATTACTCTCGTTTTTGGCTAAACTTTGAAAGGAACGGTAAATATTTTGAAATAAAGAATGACAAAATGTGTGGTAAATCATGCGCAAAAGAATCAATTCTTGCTCTTAGAGTCTCTTTCATAGAATTTTGCCAAATTAAAAAAATTCTAAGAATTTATAATGCGATGAAAAAATAAAATCAACATCAATAATTGTAGTTTTCACATTCCCTACTAAGAACTTCTACCTTAAATTTCGTCGGACCCGAGCAAAAGTGTTAAAATCCTCTATTTTGACACTTTGGTGGGCCATCCCATCGCCATCTAAAGAAGAATGAAGAAGTTTTCAGTTTTTTGTCGGAAACTGAGGCAGAAATATGGAAATACTTGATCCGTCTCGATAAGAAATTTCTGCTCATGATAGAATCATTAAGTTAAAAGCAGGCGTTTGAAAAGACGGCAAAAAGGTACATTTCCCTCGACTCATATATCAAGGAGATTCACTACTGTTATCTGACGTTTTTAAAACCTGAGGTCGCATTCTAGGGAGTGCACGAACTATCGAATTTGGAAGTTACTGGTCTCTCCTTAGCATCATTAAGGTAAAATAATTCTATTTGGGTAAACCAACACGTATGAAAGTTCGTTCGGAACTTTGGGATTGAACTAGTGTTATCAGGTTGCAAGTTGGCTTCCTAAATTATTCTGGTTAGCTCTGTATGTGCGCTATGATTATTTTTCTGCTTACACTGGCATGGACTTTACTTTAACAAGGTTAGTGCAATTAGCTTGAGTTGCATGTTTGTTGCCTTGAAAGGTCACTCCGAGGCAACCAGTTTAGGGTTGTATCTCCGTGAGAGTTACCAGATTTGTTGAATGGGTCCAGAGAGTTCTAGTTTGAATTTTAGCCTAATTTTATGGCAAGAAAGAGAAACATATTTTAGCTTACACAGAAGATATATGAGGAATTTTTTTAAAGAAGTATGAGGAGAGACTAAGGCTACTACTAAGTTGAACAAGACTAAGAGGCGGGTGTGGTCTAACTTAGTCCAACGTAGGTAAGATAGAAGCAGGAATAATCCAGGAATATACATAAATGGATTTCCAACAGTGATATATATATATATATATATATATAAATAATAATGATAGCAAATGGATCCAAAATCACATTTCTTCAAGAGAGACCTCATTCTGGATGACCCAGCCTCACTAAGTAACGTAAAGACATGTCTCTGGCGTCGTATGAGCTTACGGGATCGTTAGAAAACCGCAGACTAGCTGCAACATAAATCAACTTAAACCGGTCAGGTTAATGCCTCCGTCAGAATAATCCGTCACATACTGATTGCACAAGGTCTGAAATCACGATAGGGCATAGTAGAAACAGTAAAGTATGGTGGCCGCTTTGCAATGCTATAGTGCTACATGTCAAGTTTAATGGCAGCGGGTCTTCTCATCGTTTATTATGGCAACATGATTTTCGAGAAGTACTAAGCTGTGTTGAGAAATTAAATGCTGCCCTCAGCCCGAGACCTCGCAAGAAATGTCTGGAATGTGACTTTTCCAGCAGAACAATACCTCATGTTACCACAAAGCGTCCACCACACAATGATTACCCGATATAAAATATCCCAATGATGGACTGGGCTCCTGATGGCAACTAAAGGCAGTCATTAATGAGGAAAGGGCCAGCAATACATCACTCATGTATTGCGCCTTCTCGGAGAATAGGCCTAAAAAGATTCATGCTCTCATCCCTCCCAAAGGACTCTAGACACGCCACTGAGCTCCCTGTTTCACTTTGGTGTTGTTGTACTTTTCACAGAGTTTAATCTTCTTATCTATTTTATGCTGCTGATGTTACATGTTTTTTGCATTTTTTATTCTTGTTTATTGTTTGGGCTGTATATAACTTATTTTATATATATGTTCCCAAGATTTCCGATGTGTTCTAAAACTTTTAGCCGTGGTTGTACTTATAATCTTTAGTCTTCACTGTGTGTCAAACCGGCCAACTATTATATGGAGGGTTCGTGTGTTACCGCTGTGTCACAATGGAACAAAAATAAATGAAAACTGAACGTATTAAGAATCACTGGAAAACCTGCCTATTTAACAGACTCATATGTATCTGCAGTGAGGGTTAGCAAATACCTAGACACAATCAATGCTATTTATTATATATTTCTCCCTTTAAAATAGATGGAAGTCCTTCAACTTACAACTACAATTGTCTAAATAGGTATTTAGACATTCATGGAAAATATTTGTAAATTATCTTAGTTACAGAATTATGTGGTCTAAAATATTTCCAAAGATTTATAATGATATTATATGTTTTACTAATAGTTTACTGAGGGTATGGCTTTTCCATAACCTAATTTAGCATCTGACCCTCATACTCTAACATTTTGCCATCGTAGGTAAAAGTAAAGAACTCTCAACCGATTTTAAAAACAAGATATTGAGCACTAGATAGAAGTTAAAAGCTATAGAGGTATTTTTACAATCTATCATGTTCAGTTCAGCACTTAATGTTGGATTGCCAAAAATAGAAGACCTCCATCGCCACTGTAAACTTTCCTGGGAGTAGAGCTCAGAGAAAAATATCTCGACAACTCCTAGATTGATTTCAAGATCGGTATCAATGAACCCTCTGTTAACTAAGGCAAAACATCAAGACGATCAGCGTACGGCTGGTACATCACTTACAAAAAAAAAATTACTACTGAACTAAATAGATATCCCAGATCTCGATCTCCACACACGACCATTTTTCTGAGATAGGCTTATTTGTTAGCACGTCTGACGTTTCTCGGGAGAAGATAGAGAAGTCAGATCAATTTTCGATGAATGTGCCTGGGTTTGAAGAGGCCGACATTGAGCTCTTTGACCGGAATACAACTCGCCATGCCTGGCACCGTGATGGACCTTCCTATTATTGGAAGAAAATCATTCCCATTTTTAAGCATGGAGGCGACAGCGTTATAGCGTGCGGCTGTTTTTTATAATGGTACTGGTACTCTTTATATAATTGCTGAAAATTTTAATGTAACCAAGTATCGGAAAATATTGGGCAATAACATTGTGTCAACTGTGGAGAAATTGCCGATAAAAGATGATTGTAGGTTCTCTCAAGGACCAATCCCAAAACACACGGGGAAAGCAACACTTGAGGTGGTTCCTATAGTACAATATTAAAGTTCTACCATTGTTTATTTAATCTCTTGACTTCAATCAGATCTGAAATTTGTGGCGAATATGAAAGGAACAAGTCTACATAGAGGAAGCCTAAAATCCTGGTCCATTTAAACGTATATGTAAGAAAGAGCGGGCTGATATTCCAACGCAATGTTGCCAAGACTAGGTCAAGTTTTATAAGAAACGCTTGACAATAGTTATAGCGAAAGCTTTGATGCAACAGAATATTAGGATCTATCTTGTGTTCAATTGCTTATTTTCACACATAATTAATTTATTTGTATAATGTCATATATGTATATTTGAAAAAGTCTTTATTCTCTCTCTTTGATGTTACAAATACTGACAATTAATAATATAGATCTATGATACACAACAACTTTGGTCGGAAAGTGGAAGAGAGGATCTTAAAGATACAACTGATATAGTGGACCTGCAACTTACAAAAGCACTGCCAGCATCCATCGCTTGAAAGTACCTGTGGAAGAATATCCTCGATGCACTGTTTAAAACATAGCACGGATCAGTTCATACAATTTTAAAAGATCATCATGACTTGAGCAAGGTTTGTGGCTGATGGGTGCCAAACTAATGAATAAAGATGACTTGTAACTAGGAACCTTCTCTTAAATGAGATTATATACAATACAAAGCTGCTCCGATTGAATGTTCGCCAGGAATAGTTACTAGTGATGAAATATACATAATTGTACTAATATGTTCCTGAAATAAAGAACAAATTAATGTCTACAAAGACGTTCAAGTGGCACCATAAAACGAGTTAGACAGGTTAACAGCAAAAGGGAAAGCAATTGTTTGGGGGGATGCAGAAGGTTTGCTTTTTTTTCCTTTCTCAAATGTATGAGAACAATTTATCCCACATACCGCGAAGCTGTTTTGAAAATGGGAGATAAAGAATTTTGACAAATTTTTATGCAAATTTATGCAAGACTTTTCTTTTGTCTTGATTATTCTCGTGCTGATTCGTCCAAATTTGTAAGGTTATTTCTGTGAGACTTTCAATCAAAATTGCTGCCACAGCCACGTTATAACTATGATTTTGCACTCTTAAACTTTATCTGTTTTCAAAATTGAATTAAAGAATCAAATGGATTCATCTTTTATCATTTAAAAAGTTTAACTTTTGGAATTCCAATATACATACTTTCGAAATAATAATAATAATTGGTTTTTGTACAATATGCAATTACTGAAAAGATCTCGATTTATAAATTCAGTGAAAATATATTGACTAAAATAATTAAAAGCTAATATTGAACAATAAAAAATTAAAATAGATATGATCTTAATAAGGGCAATTAATGTCCAACATGCGCAAAGTCTATTTGTTGAACAGCCGAGCCAAATAGGGTATGGTGGACTGCTTGTAGCGCTCTGTTCGGCACGTGGCCGGTAGCCTTCTAGCACTGTGTCGTGTCCGGTAGCGAGATGCTGCTCTTGCTGGCAGAATGCTTAGATGGTAATTTTCTCTTAGTTTCTCCCCCAAACTAAAGGTGAGTTGGCTTCTCCTGTTCTCCACCGATGGCAAGCTAAGCGTGGAGAGCGTGACACTATACCTGTTGTAATGGCCACCTATAACAATACGACACACCTGTTTTTTGTACGCGCTCCAGAGCGGTTCGCCGTGCAGCCTTAAGAACAGGATACCACAAAGGACACTCACACTCCAGCACAGGTCGTATGCACTGGCAGTACAGCTGTACCGGCTTCTCCTGCGATGACCCAAACGATCTCGCTCGGAACATCATATATAGCCGCTTGGACTCCTGGGTGACGATGTAATCGACGTAGGTTTGAGTTGATAATCAGCCTAACCACTTTTGCTGTTTCGAAACAAGGTATGACGTTCGCATTTTGAGGGATTGGGAATCAATTTCCGTTCCTGGCGCTGATTACTGATGGTGGTGATTAGTTGTTGTAGGGGGTTTGTGTGCAGGTCGATGGTCCTCGCTACTGTGTGTACAGTCACATCGTCTATGCACTTTACTTTAAGGTGAATTTTTCAATAGGCTGTTGATAACTGCGAGGAAGATTACTGGTCCAATGCAGGTCCCCTGGGGCACTCCGCAGGTGATGGGCAGCCAGGTGGATGATTTGCCACTATACCTGGTTCACCCCTGCCTCCCCGTGAGGAAGGATATTATAAAGGGCAGCAGTGACGTTCGTCATTGGAGGTGGTAGTGTTGAGTTACTGCTCGTTGTGGTCCACGTTGTCAAAAGCCTTCTTAAAATCAATCAGTGGATATCTTGGCTACTGTGTCACGCTACTCCAGGCCCTTTAGGATTGCGTCCAGGAGGAACACCATATGCATGGGGGTGAAACGTCCCTTCAGGTTCCCAAACTGGTACTGGTCGATGGTCGGAGCATGTCCCATAAGACCACCCTCTCCACATGACCCTCCGACACCTTCCCGAAGGTGACGTGAGGGACACAGGGCGCAGCTGGCTCAGACTGGTCACACTTGCTACTTTGGGTAGGGCTGTCACTGTTGATTTTTTCCATCGGTCAGAGCAGAATCCAGTTTGAAGGCTCTTGTTATATATTATTTCAAGCGGTTAACTTAGTTCGTTTGCGAATTCCCTAACTAGTTTTAGGGGAATTTCACCTGGAGGAGTGGCTTTATTTGTCTTAGTTTTCTTTAAATCTTTATAAATATCTAATTTTGAATAGCAAGGGGGGGGGGGGTAATGAAGGCTGGTGGGCGGGCACTTCACTTGGTTTTAGGGGCGGATAGTTAGGACATATCGAGGCAAAAGGTACATTTATCGTTTTAGCTATTTCATATGGGTCATTTAAGTTAAGGAAAGGAAGGTTTACTGGTTTTCGTTTAGGTTCAAGTAATATTTTTTATAGATTTGTTAAACCCACCATCACTTTGCACAGTCAAAATAATCTTTCTTTGCTTGTCTGATTTTTCTTTAGTAACAAAAATTTAGATTGCGATAACGTTCTAAATTTCTTTGATTGTATGCGGGCCGCTTTTTATTGACCAACTGCTTTATCTCAGGGGTCATCCGTTGTTAGTCACTCTCTCGTTTTCGCCACGTCTTGAGAGGGAAGTGAGCCTCGTATTGTTGTTTAAGGATGACCTGAAATGCCCTTTCTTGATGTTCTACAGTCAGCGCGATGTGTTTCTAGGAATGAGTAGTCTACCGCTGTAATCCAGAATCCGAAATCCAGGACAGAGGATTCCCTGTAGGGGCGGTACTGCATTGTGTGGTAGCTCGGGGTGGCGGTTCGGTGGTCGGTTGCACTAGCACGCACTTGTGTTTGCTCAGGTCAATGTGGCTGAGATATTCGGGAGACATGTAACACTGCAGGTCTGTCAGAACAAGACCAAACATGGAGTTTCCGTGAGCGTAACCAAGTTTTGTATATTTAGTTGGTTACATAACTGATCTTTATCAAGGTTATTAAAATCACCAAAAATAATTACTTTACAGTTATTATGCCTTAATCTGAACATACATATCTACACTCGCTGTTATATGTTTCACCTTATCCTTTGTCCTGTTTCCCTTTCGCACCTCTAACTTATTCCTCTCTTCTCGCATGAAAATCTTGCTAGAAAAGAAGAAACTTGGAATCAATTATTAATTTTGCCGTGGGTTAATTATGCATGTATTTGGTTGATAAATATATTAAAATAGGTGTGTGTGTAGGTGTACGTGTAACTTTAAAAATGTGTACTTGATTAGACATTACAAGCTTGAGCATGAATTGAACAAAATAGTTCAGGGCTTCCTAATGATGACGGAAGGAGGCAATAAGGATACAAGTACAAAGCTGTAGTCGCTTGCTGACATGTTTTACCCAATCCAATAAATACCAAGTTTTATCTCCATAATTCGAGATTTTATCTCGGTTTCTCCCTCTTTGTATATTGCTGTCGGTTTAGAAACTCTCCGTCCGATATTTGGGGTTTAAACTGAAGGTTGCCCGCTGGGGGCCTTGTCATTCACAATCAAAGGATAATGAGAATGTATCGTTTGGGTGTTTTCCTGTCTTCACCCTTACATGGTAGTTTCGTTATTTTGGGAAATCTTTGCTTGTGCATTTCTTTACCGGATGAATTTATCTCTCTGAATTTATTCTAAGACGATTTTGTTCCAGGAGGAATCTCTTCCCTAATTAATTCAGGAAAGAAATACGCATTGAAGAATCATATCGGGAGGAATTAAACCAAGAGGAATTCATTCCAGAAGGTATCCATGGCTGAATGAATTCGTTCAACGAGGAATCAATTTTAAGATAAACTTAGTCAAGCAGAAATACGTTCACGTAAAAAAAATAAACTCCTGGATGAATTCATTCTTGGGGTAATTTATCCCCAAAGGAATTAGTTACTGATAAATTCTTTTCATTAAGAATTCGTTCCTCAGTTAATTCTTTCTGGGCCCCTTCCCAGCTAAATTTTATAAATGATATGGTTATAGGCTCTTTTCTCCTCATTAATTATTTTTCATCATCTTAGCTCCTTTCTTTATCCTTTTTCCTTATTTTCTTCCCCTACTTTCACGTCTCAAGTAGAATCGTCTTTCTCTTTACCTGCTATAACTCTTTCACACATATTCATTTGCGTTATCTTCCCACTTTCTTTTCAAGCATCCTTGAATACTTTCTGTCGGTCATTTCCTTCGTTGGTTTTCGTTTCTTTCCTTGTTCTTTGGCGATAGTACTCCCCCCCCCCTCAGCATTTATGGTATGTGTTTCGCTATTGCATTCTTTGTTCTTATTCAAATTCTTCATCCTTATTTATTTCCCTTATTCATTGACCCTATAGGTCTCCTTTTTCGTCCCTCCTCGGGCTGTGGATTATTCTAATTTGCTCTTTTTTTTAATTGAACGTAAAAAAATTTGTTCCTACAAGTAAGATTCGCAAAGAATAGCGTTGATGCACACCCACCCCACCTCGTTGGAGGACTGATCTTACTGATGAAATAAAGTTCCATTTTAGCCAGTGATAAGAGGACTCCGCGAAAGTTGAAAGCTAATTTAGGTTAGATTCTTTGAGTTACGTCCGATCAAGCTAGTTTATTTCGGTTAGGTGACGTTACTTAGGTTAGGCTTGGTTATGTTTGGGTATTTAACAAGAGCTGATTGTTTTAGATTGGTTTGGTTAGGTTATTTGAGTTGAAGTTGGATATGTTAACTTGGTTTGGTTAGTTGGGATTAGGCTGTTTTAGGTTGAATTGTTTTGGTGAGGAGAGATTGCGCTGGTTTGGGTTGAATTGTTTTGGTGAGGAGAGATTGGGCTGGTTTAGGTTGAATTGTTTTGGTTATGAGAGATTGGGCTGGTTTAGGTTGTTGTTGTGTTTAGGTCGAATTTGGCTGGTTTGTGTTAAGTTGGTTAGAATAGGTTAGGTTAGGTAAGTTTAGTTAGTTATTTAGCCTAAGTTAGCTAGGTTGAGTTGGTTTAGCTAGATTAGGATAAGCTTGGATCTGTTAATTAAGTTGTTTGGTTTATGTTAGATGAGGCTGGTTTAAGTTGAATGGGTTGGGTTAAGTTAAGTAGATTAGGTTGGTTGGGAGAGGTTAAGTTTAGCTTCAATAAGTTAAATTGTTTAGGTTAGGTTAGATTATGCTGATGTTCAGGTTGATGGGGTAGTAAGGTTAAGGTTGGATAGGGCAAGTTGTTTGGGTAAGATTCGGAAATATTAAAGTTATGTTTCATTGCATTAGTTTGGGTGAGGTTAAGTTGGTTTAAATGAGATTGGTTAGGTTAGGTTGAGTTTCGATAAGATGGTTTGTTAGAATGATTAGAATACGTTAAATTAGGTCGGTTTTGTTTTGTTAGGTTATGTAGGTTGATTTAAGTTAATGCAGGTTAGATGGGATAGGTCAAATTAGATTGTTTGTTTAGATTGTTTTAATTATTTGTGTAGATATCAAGTCTATTTCATTACAGTAGTTTTAGTTAGTTACAGTAGGTTAAAGTAGGTTACTCCGTGTTGTATTACCTGGATTAGATTATGGTAGGCTAGATACCTTGTGTTTTGGGGTTTTTTAATTAGGTTAGGTTAGTTTAGCTTTTGTTTATGTTAGGTTACTTTAGATGTAGGTCGGAAAAAAACATCTCTACTGATCCATAGCTCTTAAACAAGAAACCAGGCATCTTACTCTATGAATTTTCCATTAAGTATGATCTGTGGACAATATAGAAACCTTAATTACTCTTGTTATTTTTTGCTCCTTTGTTTTTTTAATAATATAGAGTAGTTATTCTTCCGCTTTCTGTAGTCTTGTAATTTTTGGTTTTAAAGTTTAGTTTCTCTTTCCAGTTGAAATAGAAGTAACCCAATCTATTACTTTTCGCTCGCAGATTTCGGGTATTGTTACTTTAATAATAATATAGAATTCCACTATTGTTTATTTATATATGTTTGTTTTCTTTCTCAAAATCCATTTTCTTGGTGAGCGTAAAGTTCATTTTAAGGAGAAAATTTCTTAAATTGACTAAATTCGTAATTTTTTTTAATTATTATTGTTACTGATAACACTAGGCAACAAATTATAACTTTTTGTTTGTTACAGACATGTGAATAAGTGTTTCTAATTAGTTCGAGGACGCTGAATCAGAATTTGAAAACCAAAATTCTCTATCACGTCTAGATTTTGTGTAATGAGCCTCCCCCCCCCCTTTTCGCTATTTGTTCTGATTAATAAATAAAAAAATCTTTTTATTTTTTATTTTTTTTACTTGTAAGCAAACAGATTTTAAAAGTGGGGGACCTTACTTCTTTATTCTGGCTTAGGACAGACAGTGTACATCACTGGCGAAGTCGCCCCTCCCCCCCGTGTTCCAAGTTATAAAGATTTTATTTAGCCTTCTCGTTTTTCTTTTGTTAGACATCAAAGTTTGCTTTTGTAAAGACCAGCAATAATCTCCCATCATATTTGGATTAAATTTTCATGGTACCTCGTCTCCATAACCAAAATTGGTGATGAAAATGTTCACCATGTTTATTACTAACCGTTCCCAGATTTTCAGGAAAAAAATCGAGATGAGAACGCAGAAAATGCATTTTAAGTGACATTCTACATCCCATCTTTTCATAGGCTTCCAGCATATCGTTTACTTTTTCTCGGTAATTTGGAGATTTAAAATTGCCAAAAAAGTTTACAGTGACTTCCACAAAGGATGTCCATGCTTTGGATTTCTTTGCTTGAGATACAAAGTGAAAGACTCATCAGAAACACCTCCGCGAATTTGTGGTCCAGTGAAAACTCCAGCTTCTATTTTTACATCAGTTAATGATCCTTTGAATTTGCTTTTCAAATATTGAAAGCCTTCATTTCTTTGATCGATATCCTTTACAAACTTTTCATTAACCCAAATTTAATGTGAAAAGGTGGAAGATGAACTTTTTGGGGATCTTCTAGAGTATCATGCTTAACATTATGTTTGCCAACAATGTGTTCTTCTCTGGCTGGCCATTCTCGCTTTTTATAGTGATTTGAGGGCTCACACAATATCATAGAAAAAGCAAATGGCATTTCCTTCCTCTTCCCATTTAGCCAAGCTGTCAACATTGTGTCATCCTGCGTGCAGCAAATATGAGGGGCCTAATCTTTATCCTGGTCCCCAACTTTGCATCCAAAACAGTATCTGTGGGCTTGCTTCATCGTTACTGCTGTTTCTATTTTTCTCCGTTGTGCCACTGGTGTGAATTGCCCACAAATATCACAAAATATGTTAGGGCTGTTTACACATCCGCGTCTAGAACTTGAAGCCATTACATGATTTCAAATACTAACTTGAACAACCAAACTATATAAAATGTGAGATGCTTATCATAAGGTTCTTATCAGTTATCAGTAGCAGAAATGTTATCACAAATAAGTATGTATTAAAATGAAAAGCTGAAAAAAATCTGTGAATAGAATTCAACGATATTTGAGCTTCAATATAGTCTAGTTCATATATTTTAAAAATGTCAATATATATTAAATATATATATATATATATATATATATATATATATATATATATTATTTATTAATATATATTACATATATTATTTATTAATATTATATATATATATATTAATTATATATATTAAATATATTACAAATTGCATATTGGTACAATATTGAGCAAAAATGTGAAATGGATTGAAAAGTAAAATTCAAATTACACAAAAACTAGACGTGATATGCAAATTCTTAAGACAAATTTGTAATCAGTGCCTAAAAATCATCTAAAATCACTTATTTTCTGCTCTGTAAAAAAAATCGTGTTACACAGTGTAATAATTGAGATTTCGTCATCTTAAGTATGTGTTTCGGTTGGTGCACCGGAATGTAATTAATTGGGCCAAAGAAAGAAAACACTGAAATACCTAAAATGAGTAAAATAACAGGGAAAGAATGAATAAAACAAATTCACAGGGTTGAACGCCATTACCATGTGGATCAAAAGTCGGATTTCTTGTTTCCTGGTCAGTCAGAATCACACCACGAAGTAATTAGGCATTCAAGCAATAGACTGTGACTAAAAACGTACGTTTAAATCTTACTGGTAATAAACGTTGAAGCTCTCAGTATTATAGGATTTTCGAAGGTTAAACAACATTTCAAAGTTAAGGTAACATTTTAATATTACATCTTGATTTGCTTGAGACGAGAGAAAAAAAAAACCGGTAATGCAATATAACAAAACATTAAGCATCCAATTTATCTTTTTACATGAATCATAATCTCTCTTCTCCAAGAAATAAACGGAAGGTGATTTGAATGAAAGCCGGAAAAATCATCGAATTCCTGGTGGATTTGATTGTAGAAAAGTGGAATCAGGGAAACTCTGCGCTTTTTGCCTAAAACATCGATGAATTCATCTTCTACAAATACTCAACCAGGAATTTGATGTACATATGTCCTTGCTTCCATTTTAACATAGGTCATGTTGCTTTTAAAAACGAATTAGCCATTAAATCACCCCGACATACACATACTAAAATTATCGAAAGAGTTTATTTTTTTCTGGAAAACTTTACTATTTGCTTAATTCGAATTTCTCTGGACAATTCGCTTTCCCTTCCTATTATGCAATAGCCAGACTTTAGAAAACTATCCTAATTAACCTAAAAAAATCAGGCAAATAATTTTGGGGTCATATATCATTTGTTTGTTTGATGCTACTGAGTCATGAACTATTTATTATGTTAAGTAATATTTAACGAGTGAATTCGATATTTTTATAAAAGATTTCCGCGCAGTATACGAGTTGTAATATTGATAACGTTAGTCATTTTGATTTATAGAAATTAAGGATTAGAATTTTTTTTACTTCAAGATCGTTTCCCTGGCGACCGCCACCGAGGGCATCGTAATTGAAAAAAACATTCAACCTAATTCCGCGATTAAATTAAAAAATAAGCCACTCTAAAAGCAATAAAACAGCAACAAGGCAAAGTAAACATACAAACGCAATCATCGGAAACCAAAAAGAGAAAAGGTATGCTACTGCGGCTGGTCTAGGATTGCCTTTCACTAGCACCCGAGCATGTAACCAACACCATTAATTTTAGGGTATCACAATCGGGTGCCTACAAAATCTTGCCGAGTGAATACAACGGAGAAACGATAGCGATTCCACTCCGACCCATTAGACTCATAGGTCTCGTGCGCGAAGATCTCCAGTCTGGAAAACTTAAGAAAAATGTGCCGGACAGTCTGGAGGACTACGGAATCGTCGCAATAAGATGCAGGGGAGAGTTACATAAAATCGCGATGTGCCTGTGATTGTGTACGTCTCAGAGACGAAAAAGAAAACCTGCAGTCGTCGAAACATTGGGGGATAGGACCACGGGATCAGTGCAAGGGGGAAAGTTTTGGTTACCTTCGGCTCTATCCAATCGTTCTCAGACAGCCCGATAGCCTGACCTGACATTTATTAATAAGTGTCGAGGATAGCGAAATGCTAATCCGCCCTCACAGTCCTGGCAGAGACTTCTGCACCTTCTTCGACGCGCTCATTTCCGGCAAATCCAACATGTCCAGGAACCCAACAGTTTACACCTCGAGATCGCTCCTGCTTGCTGCAGCCGTGGCATAAAAGGTACTGTGAACCAGAGGATGCGGAGATTTCAATATTTTGAGAGTACTCAGAGCTCTCTGTAAGTCGATTTACATCACAATTTCGACTCCAAACCGGACTCGACACGTAATCTTCCTTGTGCGGCATATTGTCTCCAGCTTGGCCGTCAAAATAGACTCAGTGCCCGGTGGAGACCCGCTAGCTTCAAACAGAGGGGATACACCATTGAAGCCAACGAAGTTTTCGGATTTGGAGCCATCCATTTACACTGACACGGCTCCATCGTGAAACAACGTGGGTTCCAAATTATTCGAATGTAATACTCTGGGCAGTGTAGAAGCTTTGGGAGCAGAGACGTGGTTACAAACGTTCAACGTGGTACTCTCCATAGTAGCGGTCTGAAAAGAACCAGAGGCGCTATCGGCACGAGAGCACGTCGATCTATGGCAATTGTTGCTTCGCTCTAAGGCCTAAAGGCTTAAAATAATATTGGCTATCGCTTCACCTTACGGGAAGTGGTCACTTAGAGGGAGGGGAGAAACTTTGTTTCCCCAGGGAGAGTTTTAGCTCGTGGAGCCACTATCACTACAAGAGTGGCATCTTGGGTACGTAGAACCCACAAAAGGTTTCCGAATGGACAATATGGCAGCAGTTCTATTAGAGCTGAAAGGACAAGGGGCAGATAGTACCTTATTTGCCACAGAGGCGTAGGAATTCCCAGATCACGCAGAGTGCAATGGGACCAGTTGCTTGTCCTCTCGGAATGAGATTTCGCATGCAGCTGGAACAGCCAAAACTTCTTTTCCAAGTAAATATGATATACACTGCTTTAAAGAAACATGGTGGAACGCGACTTGGCACGTCTACAAAAATGATTCGCCGCAAAGGCACATATCCCTTGAAGCTTTAGTGGTACTACCCAGTACTCACCGATTGAAGAATCCTGTCAAAGTCAAACGTGAAGAAAGAATGTAAGAGTGGGCCTCGAAGCACTTCCCTATTTCCTCATCACATGTTGGACCTACTGCCGACCGTTTACTGATCGGCACGTTTTAATGTGATAATTTCTACTGAGTAATACACGATTTCCATCACTTTAACAAATCTTTTTAACAAATTCATGGTGTCGAGTGTAGTGTTACAGTCACTGACGAGATATTAAGTACGGATAGAACTCATCAAAACAACCTGAAGAAGGTTAGCCGCATTCACATGAATGGTCCGGTCCCAGAAATGCCAACCTTTGATTTTCTACCAACTTTCCAAGCCAGGGTCTGAATCTAGAGAAACATAAGCCTTTGGGTAGCATTTTTCCATCACTTAAACTGATAACAAGAAATGGCTTGAAGCTGGCGTCTCCCATTCTCCATTCACCTTACCTTTAGATTATTTTCCCTGGGATATCACCCGAAAGAAGAAGTCCTTCTTCTCTTTTGAGTCTTCAGGGGCCGGGGGCGCCTCAAAAAGTTCTTACACGGGGGCGAATTTAGACTACAGAGGATTTCTCACTGAGTCATGATTCGCCCCATGGAAAACCCTCAGTCTGTAAAGGGTGTCGTGGTATGACATTACATTATATCAATACCATATTATATCTATGGGGAAGGGACCAATAACTTAAAGGCGAACCGACAAAAGGGACGGAACGCCACGAGTTTCGACGGGCAAAACAACTAGATAAGAGTGCAATGAGTTCAGTTATATCATGGGCAATGGCAAAGCTCAAGGTTATTTAAAGAGACATATACAAAAATATAATTTTATTAACAAAAAAATAATAAGAGAATTGATGGGAAAAATTACATCAGTAAACGAGGGGGCGAATCGTAGTTATGCATTAGACTATGAAGTTAAAATTTAATGTATTACTGGAGGAGACTATTCAATTAGGAAGGCATAAACTCAAATGGGTTACTGAAGGGGGAGAGGGGTTGGGTTACGGAGGATTCCGGGTAAGACGACGGGGTAAAAGGCTTCATGGATGTCTTCTGCACGTGAGGCGAGGGCGCTCAAGACTTCTGAGCGGGAACTTAAAGTGATGACGGTTCTCCAAAAAAGGTTGAGGGGCGGTAACGTCTGGTCCAGGGAAAAGTATTTCGGCCACCCGAAAACGAGGGGCGAACGAGGAGGGCTTCGACAGCAGTTGATGAGACCAGTCGGAAAAATCATTCAAGAGCGATCGTTAAATGGAATTACCTCACTGGCTGGGGCTAATTCTAATACACAAATAGTTCAGCTGTCACTTTGCTTTGTTGTTAGCACTTGTCTTGGAACTAGAAGAATCTTCTTGGGTCCGGGCGAGACTTCTAAACTCTGTGTCTCCTCATGGGAGTCGAGCACTATTTATGTCTGAGGCTCTACTCGCGGGGGGCTAGCGGAAAACAGCTCTATTCTCGAATGTCCTCGAATCTTCTTGCCGAGGCTATTCTAACCCGCGTAAAGATGGACTGTGGTGAACGCGGTTCGAGGCTACCGCTTGTGGAAAGGGGTTGAGGGGTTAGGCTTATCAATTTAAGCCTAACAGAATCTTCTCCAGCACATGGAAGTTCCGTGCTGGACAAGAAATTCCACGTGGAATTCCCTCACAGAGGGCAAATTCTGGGTCTATGTCCACATCAGATGGTTCTCTAACAGGAAATCTACTCCCCATGGTGACAAGGATCAGGAACGGTAACAAAAAGCCGGTGGTTTATAAATGTTATTGTGTTAGTCGTTGCAGCGGCATGCCGACCTCCATCTGCAAATAGTGGGGGGATGGGTCTAATAAAGGAGGCGGAAGGTTCAGTGGAACCAAGCACCCCTTGTCCATCTAAGGGTTTCTCCAATTTGAGTAGTGCCATCGAGAGCATTAATCGTGACGAGGTTCCCCTCGTATGGGGAGCTTGCGCTTCGCTGCACTCTCTAACACTTTAGGCTGTTGGCATCTACATATATTTGTCCTTTGAAACCGTTTTTTTAACCATATTTTATTACGTTTTTTATTATTTCTTTAAACAAAAATTTAATCAAAGTTAAAGTAAAAGGAAACAAAAAATTAAATATAATAAAAAGTTTACTGGTTCATTATTAACCCACATCCTACAAAAATTAATTCATTTTTAATATTGAACTTCAAACCGCTTCTTTATTTTAACAACCAGGAGGTTTTTTTTCTCCTTTTCCTCTTGTCTTCTTCTTCTCTTTCTTATCCATCTCCTATTCCTTTCTCTCTAAACTTCTCCTCCATCTTATTCTTATCCTTCTTTATTTTATTTTCTTCTCGTGCTCTTCAATTTTTTCTTCTCTTCCACTTATTTATATATTTATACTATGCTTCTCCTCCTCCACCTCCTCTCCTCCTCCAACTCTCTCCCCTCATCCTGTAGTTCTCTTCTTCTTCTTTCTTTTGTTCTTTTCCTATTCTTCCTATTCTTCTTCTTTTTCTAATCATCATCGTTTTCTTAAACTTCTCATTCAACTCCTCCTCTTCTTCCTTTTCACTTTTTTCTTATCTTCTCCTTCTTCTTCCTCACCTAATCCTCACCTTAGTTCTTTTCATATTCTCCTACTCTTTCATCTTCTTTTTCTACTATTGTATTTCATTCTATTTAACTTATCCCCAAATTTCCGTTCTTAAGATATATTTTGAGGGACAAAAGGAGCGGCTTATTCCCTCCTTATTTAGCTCTGCTCGTCTTTAGATGCCAGTCGATATTTTCTCCTGATTCAAATAAAAATGCAGCCATGGTTAAATTTTTTTTTAAATCCTGAATCTCGCAAATTATAATAATAACCAGGCAATGGATTTGCTACTAAGATTAAAATTCTAAGCCTAAAAAAAGCAGCCATGGTTAATTTTTTATAAATTTTCTGAACTTCCCTAATTATAATAATTTTAAAATGGAACTAAACTAAATTTTCTCCCTTTTAAAATATCACGTTGCTAAAATATAGTTATAGAAGATATATAAAAATTAATTTTCTGAACTTAACCATTTTGTTTTTTGATATTATAAAGGAATTATTAGAAATAACTTTGATAAAAAAAACATAAGTCAACCAAACTAAGATGAAATTTTATTCAAATACTGAAAAAATTCCCTTCTTAAATTATAGAGTTAGTGAAGTGATATCTTGATTTTAGAAACCTGCAAAAACATACCAGGTTACTCATTAACTAAGTCCAAAATATTTTACCATTTTTGCACTTCTTTCTAAAAAATCCCGTTTAAAAATAAATCCAAACATTATATAATAACCTTTATTTTCAAAAATGTTTCATCCCTAATTCTTATATTTTGTATCGTTGTTCATTTGAAAGCTTTTCTTAGAAAAGATAATTCTTCTAAGTATTGATCGAAACTTAGCCAATAATATATTAGTAAACGATCAAAATTCTCTCCCTTTTTATCCAAAGCAGGTTTTGAATTCCTTTGGTGTTTTAAAAAACAAAAATGATGAAGTTCAGAAAAATAAATATACAAGAGGAGCTGCTTCGTCACTCCTCTTTACAGCAGGATTAGATAAGATTTATTAAGTGCTGAAAATACAAAAAGTACATTTTACATTAATCACGTAATTAATTGCCAAATATAATTGCAAAATATAAGGATAGTTAATAGTGTGGAAAAGGAAAATTGCGTGTAGAAGAGAAAGCTCTGAGTCGAAGTAGAAGTATTAAAGCTTCCAGAAGTTAGTGAACATCGGGTATTTAGATACATATTTATATACATATTTAAAGTCGAAAATTTACAGTTTTACATTTTAGATTTATGATTTTTAAAATAATTGTTTAAAAATAAAATATTCATTTACGTTTTGTTATCTATACATTTTTGTTATTATTTAAAGTTTCTGTTAAATTCGAATACTTCTTACTTGACACTTTTATATGCTAGGACTTTTTAAAGTACTTTTAATTTATTATTTGAGCTTCGCAGGTAGACCTTCGGTTTATGGCCTATGGTCTATTCGGCTTTAGAAATGACCTTGGTAGAAATCTTTTTTAATTCCAGTACATATCTTTAATAATTAATGTAGTTTTGCTGTATTCTTTTCACATCGATGCTTATTTTCTTGGATTAAAGGCCACAGAATAACTTATATATATTGGAATTCTTTTAAAATACGGCAAAAAAACAATCCTCAAGATTTCTTTTTTTTAATCGAAATTTGTGCTCATACCTTCATTTTGCTTTACCCATTTTTAGGTGCAAGTAGCAATTTTCACCTGAAAAAGAATAAGAGTGAAAATCCATTTTAGAAATAGTTTTACTAAAAGTTCCGAATATAGGAAATATTAGCAGCCATGTCTACCTTTTAATGAATTTTATGAACTTTGCTATTTGTAATTCTTTTTGCCTTAAAAAAAATTGCCAAACCTTCGATACTCATATTCTTTTCTGAACATCACCATTTTGTTTTTTTTTCAAACTCCAAAAGAAGACTTAGAAAGAAGTTGGATAAAAACTTAAACTATACCTGGGGCATAACAGAACTAAGAAAAAAAATTCTATTATTATTAAAAACCTCAAAAAAATACCGTTTTTAAAATATAGTGTTATGGATTATCTAATATTTTAGAATTTTGTAAATCAAAGAAATTACAAATCGTGAAGTTCTGAAAATTAATTAAAATTTAGGCATGGCTGCTGTTTTATTTTATAGTATATTCATAGGTTTTTTCGAAGTTGCATCTAAAATAGTTTTTTTATTTTAATACTAAGTCATTCATTATCAAAGCAAAAAAAATATTTACTATTTTTTCATCCGTCTCCAAAAATCCTGTTCTTAAAATATAGAGTTAGTGATGCTAAATTTTTTTAACTTCATCATTTGTAATTCTTTGTGCCTTAAAAAAATCCCAAACTTTCGATACTAATATTCTTTACTGAATTTCATAATTTATTTTTTTTCAAACTCCAGAGGAGGTCTTAGAAAGAAATTGGATAAAAACTTAAAATATACCTGGGGCATAACCGAGCTACTATAAAATAAAATCTAATATTCTTTAAAACCTCAAAAAATGCCGTTCTTAAAATTTAGTGTTATAGAGGATTGAATATATCCAATTTTCTAGAACTTTTTAAAACAAAAAAATTACAAATTTTGAAGTTCAGAAAATTAATTAAAATTTAGGCATGGCTGCTGTTTTTATTTTATCGTATATTCTTAGGTTTTATCGAAATTGCATCTAAAATAGATTTTTTATTTAAATACAAAGTCATTCATTATCAAAGCAAAAAAATTTACTATTTTTCCATCTGTCTCTAACAATCCGGTTCTTAAAATATAGCGTTCGTGATGATGATCATCATCATTATAAAAATAGAAATTGAAATAGCAATAAACGTAAAGATAAATTAGACGATAAAAATCGACTAATAATTTATCATAACGAAGAAAATAGTTTTAGATGCTTGAAAGGAAGAAATGAAAGTATTAAGAAAATAAATGAAGATAAAATGGAATAAATGAATAGGCAAAGAAATTATTTCATAACAAGGAAATATTTTTTAGATATGTTATCAACTTTCTTGTGGGATCGAAATAACACGATGACGAAGTAATTATAATTCGGATCTTTTTATATACTTAAAATAATAAGGAGATAACCATCGATGAAATTTACGGAAGAAAGATTGGGCGTATTTACGATCCCCGCAGCCACTGTTTTTTCCTTTTAGTCTCGTTCAAGTCTAGTCGTGAGCGACTCTACATCTGACTATGTCGGTCAGTCCCCATTTTTTTTGTTTTGTTTTGTAATAACATCATACCTATTCGGCTGATTATAACGAAAATTGAAAACTTTATGTTGTTTGACATTCTCTTCCGAATGCTATAATTGCCAAACACCTCTCAAGGTTAGCCCGGAAATTACTTTGTTTTAGCAATAACATCATAACTATTTGGCAGATTCTAACGTAATTTGAAACCCTTATGTTGTTTTACATCTCTTTCGAATGATATAATTTCCAAAGTCTTCCCAAGGTTAGGCCTGGAATTATTTTGTTTTGCAATAACATCATAACTATTCTGCCGATACTCTGCTAGACCAAACTAGGCTATAATAGGCTATACTCTGCTAGGCAAGCCTAGAATTGGCTATACTATGATAGGTTAATATATGTTAGGCTCTACTCTGCTAAGCTATGCTGCGATATAATGTACAAGGGCAAGATATACTATGCAGATTTAGGCTATAAAATTCTATGCTAGGATAGCATATAGTATGTTAGGCTAGACATTACTAAGCTATGCTTGATAGGATATAATAGGATAGTATAGGCTTTATTTGTCTAGGATAGTTAATGCTAGACTAGGATATACTAGGCTAGGCTCAGCTATGCTAAGTTATACTAGGCTAGATAGGGCTATACTATGCTATGATAAGGTAGGCTAAGGTATAGTAGGCTAGGAAGGGATATGCTAAGCTATGCTAGGCAATACTATGTTAGGCTACGATAGGCTACCTTACCAAGGCTATAATAGGCTAAGCTATACAAGGTTATTCTAGTCTAGGGTATCGTATGTTATACTAGGCTATATTATCTTAGGTGTGGTTATGCTAGGATAGGTGATAGCAAGCTAGCCTATAGTATTCTAGGCTAAGCTAGGCTATTTTAAGCAAGGATATATTCGCTATTCTTTTAGTAGCCTATTCTAGCTTAGCTATACTAGGCGAGGCTCCTCTAGGCGACGCTAGGCTAGGCTACAGTAAGGTAGGCTACACTAGGCAATGCTACGATAGGCAAGGGTATATTTACTAGGCTAGGCTAAGCTAGACTATACTATAATATGCTAGGTTAGTCTAGGGCCTACTAAGCTAGGCTAGGCTAAACTAGGATACGATAGGCTAGGCTACACTAAGCTAAGTTAGGATAAAATAGGCTATACTATGCTAGGATATAATAGGCTAGCTGTGCTAAACTAAGCTAAGTTAGGATAAAATAGGCTATACTATGTTAAATAATAATAGGCTAGCTAGATTATACTAAGCTGGGTTAGGTTATGCCCGGCACAGCTAAGCTATTCTATTTTAGGCTAGGCTATCCTATGTTTGGCTAGGTTTGGCTATACTAGGCTAAAACAGGGTAGGTTATAATATGCTATCCTTGGCTATGATATGCTATGGTATACTAGGCAAGTTTAAGCTAGGCTATACTAAGATATGCTATGCAAGAAAATACTACGCTATGCTAAGCTAGGTCATTCTCTACTATGCTATGCTAAAGTATGTGGCTATACGATGTTATTTTAGCATATGTTAGACTATGCTATGCATATACTATTCTGTACTATGCTATGCTATACTATGACATGTTAGACTTGGTTATGTTATACTATTCTGTGTTATATTATGCAATGCTGTGCTATGCTATAATCTGATATGTAATAATATTCTATAATATACTATGCTCTAATCTGCGATGGTATATTATGCTATACTATGGAATACTGTGCTATTAGTGTGTGTCAATCTTTTCAACGTTTTAGTTAAATAAATGAGCGGTGTTCACAATTTGCAGCCCTACTTATGAATTCTAGTTATTTTTTTTTATTCTAATATAATTTTACTTTTAGTTGGTTAGCTACTTAAAAGTTTTGACTTATTTTTGTCATCTTGGGGAATTAAATGACTATTATTATTATTGGAACATATTCATCAGTGTGCTGAAGATTACGTGACCTTCACTACTACCATCCACCAGTGGGATTTGACCTACATTTGCTTTTAACATTAGGACAAGACTGGCGACATTCACACATATGAACACCTAAATTGAAAATAGCGGATTTTTTACCATCTCAATTCCAAACTAAGGTTGACGTTCTGAAAGGTAGATGTAAGAAACATACTTAGAAGCCAATTTTGACAAAGGATATTTACCCTAATGTGCTTGAAAAGTGGAAACGAGGGAACAGTTCTTTTCTAGCCCTGTTGTAAATTCAAGAGTCACGATCTTAAACAGATCCAAAATGACTGGGAGCAGGCCAAAACATGTGCCTTGAGAGAGGAGAGCTACAGGCCTAAGACATTTTTATTACAAAACTAGACAATTTGTTGATATGCTCTGACGCAAGAATGAAATTGTTTTTTACTATGAATTTGGTTGCCCTGGTTGCAAAAACGAAACTCAAATTAATTTAAATCCCCTCTGGAGATCAAGATCTCTGTGAAGCAACTTGCTTTCATTAAAGGTCAGAGAGAAATGATTACTTCTTTTGGACCACATCAGGTATGGTTTCGAGATTAATTTGAGTAAAATAGACAAGTCAATAAGTAAAGGCGACAAGAAGGTGAAGGAAGAAGAGTTGCTTACGATAAGTAGGCCAGTGTTTCAATGCCATCAAGTGAAATAATTTTCTCTCTTGAAGAAAATGAAGAACAAATAGCTGATGTTCAAGATGGAAAGGATTGAATTTATGAAATGACATTAAAAATACCAACTACAAATTCCATTAAAAAGCAACCCGGGAATTATTGTGAGAGGGCAATAACATCATAACTATTCAGATGACTCTAACGAAATTTGGAAATCTTATATTGTTTTACATTCTCGTTCAAATAATATAATTGGCAATAACATCATAACTATTCGTCCGATTCCAACGAAATTTGAATCTCTTAAGGTGTTTACATTCTCTTTCGAATGATAGAATTGCCAAGATCCTCCAAGGGGACTCCGGGAATTATTTATAGTTTTGAAGGTCGTAAGGTCATAAATCAGAATAAGTGAGGGCACGCGACATTTTGATCAGTAGAACTTGTTTATTAATCCAATTTTTATTTGGCTATAAAATAAATATGTGGTTTTCCTACCTGCCTTTCTTTTTTCATACAATTGTAGCTGGATAAAGCTTAAAAAAATCCGAAAGAGACCTTCCTTTCAAAATCACGAGAGTATATGCGATATAATACTTATAACAAAGAAGAACTTTACTGCAATAAATTTTCGTCTATTGCAAATTGCTAAAATCAGGTTATAACTTAGTGCCTCAGCGTTCATTAGAAATTCCAAATGAGCATTAGAGGAGAATTATTCACTGCAATAAGCCTGACGTAATTTAAACCCTTTAAACTCAGAGTTAGTTTCCTAGATTTAAATCCTTTAAACTGCGAGTTACTTGACCAGATTATAAATCCTTTGAACTCCATGTTTCTTAGATAGATTTAAACCATTTAAACTTCGAATATCTTGACAAGATTTAAACTCTCTAAACTCCGTATTTCATGACAAGATTCAAAAACTTTATATTCTGTTTTCTAGACAAGATTTAACCCATTAACATTCCATATTTCTTGACTAGATTTAAAAGAATTAAATTCCATATACGAGGACTGGTCAATAAATTTTGCAATTCGGATATAAGGAAACGAGATATGAGGAAAAGTGGTTTATTATTTTTCAATATAACTACCCTCGACGTTAATGCACTTGCGCCACTTGTCCCTGAGGCTTCGAATTCCCAACAAACAGAAATCTGCCGACTGCTGTTCAATCCACTCCTGGACGGCGAGCTGGACATCTTCATCGTCCCCAAACCTGCGTCCACGCAGTGCAGCCTTGATCTGGCGGAATAAAAAGTAGTCGCTAGGGGCCTGATCTGGACTGTAGGGGGGAAAGTTAAACTCCTCGAATACGCACTCGCGCAGGGCATCTTGTGCAACTCTGGCCTTGTGGACAGGGGCATTGTCGTAGAGGAGAAGGACACCGCGTGTCAACTTGACGCAGCGCTTCTGACGGATGCACTTCTTCAACCCAGCCAGTTCCTTGGCGTAATATTGGCCTGTGATGGTCCTTCCACGAGGTACATAGTCTACCATCAACACTCCCTCAGAATCCCAGAAGATGGTGGCCATGATCTTCCTGGCTGAGGGTTAAGTCCGGAACTTGATGGGGTTCGGAGAGTGCCTGTGCTTTCAGGCCGTGCTTTCGAGCTTGGTCTCGGGATCCCAGTGATGGACCCACGTTTCATCATCTGTCACTATGAGTGACTTGAATCCCGTCGGGTCTTGGTTGTACAGGAGCAGCAGCTCCTCCGAACTTTGACGACGTTGAAGTTGATCATGGGACGTGAGGTTTCGTGAGGTTTCTAGGGACCCAACAGGCATAGACCTTGGTCATGGCCAAATTGTCGTAGATGATGTTGATAACACTTCCATGTGATATTCCAAGTTCTCGCTCGATTTCTTCGACTTAAACCCGTCGATTTTCGAGGATTATCCTCTCTACACGGGCCACATTGTCCTCGTTGGTCCCGTCTAACGCGCGTCCTGGACGGGGGCCAACTTCAAGGGACTCACGACCATGGCGGAACTCCCTATTCCAGCGAGCAATGGTTGCATAGGAAGGGGCGTTGTCGGTGTACACTGCAACCATGCGTTCATGGATCTCTTTTGCATTCTTGCCTTCCTTGGTCAAAAGTTTGATCACTGCGCGGTGCTCAACCTTCTTCATTGTTGAAAAATTTGTGACTACGATCTGCGATCAGCTACTGCTTCTTAAATAGACGAGGCAAGGGGGTGCGGCTGCAGGTCCTGACTTGTCATAACTTGTCCTAACACCCCACAAACAGCCATCCCCCTTCCTCTGTTTTGCCCTACCGATTCGCAAAACTTATTGACTGCCCCTCGTATCTCGATATTTAAACTCTTGAAGCTTCACGTTTTTTAACTAGTTTAGATCATTAAACTCCGTATTTATCGACAGTATTTAAAGCCTTCAAATTCCGGCTTTCTTGATTAGATTTAAACCCTTTGAACTCCTTATTTCTTGTGGAGAATTAAGCCTTTTGAATTTCGCAATTCTTGACGATATCTAAACCCTTTAAACACCTTATATTATGACGAGATTTAAACCGTTTTAATACAAATTTGTTAACTAAGATTTAAACCATTTTAAGTCCTAATTTATTGAAGAGATTTTAACTCACTATTTTTGGATATCTATATCCTTGAAGCTTCATATTTTTTTAGTTTATTTAGACCCTTTTTAAACTCCATATTTCTTTAGTTGATTTACATCCTTTAAAATCTGTATTTCTTGACGAGATGTAAATCTTTTTTACCGTATTTTGTACAGATTTAAACCCTTTAAACTCCGTATCTCTTAAGATTTAAACCCTTTAAACTAAATATTTTTTGACGAGATTCAAACCCTTTAATCTCCGTAATTTTTGGCGAGAGTTAACACTTTAATGTCCGAGAGTTAAACCGTTTGAACTTTGTAATGCTTATAGACATTTCACGTGAGACAGTTAAATATTAATTTACTGTCGAGATTTTTTTTTTTTTGGGGGGGGGGGGGTAGAGCAAGAAATTATTGTCATATTTTAGGAAAAACTGATAGATTGCACTTAAACAAGAAATCAATAAAAAAATTCCAGTTTTGGTTAAATAAATACTGGCACGTATTACTTCCTCGAAATAGTACGTATATTATCACGAACATTAATATGTAGGTTAATATGTACGTTAATCCACACAAATACATTAACCCACAGGATTTTATGTAATTGTATGTAAAACGTTTTTGGAAAAGTAATTTTACAGGCAATCGCCTTTGTTATTTCTTTAGAAATAAAACAAAACCAAGGAGGGCAATTCAATGCTGGAAAAAATAATATAACGTTCATAAAGGAAAGTTTAAGTTAGGGGAAATGAAACCTTTTGGAAATAACATGGACATAGCGATAAACTATTAAATATTGTGACCATGAAGGTGCGCAACTCTCCCAAGGTTGCCTAATCTCCTTGATGCTGCAGAGTGTGCTTTCAATGCGGTGCGTGGGTAGGACCAGAGGATTTTCCTGACTCCTCGTCTTCAGTGCCTCAACTAGTCTCTTCTATAATCTCATCGCTTTGTGTATCTACAACACATTTACACTTCACCTAAGTTCACCATTTACTTCACAAATTTCTCCTCATAAATTTTCTGGCAGAGATTCCCTCGTTAGTGTCGCATATCTTGACTAGAAATAATAATAATCCTTCAATATTTTAAATGGGATTTCATAATTTCAAAGAATTATATTCCACATATTCGTATGTTACTTTATTCCTGTATATTGAAAACATGCACATATACATGCTCATTAAAAAAACGTGTACGAATCATTTTGAGCGTATCTGACCAAGGGATGTGCGTAAGTACAGGTCCCTGTACTTTTATTTGCGTTGGTCGCTTTTATCTGAATCGGTCAGACTTTTTGTCGCTCTTGTCATAAGAAGTAACTTGTACGTAACTGTGGAATAGTAGTGTGCTTTCCTGTGTGTACTTTACCCAGGTGGGGTTTAGGAATGGTCATTGCTATTTAGTAAGAACGACCAATATTATGTAGTAACAATGGTCTTTAACTGACTTCTTTAACTCCTGTAAACACACAAGGGGGTGTTAATTGTAGCATGGAAAGAGAGCAATAACTGAAAACGAGGGGTTGCATACCTTCCCACTGCGAATGAGGGGAGATCGATCTGCTGATATATATCTTACACACATTTTCATTACGGTGAACATCAAGATTCTGTTTAAATTTAAGAAAATATACCGAAACAGCTGTTCGCATATCCGACAGTTTTGAGGTTAGCGACGAAAGAGTAAATATCGGCGGGGCATTTTGAGGACTAAAAGAGTCCCTACTTCTCAGTTTTCTATAAGCCTCGAGGAATTTGTTCCCTCTATTCGATTCCTTCCCTCTTTAACTGCACCAGAGTTAAGGTGTAACTATTGGACATTGGATTTAAAATGGTGAATATATATATATATATATATATATATATATATATATATATATATATATATATATATATATATATATATATATTTAGGTTAAATAAGCAGGTTAAATTTAGGAAGTTAATTACTATATTATAACTTCTTGGTAGCGACGTTTCGGGTAGGAACCGATTCTCAAGGATGTGAGATTATAAATATATACAAACATAAGAACTTTTTAGAATTCATCAGATATTTATAAATTAACTATATGGGAAATGGGAAGCAGCAGAGGTGGTAATATTCAAATTATAAAAATGCAGAGCTTTTAACTATTAGGGAATGGGAAATATGTTTTTGTTTTTATATAAAACTGAGATTAATTAGTTTTGGGTGTCTTCACTGTAAAAAGGGGGAGATAATAGAAATATTTGAAAGATAGGGATTGTTTTGGGGGAGTGGATTTGGCGTGTGTAATTTGTGGATGATTATAGTTGTAGTAAAAGTGGAAATGAGCTTGTGTCAGAGTTTAAAGTGGGGTTTTTAAATCTAATATAAAGAGATTCCAGTGTACGTAGTTGGTTTTCGTAGTTTGCTGTCTTTAATTGATAAATTATTTAAGTTTGGTTTATGGTGTGGATGTCTGTTTTCGTAGTGTATTCGGATAGGGAAGAAGTCTGGAGTAGTGAGTGGGGCTCCAGTTCTATGCTGCTGCCTAAATGTGTGCAAATACGGGTATATAGTGTGCGCTGTGTCGATCCCAAATATTGAGGCATAAGACCTGTCTGTTAACGCCAGTCGTGCCATGATCATCAATTCCTTGCCTCTTGAAATGAGAGATGATCCGTAACCTGAATAGCCAGGATTTCTTTTCCTAGGAGATACGCACCACATTACTTCGGAAGAGCGGGGTGCAACTCTCTACAAACAACACAATTGAGCATAAGCGATAGGGACCTATTGTGTACGGCATTGAAGTAACTTATACACTCCTTGGGTAAACCTGACTTTACACGCCTACAGGAGCGATTCGTATGGCCAAAGAGGTGGCATTAGTAGCACTTCCGCAGCAGTAACACGAATGATTGTACGAGGCAGTAATATCAACTGGAACTCATCGACTCAGGAAACCTGTCACGGTCGAACGGGAAGGAGAGCATAGTAGATGGTCTCGAGGCCCCTGCCTGTTTTCTCATTAGACTGTCGACTTTAATTGTTCAAAGTGTAGGCCAGTTATAAGGTGATATCGTCTATGGAGTTAATCCACGAGTTCCGTTGCGTACAACACTCATTTCACGAAGTTCATGATAGAGTGCGGTGTCACACTCACCGACGACGCATTAAGGGCACTGAAGGGCACTAATCATGGCCTTGTCGGGTGAATCCGATGCAATCGACAGAACCGTCCGAGAAACGGGTCATCTTCTGCTCATTACTAATTAAACTAGCTAATGCTCTCATATGTAGGATTAGGTTGCCCCTGGCCAACATGCTGCCATCAGTGAATCGAATAACTAGAAATCGTTTGAAACCAGCGTCTTCGAAAATGTCACGTAGTCTCCCAATTAGGAACCACGCCTAAATGAGGCTCCACTCAGCGCACTGCAAAATTGGTCTTGGTTTTGGGCACACCAACCGAGGGCACCTTGAAGGTGGACGTGTCGAACATGGCCTGGTCACTTGCTGAAACGGCAGAGGACACGTCCGTCCCTGGAGCTCCCGTGGAAGGAGTGGAACCCTTATTCCTCTTTGTCTTCTTCCTAGTTCATTTTTTGAGGATATGAGGGTGAGGAATGAACTCGCTTTTATCCACGAATGGAAAAAAACACCTAGATTGGATGGACAGGGGTCAGCAATATGTCTTTCCGAAATGAAGAAGCTCTTGGCTGTAAAAGAGGCACCAGGCCAACGAAGTGTTTGGCATCAAGCCTAGGTTCTACCACATAGAATATCCTGCCATATCAGACTAAATCACATCCAGGACCATGTCCGTCTCAGGTGGGCCTCCATGTTACCATCTCTCCCCCTCCACAAGGCATCACGGATTTCATTTAGGGGACTTTTTTCCGTGTTGAATCTGGCCGGCAAAACAACAACCATAGGGAAAAATATGGGCGCAGGTATGCCGACCCCCTGCAAACCTAAATGCAGGACTGCAGGAATGTAGGTAGGGACTTGGACCAATGGGCTCTGCTATCTGTTGTCTCCCCTAATGTGGTTGGCTCTATCGAGCCGCTCACAACAGGAAGAGTCGATTTTGGGCCACTTGGTTGCTATCCTACCAGTCCACTATGATAGTAAGGGAGAGACTGGAGTCGCTCAACAGCGCCCCCAGAGAAGGAGATGATGGGGAATCCCTCCCATTCGAGGTTCTAGGAGAGAAGTAATCTTCCTCTCCGGTTAAAGAGAGTTGGATATGCCCCTGATAAACCACAGTGGGGGTACATTCTTTTCAGAGGTGGAGGTGCTAGAGAGTGGGTGCAAAGGTAGCAAAAGGGAAGCCCCTTTGCTGCATACGCATGGACGTCCGCCCCGACATCTAAGTAGGGTGAGGGTGCACTTGAAGTCGAATCCCTAGGCGCATTCCCACTTTACCCTTGTATTGTCACCATAATTTAGAAACCAAAATTACTAAGTATGTTAATAGAAAATGTCTCCATAGGATCAGAAAACTTTAGAATGTGATCATTTACACATAATCGTCCCCGTTCCAGCGATGATGGGCTTTGCCGATCCGGCTCGTCCTTCAGGCGAAATTGTTGTTGGAACTTTAACCAAAATGGATGGGCCCGCTTAGCCACCTTATGTATGTGCTGGAGGAATGTGAGCAAAGTCGACGGCCCAGCACATCCCGTACCTACTTCTTGCCATACCCAGCGATTCTTTGGACCTTGTAGTAGGTAGAGACTTTATGGTATACATTGCCACTCGACTAAGGCTCATAAGAGGACGAAAGTTCGCCGAGCAATCAGAACCTCTGTGGATAGAAGGATAGAAGAGCAAGTTTGGAAAGGGATAGGAGGGTAAGTACTGAAGAGAAGTAGAGATAGCCGGGTCTACTAAGAAGTAGGGTAGGTGATACCTATTATTATTATACCCTGGTGCTAAGTGATCCCAGGATGGCATGCAGTCAACAAGGCACCATGGGTACCGGACCGAACACTATAAAAGGCAGGACAAAGTTCGGGTAGAAAAGGTTGAAAATATAGCAGTAATACTACTTAATAATATTAATAATAACTAATATTATTAAATAATGATAATACTATAAATAGTAATAATATTACCCAACAATCTTAATATATAATAATTATAATATATAATTCTAATAAATACAATAAAACATAATGCTAAATAATTATTATAAATAATATAAAAGTATGTAATATTGAATAATAGTAATAAAATACAAGTAAATAATAATAAGCAGAATGATAATAACAATAATAATTCTAATTATAATAAATAATAATAATAAAAAGTTAAAGTAGTCTGAGTGGGGGTGAGGAGAAAGCGCACCAGCCGACAATTCAGGTGAACCCAGTGACAGAGCTTCCCTAATTTGCTCTCAGGGCAGAAGGATGAGCGGCTCCTCCAGATACCAAGTGTAACAGGCTCCAGAGGGCACACTCCTGCGGGGGAGAGGAGAAAGAAGAGAGCTGGGGGAGAGGGGAGAGAGAGAGAAATAGAATATATATATATATATATATATATATATATATCATGTTTTATTAGAAGCGACCGCTAGTTTCGAATTAATAATTCTTTTTTCAATATTCTCGATTTGTCTTATATTCGCCTTTTCTTCATTAGTTAACCTGTAGATAAGCGTACCAATGAAGAAAAGGCGAAAATATAACAAATCGAGAAGATTGAAAAAAGAATTATTAATTCGAAACTAGCGGTCGCTTCTAATAAAACATGATATATATATATATATATATATATATATATATATATATATATATATATATATATATATATATATATATATTGTGAGAAGTAGAGAGGGAAAATAATAAAACAGCAATCAGGGTGATGAAAGGCAATTTAAAATAGATGGATTTTCCAAGCAGGCTTAAAAGATAAAACCAGATTAGACGAATATCGCTCGAAAGCGCATTCAACAGTTTTAGCAACCTACGTAATAAAGTCGCCCAATGAAGATAGGTATGAAAAACTGCCACCTTAGTTGAACCTTAGAATTGAAGACCTCACGAATTTTTTGTGAAGAAGTCAATAAGGAAAGATAATGTTGGACGAGAAAGTGTAAAGGCCTGTCTAAATTTAAGAGATTTATAAATTTTCGGAAATTTCATAGAAGACTATAGAATTACGTAATAAATGCGTCACTTGAAAGAATCAAATACGCTGCCAAATAAAAGACAACATTCTTCTCAACCGGATTATTGAGGCTGAGGGCAGAGTTTGAGAGTTAATGAAGATGAAATAGAAGAAATTTGCAGAATTCAATGTGACAGCTAATGAAATCAAATATATACTTTCCAACCAAATCCCTGTTGAAATGGGACCAAATGTACGCCAGTTTTCGCACCATATAAACAAAGGATCATTACATAAGGAGAGAGTGGCACCGAAAAGATATTGACATTTGGCCCAAATCATGGAGGGCAATATATCTCTCCAGCAGGAAAATTCATGCGAAGGACAACTTGACGATTTTCAAATTTAAAATAGTTCATCTTTAGGAAAATGGCCGAAAGCCAGTAATATTTGATTAGATATTATGAAAGTAAACGACCATTCTTAGAATTAAATGCTTATAGGACAGAAACATAATAAATAAAAGAAAGGTCAAGCGTGAAATACGTTTGCACAAAGGAAGAGAGTAAATACAAAACATTAAAGACTATATGAGAAATCTCACGGATTAAAAATCCATAGAAGTGGAGTATAAGTCTATCCAGTCAAACATAGTCTTAGTATTATCTTAAAAGCAAGATAGAGGTTCAACAATACTGCATGGGAACTACTGTATAGTTAGCTTAGGGATCAAGCCTGTAAAACATTTGCAAAATTGTAAATTCACTGCTTCGAAAACTAAAACTCAGATTCAAATTGCTTATCCCATTTGCAGCAATGCGTTCGTGCAACCACGCGGCAACACTCACGAGTACTTCAGAGATGAGTGACAAATGAGATATAGTGGAGGGAGGTCTAAGGTTGATTATCGTTTCATTATTTTTCAGAAGCGGCTTAAGTGTCCCAACTGTCCCAAGTTTGTAAGTATGTAAAGTTTGGGAGAAGAATAAAGGGTAAAGTGGATGAGTGAAAATGTCATCTGAATGATGAAAGATTTTAGGATGTTTCTGAAAAAACGATTTGCAATTACTCGGGAAAACTTTATTCATAATACGATTTTCGGAAGTTACGGCTTCCTTCTTCATGACAAAAACAATAATATAAATTCAAGAGTTCAAGAAAAAAACGTTACCTTATGGGTTATATTTTAACGTGTAGACTGCAGATTAAAGGCAAGAGACGGAAGCATGTTAAGGGCTGAGGTTGAAGCCAAATTAATGTCCAATTTTAGAGTATATATAAAAAAAAAGAAGAAAAAATTATGACTACGGAAATATTTAATCATAAACATAACCTCCATTGCTCCATAAAACCTCATTATATTTATCAATAAGCTTATAAATGCCACGCTTGTAAATTTCTTTAGGTTTTGATGCAAAAATATGAACCAAACTCGTTTTCAACTTCCTATCTTGATGTCAGCCTCACAACATCCATAAGCTTCTGTAACCCTTTAAACCCTAGAAGCAAGGTAAGGAGAATATGGAAGGTGAAGCAATATTTCCCAATCTAATTCCTCTAAGAGATCTTTGTTCCTTTGAGCTGTGTGAGGACAGGCGTAACCTTGCTGGATAATGACAGCCTTTCTGCTGATTAAGGAAGATCGCTTTTGACCAAAGGGGCTTTCAAAGGACGAAATTGATTCGAGTAGAGATTAATTGCTTGATTTTTATTTAATAGCTCGTAAGTGAAAATTCCTTAAATATCAGACTATACTATCAACATAATCATTTTGGGCTAGAGTTCTTCTCTCAGTTGTTGAGAAATTCTGCTTCCTCGACTGATCTACGAAGGGCGACGTTTAAAATTAGGATAAAAGATCCATTTCTCATTACCAGTAACAAGTCTGCCCTAAAATTCTACCTGAAGGTGTCCCGAAAGCAATGTTTGACAGCAAGCAGCATCCTGTTTCAGATTACCGTGGACAGATCGTGCGTGAGCTATTTTCCAATCACTGAAACCTTTCCAATCCTTTTCAGGTAGCGTAAGACAATCGTTTGGGTTACGCTAAATCGTTCTGCGAGTTGCCTCAAAGATTTGCTGTGGTGCCAACAGCTTGCAACTCTTCCAAATCAATTTTTGGGGATAAGATTCTTTTGGTTAATCTTCAGACTAAAATCGCTACGTCGGAAGCGGGCAAACCACCTTCTACAACTTCATTCATTTGCTGTATCATTCCCATAAGTGCTTTGAATTGATTTTGCCGCTGTACTGGCATTGACATTTTTATCAAACTCATAAAATAAAACATATCTTATGTGATGTTTAGATAGAAACACATAAAAGTAAATAACGAAGAAGATTATGAACAATATTTTTAAAAATTACACATTGCAACATACCTTAACGATAACAATAGACACTACTTTAATAAATACTATCTAAAACCTTATTCCTAAAAAATTGACATTAATTTTGTTCCATTTTGATACAAAGTTGACCCAATTTGACCTGTCCAATGAGCGTAAAGTTAAAAGGGGGACTTTCAGATTTCTCTGGGTGAAATAAAACTATTTTAGCGTTCTATGTTCCTGGGTCCTATGGGCCTGCTGTCTCTAGCCCCTATTTACTCTCCTATTTACCTCTCTTCGTATTTTTTATATATGTTTTTACGTGTATTCGGCCATGTTTTAAGGCGAATTTTTTATTTTTACTTAGCGATGTGTTGCTTTAGGTTATTGGTCAGATCGCTTAGGTATGCTAGCTGTTCTCCGTAGTGTATCTGTATTGTTTGATCTCTTTTCACGATCTTTTAATCCACAGTAATTTTCTTCTGGGTAAGATCATTTCTCCTTTGTGTCTTTTATTGCCATTTATTTTTATTTTTTTAGTTTATTCATATATTTTCTCATTACTCGCCATTTGTCCGACTATTTATTTATTCCGCCTGCATTATTGTTATACTGTTTGCAAATCTGCTATTTATCGTAGCATTACCCTCAAGTACTGTCTGACTAAATCGGATAAAGTGTTCATCAATTTTTCTCCATATTGTTAACGATCTATTTCTCATGATCTGGTTAAGGGGTAACATGTTTGATTCCTCGTGTACGTCTCTTAGTGTTGTACGTTATCGTTGTTTTGGGGTGGTTATCCAATAAATGACATTATATGATATCTTTTTCAATTTTCTTATTTGGAATTTTGATAGTGCATGTATTTTGATGTGCTTATGCGTCAGAAAGGATTGTACCACGCATTGTGTATCTTCCTTTTTTCTTACTATGTCTTCAAATTTTTACTCTTAGCGATAATGTACTTGATCTTCTTCGATTCTTCTAAGTTAGATCCAAGTATCCCTTTGAATTTATTCCCAGTCCTCGTAAATTTCGTTCCCTGAAATAACTATAATAATTTTCATCTTATTATTTTCTTGTGGAATAAATTAAAATTTCTAAATGTTTGTTTTATTATTCATTGCTTTTTGCTATTGTTGGTTTCTATTTCTGGTTCTTCACCCTTGCTTGTTTTCTTGGCATAAGGTACGCTTATCTATCCGTTAATAGTCGAAGAGTTAGTAAACGTTTCATGTTTTTTTACTATATTTTCTGGTGGTTTTGTCCTGTTTATCCCTATTATCCGTGTTGGTTTAGCGTCTTTTTTTTCTTGAATAAGTACAGTGCTTCTCGCCTTATACTTTAGCATAAGAAGAACGAAAATTGAAGAAACGCCAAAAATAAAAAATAACCATATAAACCTATCCTACCCAGATATTGTAGCACAAGTGCAGCACCAGGTAATGGTGATCTTCCTTCCCCCTCCAATATAAAACTCATTACGGGGAACCAGGGCGTAGAGGTAACAACATACCTGATATATGCTCATGTAGGGAACCAGGCGAAACCAGGAACCTTTGCAACCTATGAATGGCCAAAATGTCGGTAAGTTTTCTAGAAAACGACCCACCTTTCTAGTAAAATCTTGAAAATTAAAATAGTGAAAGTGATCGGGAAGCCAGCTAAAAACTTGTTTGTAGAAGAAACAGACGAAAAAAGAGAACAAGGTTTGAAAGAATTGAAAAAACATAAAAAGAGAACAAGTTAAAGAGAATTATTCAAATTACGGAAGAAATAAGCAGGTACAAAGATGAAGGAAGGATGAAAGCATGGAAGAGGTAAGCTAATCAGAAGTGGAAGAAAACTCGGGGGAATCATAAGAAAAAAGAAAATAAAAGAGAATGGCTAGACCAAACAAAGAGGACCTAAAGGAAAAACAAAGAAGAAATTACAGCCGAGAGAATAGACTGAAGATTCTATACAACTAGGTAAGACAAATACTCAAAGAAATGAGAACAAAAAGAGTTAATAAACGGTTTAGAAAAAGGAAATAGCAAATATGCTATGCCGAAGAATACCTGGCCACCACTTTATATATAATAGTATGTCTCACGAAAAGGTATACCCAATTTAGATTTTAATATCTCTTCCAAAAATTTATATATTCCGAATTAGTTTATTTGATTTAATAGAGAAGTCCATTCTTTGTTAACTTGTATCTTTAATTTTTTTTAAATGATTAAGTTTTAGAGATTTCTACTTTTAGATGAAGGTAGCAAAAAATGAATTACGTGGAGTGAGTCAATGAAAAAACTGTGGAATCTATATAATAAAAAGACAAAATCAAAATATATACCAAGGGTGGCCAAGTTCTTTGATAAGAAGAACCACATAGGATACTTTTCATACAAATTTAAAAGTTCAAAATCCTCAAAAATTATTTCTATTAAATTGCATTTAAATGTCTTAAAAAATACCAGTAACGCATAAAAACCCTACTCACTACTACCAAAAATTGTTTAATCTTTGCTCGTTCATAATCTCTGAATGGTCAAAAACAAAATTGCTGTTTTAAATTTTTATTTATAAAATTTGAATGAAGCAAAATTATTTATTTATTTAAGTCCTAATCAATGATGTAAAACCTTTAATATTTAGTCTTTGAAGGTTTTGGTTGGGATTTCATTGATCTAGTTAAAAGTTTATAATCTGGATGGAATGATGTTAAGGCTATTCCGAGAAGCTCAGTAAGGGGGTTGTCAGTGAGGAGAGTACGATTTTTTTACTTGAAAAATTTCAAAATAGAAAAGAAATATTCACAGGTGTAAGTTGTTGCGAAAACCAAATCAAGCTGGAGGCCATATTTCGGACGATTAGGATACTTTGCTTCTGGGATTTGTTTCCAAAAGTCAGTTTGAGATGAGTTTTTGTGTGCTACTTTCAAAGCCAAATCTTCTTGTAGATCAACAATCTCTGTTTATATTGAAGTAGCATCCAAGAAAAAAGGGGGAGCAACAGGACAGCCATCACTCAATACATCGATTGTAAACGGAGTCTAAAGTAATTCAAAACATTGTTTTAGGCATTTTAGTTTCTCAAACTTGTTATCAAAATCATAATAAAGAGTGTTTAGGGTTTTTTTGTATTGTGTTAATTTACTCTCCTTAATTCTTTTGCTCGGAAAAGCTACTAATTTTGATTTAAGATAGGGAAAACTTAAAACTGATTGGGTTAGTTCTGTAATACATAACTTTGTTCCTCCCTTTAAGTACAAGGTTTGAATATTAGAGGTGTTGCATTACATTTGTAAGGAAAATCAGATCTTGTATCGATCCGTGGTCTTATTTTTGTGGGTAATTCTTTCTTTTTTGCTTTCATGAAGGCAATAATTGGCTCAAAAAGGGCATAATGAAAGGTCATTTGGCTTTTCTTCATGCTCCGCTCCCCAATAAAATGTCTGAATTCACGATATGCTTTGGCATTTGTTCGAATGAAAATCACAATTTCTAAAAAGCAATTTATAACATTTATAATAGTGTTGTTTACTTACTAAATGCTCAAAATGGATGATACCGTGAACAGAAATATTTAGAATAGTTAAATTCTTGTGTTAATTGCCTAACTAGGCCAATCATGTGACCTACCATGGTTGGTGCTTCATTTGTTACAATGCTGACAAGTTTATCTTGTGGTATTTGAACATCTGACAAATCTTTGTTAATATCTTTTGGAGTTTTGTTTAAGTTTATCAGATCCAAGAATTCTTTTTTATATTTTTAACATTTGTAACATCCAGTGATAAGTTGAAAGCCACGCATCTTTCAGAACATTCTGTAGTGAACAAGCAATAGCAGATCTTATTTCAGAAATACGTCTTTCTTTAGTGTCGCGAGAGATGGGGATTCGTTCTATTGCCTGTTTAAGTTTTGAGTTCTCTGGTGCAAGAATTTCAATCACATCACTAATATTTTTTTTTACAAATTTCCCATATCTGTAAGAAAGTCTACTTTGAAAAATATTCCAAGGGTATAACAAAACTAGGCTATATTGTTTAGTTACTAAGTTAGATCTTAATATTGTTATCTTATTTTTTGGCAATTATAATTTAGGCGGAAAGTCTGATACAAATCTTTTTATGATTATATTCATGATGACTCTTTAAATTACTACTTTTAAAGTTGCTGATGGTAGTTTGACAGATGAGACACAGAGCCTTATTATCATTAACAGTAAAAACAACCTCGTCCTCCTATTGTTGGTTGAAGAGTCTGTTTTCTTGTTCGTATTTCCGTTTTACATTTTTCTGACATTTTTAATATGTGGTTTAGAAATTTAACTAAAAAAATCTTCACTATAAATCAGAAAAGTATTTACTTCAGCACAAATTACACAAGGAATATTTCCACTATTGTAGTAAGCGAGCACTGAACTGAAAATTGAAGTCACCAAGACAAGTAGTGAAGTTTCAATAGCCCCTCCAAAACTATTATTTTTTACTCGGTGTCTGCACTATCTGGAAACAACATAGCTTTTGACAATTCTCTTTCTCGCTGTAATATTTGAAAAGATAATGTTAATAAGGTGCTGAAATTGATTCAAAATAACAAAGAAAATTTATCTATCTTATGCAACATATTCTCATCCTATGTATATTTTTTTTGTAAAGGTGATTCTTATTATATAAATTTTTGTACCTACTGTGAGATGTTAGTTAGAAGTCGTGCGCATTCGTGGTCATTTGAAATTTAACGGGCAGGTGCATTTTAGAAAATCGATTGACGTACCGCTGCACTCAATCGCGGGAATGATTTGATGAATTGAAATTTATTTTAATCTTGAAAAGATTATTTATTCATGTAGGAAAGCAACAAAATACCGTATATTGCGTGCAATAATAAAATCATTTTATGAAGTTATTACTATTAAGTGTTAGTTAAATTTCCAATGAAACTCCAAAATTAATGTTGTCTCAAGATCGACACAAAGTACCTTCGAGAGCTACAATTTAGCCACCTAAATTCAATTTAGGTGGCCAAATCAGCTGATTCTAACTGTGATACGAGTCCTCAATTCATCTAAGTTGCTAGGTGGTGAGGAAAATACTCTATTTTCAAGTATTCCATAAAAGGTAATTACACGGTGTCATGTCGGGGTTGTTAGGAGGCCATTCACTAACATGAAATAAAGCAATTACTCTTTGTTGCAAGACTTCCTGCAGGCGTTCCTTTACAAAAAGGTTATCAGGATCTTCGCCTTACATCCCCAAAAGACGATTAAATCGGTTTGCATAAATATCAGGGATTTGTGAAAGGATGATCCAGTTTTTAGAATACTATTGAAAAAGATCCGGCCATTTAAAACTCCAGTACCACACAATCCTACCTGAAGAGTCACTTTTTTGTGATATATTTTTTTCCGTAAATATGATATGCATACTAATGATTACACAAGGGAACAATTTTAATCACATTTTCTGGTGACTTAGATTTATCTGACAATTTTAATTCGTTTTTCATGCTGATTTCAAATATATAATCCATTTTTATTTACATGCTAGAGTTATTCTCAAATTTCTATTTTCTCGTTTCCCTGAAAACTGCCCTCCAGACGGACAGAGAGGGTACTTGTAGAAAGCAAATACTTCATAGTACATACTAGTAATAAGTGTTAGTGTGCAAAATATTTACATTATTGTTTCTTTTTTCAGGTCTCATGTTAGAGTGATGGCTTCCTCAAGAGGAAATTGCGTTAATGATCCAGACACCTTCTGCTACATATGTGACAGTTACTTGCTAGATCGTCAAAGACGCAATATATCAAACTTTGTGATCTGCACTTATAAGGCATATTTTGATGTTCTTCTTTCTTGGCGATCAAGAAAAGAAGTTGGCCCCACATGCTGTTTGCCATAGTTGTGTGGAACATCTTCGTGATTGGACGAAAGGAAATAGAAATGGTCTTCCTTTTGGAATCCCCATGGTGTAGTGTGAGCCAAAGGATCATGTATCGGACTGTTATTTCTGTCTGATGAATACTAAAGGGATTGGCAAGAAAAATCGGCACAAGATCGACTACCCAAACATTCCCTCGGTGATCCGGCCAGTACCTCGTTCTGAGTCTTTACCAGTTCCGATTTTCAGTGGATATGCTTCCTCCGAGGATGAAAATGATATACCTGATAGGGACGTCCACGGACTGGATTAAGAGTCTGCAGATTCATCATCAGATGCTGAATAAACATTAGCTCCTCACTGTTTCAATCAAGAAGATTTGAATGACTTGATACTTGATTTGGCGCTCTCGAAGAAAGCTGCAGAACTTTTAACCTCCGGGTTGAGTGAAACACATATGCTTGAGGGGTCGGAACGGGTAACATATTACCGAACCAGGGAGAGTACATTTGTTAAGTATTTCTCTGAGGACAAACAATTAGTATACTGCCAAGATCTTTCTGGTTTGTTTACCGAGTTGGGACTTGGCACCTATGGCCTGCTGAGTGGAGACTGTTTTTGGATAACTCCAAGCGTAGCCACAAATGTGTTCTTTTGCATAATGGCAATGACTTTGGTGCACTTCTACTCGGTAACTTTGTCCATCTGTGAGAAACTCACGATGACATATGAATGGTCATGTATTTACTTAATTACCATGAGCACAATTGGATCATATGTGTATACCTTAAGATGGTCAACTTCCTCCTTGGCCAGCAGAAGGAATATACAAAGTTTCCATGCTATATCTGTATGTGGGACAGTCGAGCCTGTGACAAACACTGGTCCCAAAAAGTTTGGCCAGTTCGAGAAAATTGGGAAGCAGGAATGCCAAACTTTGTTAATGTGCTAATCGTAAGTCGAGAGAAGATCGTTTTCCCTCCACTTGATCTTAAACTGAGGTTGATGAAACAGTTTGTCAAGGCGTTGAGCACTGACAATGATTGTTTTCAGTACATAGTATCAGCGTTTCCTGCTTTGTCATACGAAAAAATAAAAGCAGGAGTATTTGATGGTCCCTAAGTCCAAAGACTTCTGAGTGATTCTAGATTTGTGAGCACCATGACTGAAAAAGAGAAGGCAGCCTGGCTCTCATTTTCTGCCGTTGTTTGTAACATCTTGGGAAACAAAAAAGCGCATAACTACGAGGACCTGGTTATTCATATGCTTTTAGTATATCGTGAACTGGGATGTAATATGAGTGTGAAGCTGCATTTCCTAAATAGTCACCTCGACCGATTCCCAGAGGATCTGGGAGCCGTGAGCGACGAACAAGGGGAACGCTTCCATCAAGATTTGATGACGATGGAAGAGCGCTACTGCTGGAAGATTAGAAGAGATCAGCTAGTGAAGACTTACAAGAGAAAGAGTTACAAACGCAACTTTTGCCCGATTGAAATCAAGAAGAGGTCGTCCAGCCTGATGTACGTTCATAAATAAATTAACATTTATTTGATTACAGTATTTGTAATCCTAATGTATAATTCAAGTTTCTTTTCAAATGCAATGAAATGTTTTTACCAAAAAACCTGCTTTAATATAAATAACGCAAAAGGATGATTCAAAATTACTTCAGGGCATGATGGTAGGCGTGATAAAATGAAAATTATAGTATAATATAAGTTATTGATATTACGAAAAATCTGTACCATTTAGAGAGAATCTAATTTCAGATTTGAATTCAGTATGCTCGAATTATGTAGGAAAATGTACTTTTGTTAAATCACCAAATACATTGTTCCCCATTGTTATTTATGTCCTTACTGACCATTCATAAAGAATGATGCCTCATCTCTAAACACACTGCCTCGTGAATCTTTTGGGATTTTCAACAAACTACTGAACAAATCTTAGGCGGAGAAATCCATCTCCTTCACTGAGTCGATATCGAATTTGCATTCGGCACGCGTATAATTTCATATCTTCACGAACTCTTCGATCAAATGATATTAGGAGAGTTTTTTAGCATTTTTCCTGGCGAACACTTTGGGGTGTTCTACCAATAAATGTGGCACATGCTGAATATTCTCTTCTGTTCTTGCAGTTCTTGAATGGCCTGAACTTTTTTGCTGAGATTGAGAACCGTTTCTTTTCTTTGTACTTATGAACATTCTTCGGAATTATACGTTTGTTGGAGAAACTTTCCCTTGAAATTACTGATAAAAACTATTCTGAATTGGCTTTAAGCTTTTAGTTTTCATACGAGTACAAGCTCTGACTAGGAAAAATCGCTGCCCTCATAATATCTGCATCGTAATAGTTTCGAAGAACTGATATAAATTTAGGTATTCGTATTCTGAGCTATGTTGTGTATGTAAGGCTCCTATAATAAATGCATAAGATTTGTAAAAAACTATTTGAAAATTTATTGGTGTTAAAATTTGAACAATTGTTAAAGCAACATGGACCAGTAACTGACCCAGGAGAAAAGAACTTTCCGCGCAATCCATCTTTTGGCTCCTTTCATTTAAAAGCAGAGAGGTTCAAAACTTAATCGTTTAACTACTATTAAATTTATGGATAAACAAGGAGCCTTTTTTCTATTAAATCAAACAAATAGCTTCAAAGTATCTAAAATTTTGGAAGAGATTTTAAAATCTAAATTTGTAAATTTAACTATGCTATTTTGTGGGATGTAATGGATAGTGATGCCTTTACGAGGAAAAAATTAATATCTCGACGGTGCATCTGGATAAAGAGCAAAGCATTCCAACATGATTAATGGAACAAGACGAAGCGAGGTTAGAATAATGAAGTAAAGACAAACCGCAGCCAGGAAAATAGAAGAGGATTAAACAACAAACTAAACACAACACTAATATATACATAAATTTCTAAACAAAACCAATAGAATTTAGCCAGATCTCGTAGTACCTATGACACTCTCTGGAAATTTATTACTATTTTATCATTTCAGTGCAATTTTTGTGCTCTCAAACTATATACTTGCCATTTATACCTCACCACTTTTACCAATAAATAATAAATATCATCGTTCTTGGCTGAAGATATAAGCCATTACTTCTAAAATTAACTCTTCTGAATAAAGTTTGCTAGAAGAAACCTAAATGACATAGATTAATGATGTTGTCTTATTATATGAAATAGTAGTAACTTTTCTATCATTTAGCCCAACCCTTTTTCAAATTTTTAGTACCAACTTTGATATTGAGAAGAATTAAGCAAAATCAATAATTTTTGCAGTAATACTAACATCTATTCAATAAAGTAATATTTTTCAATTTTCTTACCCTGTCTGATCGGAGACTGATAATATAAAAGACATCTTGAACCGGTTTAAAGAAACTCAGCGCTAATTACGAACGACCTCTATCCTATAAATCAGCTGTTCCTAAATTGACACAGGACTTATAGAGCAGCCAACCCCTATTATATTACTCTACATTCCAGAAATATTTATGTCCTTAAAAGATAAGTAGACCGGTTTGCATTAAATGTACGCTTTATATTTACATTATTCGAGAACATATCTTCAGCTCCAAGTTGCGGATATTGAGGTGATTCGAGAAGTAACTGCCTTATCTAGAATGAATATGAGTATATATCTAAGCTAAAACGTGGCGATATTAGATAGAAAAATTGTTTTCTAAATATATGAAAGTGTGAAATTTTGTATATAATACTCAATTTTTCTCATGACATGACATTTTAATGTTGAAACGAGAAAAATCCCCGAAAACTTTCCCATCTCAAATTCAACAGTCTATCTAAGAGACTAACGTTGACCGACCGCAGTAATGTTTTTACTCAGAAAACTGTGAATGGGATAAAGGAAATGAACGGAAATTGGTTAAAAAGCTCTGGTAGCTGTAGTGAATATAGAAAATAAGGATCGATTTTGAATTATTGAATATACTCATTGAATATAACTAAGACGCCTAATCTAATGAGATAAGTGGATTTATCTGGAAAGAAAGATAAAGAAGAGTTACATAAAAAGACATGAAAGAGGAGGAGACATTTTGGTTTTGCGGGAAAATATAGAAATATGGCTATCAATCTCGACAGTGTATATATGAAATGTGCGTAAAATTATAACCTCTTACAATGTGACGGTGAACTCTGAAAGGCGTAAATTCTAATATACCTTTAATCTGGTAGCCTTGTATTGAGACATCATATTTGACAGCTCTTTGTTATTATGCTACAAGATAAAAAGTACCCTAGAAGACCTTACGGTCCATTCAGAGAGGGAACCTTTGGCCTAGCAGTCGAGCAGGCACAGGCCATATTCGCTTCTATTCTATCATTGTCTATTCAGTAACTCTAGGTTTCTTAGCACTAAAATTATCATATATTTAACTACCTTTCTCCGTTATTGAACAAACTGTGAGTAAATCATATGTACGGTAATCTACAGTATCAATGAGAATTCACGTTAACTTGAATAGATTTGGTTGACAAATACCTTACTCTCTTCTTCTTTCAATTTGTAAAAGCCTTGCATTTTATTGAATATAAGGGACTTTTCTCCCCTTTTCTAAAAACCACGTTTGCTTTGAACTCTTCATAATCTCTATTAATTGATTATAGATTTTTATTGAACTATAAACGTGTATTGATTATCTCACTTTCCCATTCAAGAATATTCAAAAAGAACCATAGGCATACTGAAAATCCACCTTTTATCCTAAATCGTTGCTTTTGAGAAATCTCCTTAACCAATGTTGCTATTTCTTAACAACTAAACTTCCACAAGATTGTATAGGGATAAAGATTGAAAGGCGTTTCACTTTAATCCCTAAGAGCATTTCACAGGTTTAATGAAGCGGACAATTCACTCATGTGTGAAATTCGGAGTTGCCATCACGATCAGCCTCATTTCCTGGTCATTTTTGAAGTGGAAACTCGCATTGTATCAGTATTACATTTAAGGACGGGTTTTCCTCTAAAATTTCGATACTCTGGCAAAATATCGAATTGAGAACGGTGTTTCATTGTCTGGTTCGATTCGGATTTATAGGGCTTTCGATTATTGCGTAAATTTTGTTTGTGTCAGTGGGTGTTGAGTGGGGGAGAGGATAGATCTAATGCTCAAAGAACTTATATTAAAACATTTATTCCTAGAAAAAAATGTACTGCCTTTATGGATGTGTGCCTCTTTTTCGTCTCTTCTAACTTCTGTCTGAGTACGTAACGGGTTATGTACTCAGACAGAAGTTAAAGGAGACGAAAGAAAGGCAAACATCCATAAAGGCAGTCCATTTGGCTTCTCTTACACAACTAAAATCTTTTACCTATTCGAAGATAACAACCCGGAGTACTTTCTGCCTTTCTCAAAACAAGGCGATTTTAAAGTAGATACAAGCACTGCATCAGCCCTCTTAGATGTAATGGTCCAACTTCCTCGTGCAGCCGACGCAGGTCAGCCCTCCATTCTTGGCAGGATTTGATACTGATGACCACTTTTTTTCTTAACTGCCTTCGTGAATTCCTGCGTCTCTCATAAACGCTCTTATTTTTTATCTCTTACCCAATCAATCAATATTCCCCCAAAAAATCTCAGTCGACGGAGGTGATTTGTAGTATTCCGGAGAGGACAATTCTTGGCCTGCTGCTGTTTCGCTTCTATTTTTTTCCCATTGGTATCTTTATGTTTCATCTTATTCTATCATTTCATTTCTATGCTGATAAGTTGCAAATATATATATATCTCCTTTTCCCCACCCTCTTTTGTTGAGAGTATTAGAAACATTCTAATTGCTCATAACATCATCATGGATAACTTTCTCAAGCTCAACTATGAAAAAACAAGGATACTGGTGGGTACTCCGTTGGATGTCGTTCGTTATAAAACTATTGCCTCTTATCTTAACCTTCCTGCTGTATCCAATCTCCACTTGACTGCTACAATTAATAATTTAGGTGCCACCTTTGATGCTCAGTTATTTCTCAAAAATCCAACTGCCAATGTTTGTAAATCTACTCACTGTTTTCTAAATTAATTTCAGCTGCATTCTTTCCCACTTTGACCAGAACAGCTTTAAGAATACCAGTACAATCTTTCGTCACCTCTCACTTTGAATATTGACTACTACACTACCATCTCACCGGACAATAGGATTGCGTTTTTCGACTTTTGAAACTGGTTATCTAGTGGAAATCCCATGCTTTTATTATTAAAATGTCTGCAGAATACCTTTTAAGGTCATTATTGTTACATATAAAGCTTTAACGGCATCAGCTCCCTCCTACCTCTCCCTCTCTGACCAAATCTAATCCTCCTAGAACCTTATGCTGAGGATTTTCCGCCTTAATTAATGTTCCTCTTAGTCTTTTATGCTGCATGGTTAATCTTCCTTGAACACCCACTCTTCTCTGCATTTCGGCCTTTCCTTTGTTGCGAGACTGATTCTATGTTAAGGTCCTTGCGCTTGAAGGCCGAAATACCAAAATTAATATTATATAAAGATACAATAAACCTACCATTAAACTTGAATTCTGTGTGACAATCAGACAAATACAGTTTACACTTCGTAAAATATTTCTTCATTTAATTTCGAAATAAACTTCAATTTTTATAAAACTTTTCAAGCAGCTTAAATGGAATCGCCATTTCTATGAAAATAAATGTAACTGAAATGCTTTTAAAGTCCGAAAGGAAGTTTGGCGCTAGAAGGAAACCCCCTCCCTACAAATGAAAAAATCTTTCATAAAAATACTTGAAGAATTCGAGATTGAAATTTTGACTAAATCTGAAAATTTGCTTTTAGAGTAAATTGAAGATATTAAATTCCTTGAACTAAATGATTCAAATTACGCCGCTTTAAGACTACGTTTTGGATGAGATACTTTAGTTGAAGTGCTAATATAGAATGTTATATTTTTAGGAATTTTAAGACTAGGGAAATCCAGTTTAAAATGTAATCCAAACCATGATTTGTTGCCATATATGTTGGTCGCCACTAAGTAGGCTCGACTTAATTCAAACATACAAACAAAGAATTAATATAATTAATGTGGCTTAGTTTTTTATATATTGTGGGAAGTGAATTTTTTTTTGTAACCATATATGCAATGTATTTAGAAGAAAATTGGAAATTATAGGCGACAAAATAAAGAAATAGGAACGAGTGAAAGTAAAGTCAATAATATTTAATACTATTTCTGAATATTGGATTTTCTATATGAATTTAATACTTCGAAATATAATGCATCCAAAGTAGCAAGTAGAAGAATATAACAATATTAGAATTATGATTTTGATGGATTAATCTAATTCTGTTGCTGAACAAGTTAAAGATAACTAAACAACAATAGAATACCTGTGTACTATAGTTATCTAAAGGAAAACAAGAGATTTATCTTTATATATATATATATTTTTGTATGCCATTATTTACAATTTAAATAGGCTACCAAAAATCATTTTGAGAAATTTTAAAAAAACCCAAAAGAAGTAAAGATTTAGGCAGGTCATTCCTTCTTACCCATTCTTGAGGACAAAAATATCACTCAACCAAAACATTTTGAAAATATACTTCTTCAAAATGGTTGTAAAGACAAATCTATCCAAATTATATATCAGGAATTTCCCAAAGATTATCTGCATCGCTTTGAAAGTTCACTTTTTCCCTTTGGCTAAAACCTTCTGTTTGAGTATGTACCAGTGTCTGTTGGAATGGGGGATATTTTACTCTACACAGTAGAGCAAGCTGATAGTGGTTCTTTGGTAAAAGCTAAATTGAGAGTGAAATTCTGCATTGTTATGATTCCTACAGCATAGTAATTTGTTATGCGGTTATGTACAGTAGTTTAAACAATTTGTTTTGTCTACCCAAACTCTCCAAATTTCTTCTTGCCCAATTGGTTATCAGTGGATAGAAGGTAGGAGTTAATATTTCTTCCCCAGTTTATTGAAATATGAGAGGGGTGTAATAAATGGTTGGTTGCTTGAAAGAGAGGCTTCTTATTTTCTAGGTGGGCATGCGGTCTCACTTTAAATTAATTTAACCCTAGTTTGTAACCCAAAACATCAATATGTTATTCTCTTTGAATTAAGCGTAAATTTAGAATTCATTATTTTTATCATGTATCAATGAGATTTAAGCATTCAAATTCATTCGTTTGCTCAAGCATCTTCTCATATCTCTTTGCTGTTCTTAATTCATAAATTTCGACAAATGTTTTTGTTTGGCGCTTTTAAAACCCAAAGAAGTTCAATAATGAGAATATTTTTTTGTTTTCCTGAGAATAGATGGGTGGTGTGACCAACGAGAAAATTTTTATTCGGCAAAAAAAAGAATAAGGGGAACTATTTTACAATATCCATATGGATATTGCCATAAAGGGCGTAGGCCCCAACGAATTATAATTTCTGCCTCGTAGCGGGTATTGCAAAAGTCATGTTACCCTCACTACGATGCTCTCACCAGAGGACTACATGGCAATTTTGATGCAGTTTGACATGTTTTTATTGTTTTAACTTAAATATGTGTTTAGAATGTAATATCAATCAATGTGGCCGCCCTCGGTGGCGAGCAGGCCCATCAGAAGAGACCTGAAGGCCACGCACACGTTGCGGACGAAGTTCTTCCTCAGGCTGGCCCCTCAGGCAGTTGATTAAGGACTTCATCTCATCGACGATCGTGTGGCGAACTTTGCATTCCTTGCCAACGACATGCGCCTGCACGCTGTACTTGATGGGATGGAGGTCGGGCGACAGCGGTGGGAAAAAGGTCGATCGACATTTGTTAATTTTCGACTGCAATCACTCCTGCACCGTCATGCTTAAACACGTAATCCGCCTTCTTCGTCATCCTTCTTACCATAGGGAGGATTTTCAAGGCCAAGATGTCCTTTCATTTTGCTGCGGTGAGCTTGTAACCATCCACAAACCACACCAGCTGCATTTTCGCGCTATTTGAAGCCATGACGCCCAGCATCATCACGAATGCCTGGTGCTTGTTGTGGGTACGTGGCGGGCCTCGCAGACGTCCTCGTCGAGGTTTACCACGCGGTCGTTCTGCTTGTTGGTGACTATATCGACCGTGAAAGTTTTTTCATCAGAAAAAAAATGAAAATTCGATTACCATGAGTGTTCAATTTGTTAGGGAGGTGACGACAGCGCTCTCGGCGCGGTTCTCGCATACGATCGGTGAGAGAGGCCTCATGCCGCCCTCCTCCTTGAATTCCCTGGACACCGTTGCCACCGAAATGTTCTTCTTCGCAGTCATTTCTAAAGCGGAACGAGGCTCATCTTTGAGGTCTTTCCCGTTGTTGAGTCTCACTGCGTCTCTGTGAACGGTCTTCAGGTTGACGTTCAGCTGATTGGTGATGTCGGATTTGTTGTGGCGCTCGCGCAGGAGAGCTAACATCTTGACTCTTTTCACTTTTATCTCAAAACGTCCGCATCCATTGTAAAAGATATTTTAATGACACATGCTGACAAAGTAGGATTTTAAGTTTGTTAGACGGAACTTTTTCTATCACACACATAAACTTCTCGAAAGATTAACAAACGAGTGTAACATAACTTTTGAAAAACCTGGGACGAGGCTACTTTAAAAATCACGATAACCAAAACAATAAAAGAAAAACAAACAAACAAACAAAAAGAAGCTAAAATAAGAAACAGAACTAGGACAAAGAAGAATAAAACACCCTCCGGCGTGGTTCCCCCCGGCAGGGGTGGTTTTAGGTTGTGCAGGGCCCTAGGTCCAGGCTCTTGCGGTGCCCCAGGCCCAGTGCTCTTGCGGGGCTCTCAAATCAATTGTGAAACGAATCGTTAAAATAAAATTTCGTTTTAAACAATATCCAATTTATTGATAATTATTAATTAGCCAAATGACCATTTCACAATTGAATATTACACACTTGTTTTTTTGAAGCTTAACACTACAAAATGGCTAAATAATAATAACGAAAAATAAAAATGGTGCAATGAGTGCGTTTTATCTATGGCATGGAATTCGTTCAGTTCACTTGATTATATCTTATTTAAAAAAAATATTAGCCTTCTTACTTTGCAAACTCTTTGATGACATTAGTAAAATTAAGCTCTCTTAATTTATCATGCTCAATGCTCAAGAGGGTGAGTAAAGACAAATGGTCCTGCTCATGGTTTTTCTTAGATAATTCTTGATTAGCTTCATCTGGGAGAATGATCGCTCACCAGGTGCAGTTTGTGACAAACATACAGAGATAGATCCCTAATACAATTTTAACATTAGAAAATGTTTCTAGCATATAATGTTTGTGTTCTATTTCATACATTTCTAGTTCAGGAGTTTTTGTAGCCTTGTTCCACCAGATGAAATATCACTTTTAGGAGAACCTCCTGGAAATAAAATAGATTTAATAACATTTTCAAATTGTAAAAGCTCTGACTCCAATCCAGCCTCCAAGTCCTTAGGATATGAAGAAACAAGCTTTAGCTGATGATTTAAGGTCAGTGTTTGTTTTGTTTGAGATTTATGATAAAACCCAAATTTTTCTCGAAGGACGTCATAAGTAGCAATGTTTTGCTGTAGAGCAGCAGAAAGCTTGTCAATGATGGGCAAGAATACTGTCACTCCAAACTACTCTCTCCCTGCCAACGCAACATCCTACGCGGAGTCTAGTTCATGATGGTGACGCTTGCGCTTCCCAATATGCTTCATGTCACTGGGATCGAATTTAGCTATAGCTTTTGCTTTAAAGTCATTGAACGAAGATCTCAGGTCCTTAGTAAATTGTAACAGAGACTCTAACAGTGTGAGAGTGCATTGAGGAAAAGCCCAGATTTTTGCATCTGGATATTATTACTCTGAAATCTTTTTAATACGGTATCCCACTCTTCAAGGAGAAGGACTGTTTACTATTTGTTCAAACCTTTCAAAAGACCACTTACTTTAGCTCTTGTTTCAGCTGACTGATTCTGATCTAAGAAAAACTGTTGTAGAAGAAGGCTACTTTATTTATATACTCTAGTGAGAGCAGCTATATCTTCTGCTCGTGCTGGCTAACGAGTGTCTGAAATATTTTGACAACTTGAAAATTCTTTTCGTTATTAGTCTGTATTACCTCACGATGTCTCCTCCAACGATAAGTAGATGCGACAAGAAAGGAGTACATACTTAGTATCAGAATAAACAATGACACTGCAGCAGGACAGCTTTCTGCAGCATTTAGCTAACAAGTTTAAAGAATGAGCCGTACATGGTATGTACTCAGCTTCCCTACGCTCATTTATGATTATCTGTTGGGTCCCCTGATACTTACTGGACATGTTTCTGGCGTTGTCATATGACTGTCCTCAGCAGTCAACAACTGAAATGTTCTTCTTTCTAAGAAAATCAAGAACACTTGTAGCAATATCTCTATCAGTGTTGCTCAGCAGGGGAATGAACTGCCAAAAACTTTCAAATAGACCTGTAGTAGGCAGTACATAACATATTGTAAAAGTAAGATGATCCATGTGTGAAAAATCAAGTTAAGAGTGAAAAGAAATTAAGAAGTATTTTGCTGTTTTTACTTAATTTGTTATTTAAGTCATAACATTTTCTCCCATTATTCCAATAATTTCCTCAGAGTGCTGGGAGACAAGTAGAAAGCATGAACACTAATTTTGTTTGCGTGTTTTGTTATATTTGCTGACTAAAAACTGTCGTATGTGTTGAGCAGCTGAAGAATCCCATGAAAGTTTCCATTGTGGTGTACTCATCCAATTCTATGATCTTTACCTCGAATGGCTAACCCGTGATCACAAAGCAGCTTTAATACATCTACACATCTCCTCAACACTGCTTGCCAGTACTCACATTAACTTTCATATTGTTGTACTAGATTAGATTCAATACGGGCACACAGTCTTTCAATATATCATTTTGACCATACCTTTCTTATGCTGAGCTGACTTACTATGAGATTCTAGGGCATACCTAGCCTTCTTCTAGTCACTGAAGCAATAAGAAAAATACAATTTACCAGAGGTTTTAAAGTAACAGAGCCATTTAAGATTAATTTATTGGCTAGATAATAAATGAGTTTGAATGAATAATGTCTTTATACAGTGACGAGTTCTGTTTAGCTCTTTCAAAGCTGACTTTTTGAAGCAGTGGTGCACAACTCAAAATGGGTGGCGGGCCAAATTCCTTTTCCAAGATTTATCTGCGGGCCGAATAGGAAAATAAAAACGAGCAATTCTCACATTACTTTATATTTATAAACTCATTGTTCGGAATGCATATTAAAACGTATTTTCCTTTGCCGCAAATCCACTCTTTTGAAGCCGTTGTTGTTCAACCAAGTTCCCCATGTTTGCTTCCAATGGAGATATTACGACCAAAGATCCAATGGTTGAAATAAAAGCAATTGGCTCGAATTTCTAACAGGAATCCCGAAATCAGTTTAAAACAGCATCGCCTTCGCCAATGTATCAACAATGAAATCCTGCTCAAAAAATGTAAACAAACAAATTGGCAGTGTTGCCAAAATCGCGGTTCAATGAAAAAATTCACGATAAACAAAAATAAAATGATCTGGGCTTCGCGGGCCACATCCAACCTACACGCGGGCCTGGTGTTGTGCGCCACAGTTTTAAAGTCACCATCGCAATGTCAACATTCTGCACTTCCGATTTTGAACCAATAGTCACAAACATTTCAAGGAATTATTTTAGGCCATAATTAGTTTTGAATCCTTGTTCAGTAACTGTATTAAAAACTTCCAGATTCAGTTTGAGTTTTTGATTTTGCAGAATTAGATACTGTAAGGTATGTCAACCATTGAGTAATTTTTGGTAGATATTTTTTTATCCTTTCAATGGCTTTTTCCTTTTCTTGTCGTTTAACAGAACCAGCTTTATAATTTCTTCCTTCATCACGATTAAGACTTGTTGATTTCTCCATTGTGTCACAGTGCAGCCTCACTGCCATATCATGAAACAGAAAAACATCATTAGTATTAATACCTTTAATTATTATATATCTATGAATAAATAAATAATTATATATATATATATATATCATTTATTAATTACTCAATATTCATCATTAAATAAGGAAATAGTCCCTCAAGCTTCACTAAAACTAAAATTATAATAAAACTAAATAAATAAAAGGAACACTAAATTGGCAGTACAAACAATAAGAACAAGGAATAAGCTAGAAATCAAATATTCACCAAATGAAACCTCCTATAAATGCAAACAGTATATGTTTATTAAACTTATGGCAAGAAGACTGGTCTAAAAAAATGGGGATCTACCAAAAATAAAACTTCACTTAGAAAGCTGTAAACATACATATATGACAACCAGAATTAATCAAGTGTACCTCGCTAGAATTAGATTAAGGCTGACCAATCTAACTTACGGGCACTAATTCACTAATACTATAAGACAGCAATGTCAGGTGTGTTACACTATCATCTTAGTAAGACGGTTTATGCTCGAATGCACTAGGTATGAGGTTAAACTGCAAAAATTAAAAATCTGGCTGCATAAGCAGAATTTACCAATTACATATGAAAATGTGATTAATAAGAATACTCCAATTCATTTGATAATGAATTTTTTCTAGGAAATAAAATTATTTCACAAATCAACACACAAACAGGCTGAAACTTTATTATATAAGGAGAAAAGTAAATATTTTGCATTATTTCCTTTCAGGAAAATAATATAAAAGCATACACTATGTAAATAGCAAATAGAGGATATTACAATATAGATAATTAAACAATGGTACATTTCCCTTCCTGAAATAATAGAAGACTATGACTTAAAAAACTTACCCCAATTATATGGGCAATTTCTCAGAGGGCGTGTAATACCAAAAAATGCAATTATATATTCGAATAATAAGTATAGTTCTTAGAATATATATATATATATAATTAAAAATCACATGACACGTAGTATAGTATATACTAGATGTATTTAAAGGCCCAAAGAAAGGAAAACTGGTAACATAACCCGGATAAACGCTAAGGAAAATATTATGTAAACCAATAAATGCTTAAGAAAGAAGATGGGAGATATAGAAATGGAAAAAATAGGACAAACTATTTTAACCCTTGTATGATAATGAATAAAGTAGTTGGAGTTGAACCTGTGTTATCAAGCACTCATCACTATTATGACAACGACGCTCATCGCCAGAATTATTCACAATGTAAACAATTCATGCAACTCTGCTTTCTTCTTTTGCAAATCCACAAAAATGGGTGAATTCTTCAACTCATTAAAAATAACACTGTACAACAATGAAAAATAACGGAAGTGAGAATAACCTTTTCTAGCGGTATTTTCTGCGTAAATAACGATTATAACATCCGCCTCTTTCTGCGACAATCCAGTTTCTCGTAAATTACCATCTTACTAAGTTAAATACAGTTATGGTTCCGTTGGGATTGAAGGCAAGCAGGATTGGGTCGAAACTGAGAACTGTAAAAGTTATAAACGGATTTTGATATAATTTTAATAGGGTGTTCCAAAGATCTTTTTCAACCTAACCTATGAAATTTATGAAAGTATACATCGATAATCCTTTAGTTATATGGATCCACATCCGTGGTAACTCTTAGGTAACGCTTGATCATTTTGTAACTTACTATAAATGCTCCTATTTTTACTTTTTTATTTAATATTTGTTGCTGTTACTATTTATCTTAATTTTTCACATTCTTTAGTGTTTTTTCTTTACAAGAGACAGAGCTAAAATGACTAGAGTATGCGAAAATTCCCCAGACAGTTTATGTTATATATGTGGTTCAGTTACATTAAGACAATACAAGAGACAGTTGACTAAACATGTGCAGAAAGTTTATGAACTGTACTTTTGATACAAAGTGGATGACCAGTACAAACGCTGGGTACCTCAACAATGTTGTGTCAGGTGTACAAGTTCCCTTTCTGCAGAGCGCCTGGACTCATGTTTGGTCTACCAATGTTCTGGAGGGAGCCAAAGGACTATTCAATGGATTGCAACTTCTGCTTAACAGATATTAAAAGTTGGTATTCAATGTGTTTTCTTTCCGCGATTTCCTGGTATATTTTCAAGAGATGTATCAATTAAGTAGATAAAAATACACAACATCTTGTACTTCCACTATTTCTTATTTTATTTTATCTCAGGTTGCAGCAGAAAAGGCAAGAAATATATCATGTATCCAGATCTCAGTCTGCGATTGGCCAAGTTAGATATTCTAGTGATGTCTATTCCTGTACCGCAGCCGCCCTCTGAACTACCAAGCGAGTAACTCAAATGATTCAAAATCTAAAGATACGTCATATATGGCACAGCTTGAATCTGACAAGAAACCACACCTCATTACCCAACCGGAACTCAATGATATAGTTCGTGATCTAACACTTACTAAGCAACAAAGTGAACTCCTGGTATCACGTCTGCAACAAAGGAACCTTTTGGATGAACACGCTCAAATTACAGTAATTAGGAAGCGTTCTGCAGATCTACATCTATTCTTCAATTTTGAAAATAACTTGACATATTGCAATAATATCAGAGGCCTATTCAATGCCCTTGAGCTGACCTATGAACCAAAGAAGTGGAGGTTATTCATTGATGTATCCCTTTACAGCATAAAAGCGGTTCTTTTGCACATTGTAAATACCATGCCTTCAGTTACAGTTACTCACTGTTATTTTAAGAAAGACATATGAGAACCTTGTTTTTATTCTGCATTCAAAGATTTATGCAAAGGTTTCTAGGAAAGCACGTGGGGCACAGCGAGGCCGCAAAGGGGAGAGCCTAATCAAGTGCTACCAAGATCTTGGATGTAATATGTCACTGAAAATACACTTTATTCATTCACATCTGTCCTTCTTCCCAGAAAATGCATTAGATGTGAATAATGAATATGGAGAGAAGTTCCTTCTAAATATGGCATCAATGGAAAACAGATACAAGGAAAAATGGAGCCCCACATGGCTGGCTGACCTCTGCTGGAACTTAAAGCGTGACACACCTGAGACGTCTTACATACGAAGATGTAAATACTAAAATGCTAGTACTACATTATATGATGTTATCAAACATGCTGATTCATTATATATTCATGAATTAATTACAATGGACACATTTAATATGAATTTGGGAGCAAAATACATTTATGGTATCGTGGAACTTAGTATCAATTGCATAATTATTAAATCGGCAATTTACAATAAAATGTTATATGATGAGAGATTTCTGTTATTAAATTCGAATTAAGCACACTTAACTTCATAATGAAATGCATATGAGGTGTATGTTTTTTCTGGACACTGAAATTTTCAGAAAAAAGGAATTAAACATTAAAATAGACCACGAAATCTGATGATATAACGAAAACGATATCTATCGAGGTTGTTGTTTTACCCATAGCCTAATATTTACATTTATTGAATTCTGAAGCTTTTACACGCAGTGTGTTTAGTGTGTTACACACTCATTTCAACTAATTAAACAATCGTATTATTCATAGCGAATTCAACGTTTTATGTAATGGCGCGGGGGCCTAGGCCATGGCCTACTGGGCCTATTGCTAAAGCTGCCCCACCTCCTGAAACAGGATCCTGTGGCAAATAACAAAGAGAGCCAAATAAAGTTTAGGGGGCCAACTTCCTCCAAAACATCAAATAATCTGCATTCTCTGTCCAGAAATTCATCCCGAGTACAAGGTACAAGTGATAGCACCCCGTTCGTCATATACTCGAGAAGGTAACGTACACAAACATCACCCAGATTTGGACATTCAACAAGTATGTTCAAAATAGTCTGGAGGACAACGCAGTTGTCGCAGTTATGTGCAGGTTAGTGCACCATCATATTGCGGTGAGGCCCACTAGCGTGCTCAATTCGAATACTTACAGAATGCGACCTGAAGCTATCGCAGCATTACAAGGGAGGTCCATGATAGCAGTCGCGTCGCAATGACGCGTAACATTAAGTTCCACTCAGCTGGGCTTGGGGCCTTTCGTGTACACCGGCATGGATCTAACATGAAAGAAAGTGTGCCTTTAAAAGGTTGAACGTAATACCTCTAGCGCTTGGAAGCTTTGAGAGTAGAGTCGTGACTACAAATTGAAATAGATTGTGATTTCCAGGGTGGCGTTCTGGTCAGAACTAGAAGCACCACCAGGCCACAAACAACACGGAGCTCTCGATGAGGTTTCTTAGCCCTGTACAAAGGCTTTTTGTTATGAGCAGCGTCTCTCGGCGGCATAGGCACAGTCAAATTCAGCCGCGAATTAAGTGATAGTCTTTGTCGACTTATGGAGACGTCGGGGCCCCACTTAAAAGCGCATAATGTACTGCAAATGGCGCAGAGCGAGTTTCATCTCCCGCGATCTACAAGTAGGCTCTCACTGGGGCACATGCGGGAAAACAGGTCACTAAACCGAAATCTAAGAATGGCCTCCTTTAAAAAATAGTTAACTGCAAACGGCAGTCGACGAGCCTCCACAGCTCCGTCCATTTGTCACGGATTCCACGGCAATTGTATTGGAATACCTAATATGTCCTCCAAGTATAGTTCAGAGAAGATACGGGGACTTCTTCGGAGGAAAAACACACAAGAAATTGACTGTACGCTTTCCGGAAACAGAATTCCGGGCGCTGATTCGCTGTTGCCATCGAGAGCTTATCGGGGTATGTTGCCCTCGCTATGTGAGTCTTTTCCTCCCTCCCTCGCCCAGTACAGAAAAAGGTCCTTTGGTGATGTTTTCGTTTCGGGGATCGGCTTCAATAACATCTTCATGGGGTTTGCCTTCTTAGTCTAATAACTCTGTGTAAGCGAGTGGCCGTTTCGCCTTACGGGAAACTATCACACTGGGAGAGAAGAATGAGCCCGGGTTTTATCTGATACTGGCTGTGAACCTTTTGTGCCACCGCTATAAAGGGAAGCACCTGGCTCGGGTAGAACCCAGAGAATGGTTCCGAATAGGCGCGGAAGCAACCGTGCTTTTAGGACTGGCGGATCTAAGAGCAAAGAGTGCCTTTTTAAAGTTAATGCATAAAATGTCTGGTGCAACGATGGGCGCGCTAGGACGAAGTCATTAGCCTGGCCAAAGAAGAGTCGATGATTCGGAGCATGAAAGGCCAGGATGTTCTCCTCAAAGGGATACGCGCAATTGCTTATAGAAAGCATGGTGCGGCTCTCTTTGAAATTGACACACTTGTCCCTAAATGATAGGACTTATCGTTCATGGCCTTGGAGCAACTTACAGATAAGTCGGATAAACCTGAATTCCTATGGTTGAAGCGGCGGCAGTAGTAGTACCTCCGCTGCAATTGTAAAAATGCCTTCACGCAGTACCGATATCAACAGGCACGCACCGATTTTAGAGTCCTACCATGTGAGGAAAATAGTAGGGGTTTGGGTCTCTATGTTTATCCCAGTTTTCTCATAAAATGTTCAAATTTAACTGTTTCTTGGTCATTCAGGCTTTAAGTGCTTTATGAGAGTTCACTCGCATAAACACTTCAACCACGAAGATCATTGAGGAGCGCAGCATCTCACTCACCGGTTAACTATGGATTATCCGAAGGGCAATGATTATAGCTGCCCCTCAAGGGTCCGATGCATTTGCCAGAAGGATCCCGTCCAAGAAACGGATCACCTTCTGTTCCCTACCAGTTAATGCTATCCTCTATCTAGTTAATGCTATCCTTTGATGGAACATATGGCCCTTGTAAAACATGCTGCCATCCGTCGATCGAATAACCAGAAAGCATTTGAAGACAGTGGACTAAAAAACGCCAGGTATTCTCTGAATGAGTCACCCCGCTGGGATCGAGGCTTCACTAAGAGCCCTTGCGCATACGGTCTTTGTTTGGTCTTCCCGGTCCGAGGACGCTTTGAGAATGAGTTTGACGTTCATGGCCTGGTCGCTTGACAAAGCGATAGGTGACCTGTTCCGCTTCTCTCCTCCCCTGGAAGGGCCCCAAGGCCGAACGGACCAGCCTCTGCCAGATCTTTGTCCGAAATGGATATTTTGACCGTAAAATGAGGCGGGAAGGACGGGAGGGAGGCCTTTCTCTCTTTGTGATTCTTCGGGGGTCCATGCAGCTTGATGACCCAAAGTTTAACCCTCTGGGTAACCCCGCCAAATGTGACGGGGCCACCTCTGGGGCCATCTTTACCTAGGGAGGGGCCTCCAACCAGCCATTCCCCAAAGTGATTCAAAGGGAATATGGCCTGTGATGAAAGTCCCTGGAGCCATTTTGCCGACCTGCATTGGGAAGAGAAGGGGAGCAGGCATAACGTCTTTTATTATCGTGCCAAACCTAGTATAGTTGAGGTGTCTTAGTAAAAAAAAACCCAGGTGAGGAGGGGTTGAGTTGTTTCACCTGCCCTTATCAAGGGGGCCTTGAACCGAGGCGATGATTCCTTACCTCGCCCTGTTCTTGGTGAGGCCCTGAGAGAGCAAAGGAAGACCTACCTTAAGTGAAGAGTCGCTTTGAAGCAACTGTCTTAAAAAAGTAAGGGAAAACCCCCCGAACATTTTACGATTATAGAGGAAGGAGCCCCACTCCGCTAATAGATTCTTTGGGGGGCTGAGAAAGTAAAGGTGGCCCGCTACTAAATTAGAGTCGTCCCAAAACAATTTTGTACAATGCAGGTTGACTCCTTGAATGATTAGAGAACGAGTCAAATGAGCAATCTGGGTCCTATAAGGCAGAGTGCAAAGGGTTTGTATGGAGCGGCGTACTTTACGATACCACAGCACATAGCACCGCATTGCCCTGAAGGACTAATTGGCGTTCACAATGATCGGTTGCTTGGTGCTTATTAGTCAGGGATGGTTGTATGGGGATGGCTATTTTATAACTATAGTTGAAAGCGACGACCAAATTGTGTATGAGAATGGTTAATGATCATGAAGTATGCGAAAATATAAAATACTGGTCTTAATACTGGAGATGGTCTTAGGGGAGCAATAAAATTCAAAGTTTTTTCGTTTACTTACAATACTCTTGTGGAGTTAATTCATATTCAAATATTTAAGGTTATAATTAAGATAAACACTGATTTATACACGCTGAACCACGCTTGTAGTTTGTTAGAGAAATTTAGGATTTCTCGGTTCCTTGTACATCGATTTTGATGAAACCTTTCCCGGCTGGTCTGCATACTATGGAAACACTAATTTTACATCTTCATTACTCTGTGTTCCATCCTTCACTTTTAATTCAGATTCGTCGTTTTGCAGTGAACCACACTAAGAGCATTTTTTAATAACATCTATCCTCTTTAAGAACAATGGGACGTCGCGGAGGCTTCAGCGATGAAGAAAAGTCTTTCATCATCAAGAAAAGTGATGAAGGCACCTCTGCTCATGTTATTGCGTCGAAGTTATTTCTCCATGTAGACATGGTTACAGGATTTCTGAAGGACCCTTCGATAAAGAAGAAATAAACCGAAGGTGGGACCTCTATAACTGTGAGAGCTAGGGATATAAGGAATTTGATGTCGCCAGTTACGTAGGAAACCCGGACAAACAAGAAAAGCTATTTTAAACGCCACTAGTCGTCTCCATATACAGAAGACGACCAGAAAACGTATCCATGGACGATGGCTTCCGTGCGAGCTTCCCTGAAACTGAATCATTTAACGGCCCTTCGCAAGACTTTGAGGCTTCAATGCACCTGGATGTAGATGAAGATGGACTTGAGTTGCGTAATCTTCACTGATGAGACCAGAGCTAGTCTTGATGGAAAGACGGGTGGGTAAATGGTTGGTTCTATTTCTGACTTGCTGAAAACTAATTCTTTTGCAAGTTAAGAGTAATTTTTCAGCACAATTTCCTATAAAGATGTTTTTCTTCTTTATTTAAGATTTTCTTCGTGCGTCGCCGAGTAGCTGATGTTATTTACCCTTTCAACAAGGGAAGAGAGCCAAAAATAATGAAACCTTCATGAAATAAGCAGATGGCATAAATTATGCAGAAAGGTAATTTATTTAGGTAGAAATTTGAAATATCGCCCCCAGGCAAGTATAGTGAAGGTTTTTATAGTCAACACTTACTCGTAACTGTTTGGTTTGTGATTTTGTCTTTCGTTTTGGTTTGTTTGTCTATGTTTCGTTTGGTTTGCTTAGGGAATTTTGAGCAGCCTAACACTAAGCTGTAATTTCAAGTACGGTCACTTATGCACTTAAATGAGGCCACCAAAGGGAAAATTTAATAAAACTCAACACTTTATACAAAATAGGAGATTGCACTTTGCATAGGTGTTTCGGAGGAGTTAAATATCATACAGTTTCGTGGAGTGTAATTTAAGGAAAAGGCAAAACAATGTGAATTAGAGAAAGTGCATATTATAGTTTCAAAATTTAGACACAATCAAGTTAATGTACCCACCATACTCGTTGGCAAAATTATACTATTAATTAACCACCTATGATTAAATGTTCCGCTATGACAGACCTTTTCAGTATTGCTCAATAGTAGGGATCGCATTAAACACAAGGTCTAAGAAACAAACCCCGATTTTTTCCAATAAACTCACAGGTGAAGTGGTTTCATTTTCACCGTGTTAGTCTGGTAGAGAGGCTTACACTCTATCATCCGACCCTGTAGGAACGACCTCCTAGAGGCTTCATGCCTAAACTTGAACTGTCCCCCTCCGTTTTTTTATATGAACGATCCATTATGCTAGGCACCGTTGCATGTGTACCGGCTGGTATCAAGGTTTCTCCGACCCCCTTAGAATGTTTAAAAATTCCTCATCTAAGTGGTTGGAGTAGTGAGTCGTAGGGTCTTGCTCCGGTCCCTCTGTTTTCGGGTATAATTTCAATATTTATGCTTCCTTAAACTTTACTTGAACCCATAAACTTCATACTGAAATGCATCTTTCTTAACTTTAGTATATGTCACCCAAATCAATAGAGCATTATTTTCGAAGAATATTGTCCTATGACCGACATTACTACAGCGTTGATCAAATGATGACAAAGATTAATTTTAAAAAAGGCAGAAATCATACACCATTGCCCACGCAAACAAAATAGTTCATAAAGGCAAAAATCACGGATGATCCCATATTTTTGGATGGGAGATGAAAAAACAAAGTAAAAGTGCAAAATGATAGTGTAGATGTGTGGCTTCATAAAAATTGGAGAGTGAACAATTAAAAGGTGTTAGTATTGTTTGACGAATCGATATTTATATTATTTTTGCACTTGGTTAGATAAACTAATGAGTATTCTTAATGAGGTGGACTCTTTGGTTTAGCTAGTTAGTTAGTACCTTGCAATTACACGGATTATGGAGAAGGCATCTGCATGCATTCTAAGGTGAGTTTGAAACGATGAGGTGTTAAAAGATATGGCAAATTTACAAATACACCAAACTCGGGTTCTCATGTGACTAACCAAATAAAATTGAACTTAACTTGACTCATAGTAGTAATTTGGCTAAAGGGTTTCAGTGCCTTCTACCAGAAGTGAGATTATATAGCACAGGAGTCGCCAAACATTTTTCACAGAGGGCCAGATAACTGAGAGAATGATGTACGCGGGCCGCATAGCCATTTCGTTCAATACACTATAGTGAATATACAAAAAATAAAGACAACGGAAATATTTATTTACCAATACACAAAATACACAAAGAATAAATACAACAAAGATATTTATTTCCCAAAATATGATCAAAGCAGGCGTCGTTAGCAATAAGATAGTATTATCACACCCAGTGCACACATATCACTCTCACAATCTAAGCAGCCAAAAAGGTTTGTGAAATTGGCATTTAGCTATTAAGATATCATAAATATTTGCTTTGTAATTGCTGCATCTAATCAAGAGAATTGCTTTCAAATGTTAATCAGTCAACCTCGTTCGATGTGCTGACTCCACATATAATTGTATGCACTTAGTTATATTTTAGCTCATTTGTGGCACAGTGCAGCGGCGGGCCGGATGTTGCCCGCGGGTCGTAGTTTTAAGACCGCCTGGTGTAGAACAAATGAACTTTGTTCAAGCTAACTTTGAGAATATTATCTGCTTTCCTTGTACCAATTCCTGCACGAGACTTTAGGCCTTTCATTTTCTTTGGAAGAGGGTCATATATTAACAACCCTCTTATCCTTCTCTGCCGAGAAATAGGGATACACGGCATCAATCTATGCTACAATATTTATGAGTGCAGCGAGCTATACTAGGGACAGGCTGCACTAGATCATAATAGGATCTAGGAATCTGGGACCACTTTTTAAAAAGTCTTTGATGGATTTCTGGCAGGACTGTTTCAGAGAAAGGAAAGCAGACGGAAGAGCAATGTTTGCAACCTCAAAATCATCATGCACACAATCAAAGTTCGGAAATTCTAACATGAAATTATCATCTTTTTATACCAATTTTAGAAAAAGATCGTTGAATGGATATTCTTAGATGCGTACTAAGATTTTGATATTATTGCAGTTACGGAAACATGAATAGAAAATCGTATAATGCACCTTAATGGACTTTGTATATTAACCATCTAAAAATTTAATAGGGATATATATATATATATATATATATATATATATATATATATATATATATATATATATATATAAATATATATATATATATATATATATATATATATATATATATATATATATATATATATATATATATATATATATATATATATATATATATATAATATATATATATATATATATATATATATATATATAATATATATATATATATATATATATATATAATATATATATATATATTTATATATATATATATATATATATATATATATATATATATATATATATATATATATATATATATATATATATATTATAAACTATTCGAGATGATGAAAGAGATCAATATAAATATTACGTCTTTGAATTTAGGAGTCGAGCTGGTGATAAATAGTAATAATATAAATTTTATCACCCTCTCCAGGTCACTAATTCAAGGGAACTAGTACGATATTATTAATTTGATAACGCTTTTGCCCATTATAATTCGACAAGAACTGGTGATTATGTGCGATGAATTAGATTTTTTAAATGTAGATTTTCTAAAGGAAACAACTGAAAATGAAAGAAATTGTCTCTGGAATTTATAAATTATAAATTCTTGCAATCAAACGTATACAAACCGACACTCGAAAATATCCTAACTTAATTTTTACAAATGGAGAAATTTTAGTAGAGAGTATACACTATACAGGTTGGGGAGACATTTGAGAACTATAATCAGTAAATAATTTGTTCCACTCTACATATTTTAGAAATGATCAAGAGAGCTCTCATTTAACCCCCAACATTAAATCATGTAATTTCGATCTTTTTCGCTCATGCTTTGACCTTTTTAAATTGTAATTAAATTTTAAACGTTGAAAACACCACGAAGTGTAAAATACTTTTCAATGTTAATTTTTGTAACAATAAATAACTGAAGAGTGGGATATATGTAAACCAAGAGATTTTAATAGATCAAACCAGGTACCGTGGATAAATAATGATATTAAAATTACTAAGAAAACAGCCTATTTAATCAAACTTCGAAACCAACAGTACTTTCGAGAATAGACACAGATTCTTTTATTATTCTCTTCTGGCAAAACGACCTTTAAGAAAAGCTAAAAGAATCTGGGATAAAAAATGCTTTATCAAAACACGAGACAAAGGGATATTATAGATATGTAAATAATCGTAAACCAATTATAGAGTGGTTTCTGCCCCGTCAGAATAACGAGTGTCCTTAGTAAAATTCCGAATCACTTGGTGAACATATTAAATGAATATTTTGTGAATATTTTCACCGTCGAAAATACAAATAACTTACATAGAATAAAATACGTAAGAAATTTAGTAGAAAACATTAATCTTTTAAATATTGGCATAACCAAATATGAAATTAGCTTTTATAGCAAGAAATTTTAAGTTCCAGAGCGTCCAGTCTCCTTACACTCTATCTTATTTACTGCAAAGAATTCGTATGCGAACTTTTAAACCCCCAACTGACTTTGTACAATTTTCAAAAAGTCTTAGCAAGGAAAAGATTGATTTTGTAAAGGATCATTTTTGTTGCTATTTCCAATTTTCGAAAACGGCATAAAGAAATCATGGAAATTTTCAGCCCAACCCTCTTAGTTCTGTCTTTATTCAACTCTTAGAATCCATTTTAAGGGGTAGGACCATTGAGCATCTGCAGCTATATAACTTAATAAAAGACTCATAAAAGAGATTTCAATGCTTATGCTTAACTAATTTGACTGATTTGTTTTACAAAAAGTTCACATAGTTGAGCGAGATAAAGATGGATTGAAGAGAGGCTTTGAAAAGCCTAAGTTGATTTTTGCTATCAATGGACATAGTTAATCCTGGGTATATCGTCAAAACTAGAATAAGGTTCTAAGATAAATAGTAAGATGGTTTATGGTTAAATCAAAAGGTTTTATTTTCTCATTCTATAAGAGGCTTGAAGACCTCATTTAGAGTATGCGGTGCAATTCTGGTAACAATAGAAAGAAAAGGACTATGTATTATGAGAATCCTCTCAGCGTTAATCCATGAAAGTAATTAATGAATTTTGAAAGAGATCACGGCAAGTAACACAGCCAGATGAATTTACTTTCACTGGAAGAATCGTATCTTTGCGACCTATATATTGAGGTCTTTAAAATACTAAACTAATTTTCCTATATGAATTAACGAGTCAACAATTGTGCTAGATAACCCAGTGACAACAAAAAATTACGGGTTCAAACTAATAAACTAGTAAACAAAGTTTCTTTTCTTTTAAAATTACAGAAACCTGGAATTCCTTGCCTAGGAATTTTCTTCAACTCACTCCAGTAAATTTGTTTAAGAAGAGAATCGATAAATTTTCCTTTAAAACATTAACTTAGAGAAAGAAGAGTTGTAAAGCAAATTCTATGTTCATATCCTCTCTTTCTTTACATTGTTCATCACCCTTAAATTCCACTTTTTCCTTCTTCTTTAGAACGATACGAGTGGATTTTAGGGTCTTTGCTCGTTATTAATTCTCAAATTTTACAAACCTTTTACCATTGTAAGTATTATATAAAAATTAAATGTATAAATATTGGAGAATAATGTTACAATGAACATTAAGGTTCTAGTAATCAGAGATTAATATTTGTATGCATATTCACAGATAATATTTGCAATCATTTATTTATAAACTTTAATGCTGAAGCACTTGATGTGTTCAGTAAAAGTTTGTGCTGAACCGTATTGCTTGGGTACTGTTATATTTTGATTAGCTCTAGGATATTTATACCCCTATCATTCTGACGAAAAGAATCCAGCTGTAATTGATGTTATAGTAGAAATTACACCGAAAAACGTTATAGATCTCTGAGCCAATGAATATGGAGCTGGATTTCCAAGCATAGGGAACGTTTCAATAGCAGCAAAAGCGAGCACTAAGAATTTCGACGTTCGCTCGGAGATAGTTGCGTAATGGCGGGACATCAACTCCTGCTGAAATGCAGCTCCGAACACACGTGTTATCCTTACAAGTCAAACATCGATACACTGTCCATTCAATTTCACCTCTTTCGCAATGTACAAAACTGATATTTCGTTCTGGAATCACCAGTGCCCATTTGACCCGCCAAGTCTTTCCCTTCACATGTCGTTGTAAACTACCATGTTAAAGCTCAGCAGCAACTGCCACTGTAACCACTAATGACAACAATCCACAGTTAGTTAAGCTTGTCAAAGAATTAAAAGGGGCGTAGAATTCATTTCTCCACAATTCCTTGCAATAAATTCTTAACTATATGTGAGGCTTTAAGAATCCGGAAATCATCCGACCTGGCAAGAAAAGACGACTAAAGGTATGGCGCTTCAGAATACACAAACATTCCTTAGAGGCGTATCTTAGACAGCGAATTTTAGTGAGGGGGCTTCAGAATCTACATACACCTTTGGGCAGTTAGTTGTAAATTACCACGATAAATGTTTGTTTGCAGTCCTCATACATTTTTTGAGGCGTGTCGTAAACAGCGTCTATGGCTGGGGTGCAGAATACCCATCACGTTTTCCGAGACGTGTCGAAAACGGAAACTAATAGTGTGTGGTTCTAAAATCCCCTTACTGTTTTGGTCTAGAGCACAACCTCAATCAAGGTTGATATGTGACGATAAATCTTATGATAAATTGCTTTAAGCTTGGATAAATATCTTTCGGTTAGTAATTATATTCGCAATTTCTGTGAGGGCTTTAAAAGCCCACTTTTTTCTTCTAGAAATATAGAATCCCAAGAAGACTCATCCACATAAAATAAAAAAATATCTTTCAAATTTTGCAATTCCTCAAACTTTATACTTAAAGATTCGTTTGAAAAAAAATTAAATTTTAAATTGTGTAATAAAGTCCACTCGATTTTGTCTAAAACTTTGTCTCTATTAGTTCTAAAACTTTTCTTCTACTGGGTTTATTTTACGGAAAATTTCTATGACTTTAAGTTTTTGTGTTTCAGAAACTTTAATTAATGTATAATTTTATTAATTCACATAGACCAAAAAAGGTATTTAAATAGTGAATTTAATTGCAAGCAAGTTTTTGAATGCTCAAACTTTAATTACGCTGTAACCCAATTATATGTATGAACTTTCACTGGTATTTTTAGTTCATTATACTAAAGGATATTTTTAGTCCCTACCAAAATAGCTGAAAACACTAATATGTCTTATGCGTCAGGTAAACAGGAAATTTTCGTAACCAGCTAAGCGAAAAATGTCCTCAATATAAACATTTGAATCAAATTCCACAGAAAGTCTTTCACTTACCGCCACAAAAAGACCATCAATTCATTATTACATAAAAAACATTAAACGGGTAAACTAATGGAAGTGGTTCGAACCATGTAGAATGACGATTAAAACGGAGAACGCAACATTTTGGGGAAAAAAATAAAACCTTAAATTTCTTCTTTCGATATCCAAGACGTATCATCGATGAAACCCTCATTTCTTTAGTAATCCAACGTTGCTGAACACGAAAATAGCCTTCATTTTGCAGGATTTGTTTTTGTTTACAAGATACACGGGTGCCTGATTTCTATTATTTCTAAATTGAAATGAATATTTCAATGAAGCATAACATATGGTAATATGGTAGAATGTCCCCTTTTGTCTACCTCGTTGGGTGGTGCGAGCTTGAATACATTGTAAATCCCTTTAGCTCAGTTATAGAGTGGCGCTGGTTGTGGCGACAGCTTAATTCACATTTTGACATAGTGATTTTGGAGTGTTTCCTCGTAATTACTGCATGTGGTTAGTTCAAGACATATTGAGTGTTAAAGCGTAAACTTGCGATCAGTTTCTCATTGATAATATGAACAAAATGACACGCAAATGCGTTAATGACTCAATTAACTTTTGTTGTATTTACGGCAAAGTAATATTAAAATTTAAAAATGAGATGTTAAAACCTGCTATCAAAAAGGTGCAACGATTTCATTTTAAGTGCAAATTTAGAGATCAGGATTCTGTATGGTTTCGCCACTACGTGGAAGTAGTTAGAAAAAAGATAGATTAGGAAGTATCCTAATATTCATCTGTTATTCGACTTGTGCCCCATAACGAAGACACCTGTGTTCACTCCTTCTCAGTCACTCTCGATTTTGATGACGAAGAGTATCCTCTAACGAGTACAAATGTAGACATTGCACATCCCATAACATCACAAGATACAGACATTCTGCGCAGTGAACTGTAAAAAAAACGGATAGAATCACCAAACACAAACTGAATAACCTCATCAGAGATTTTCACTTGCCGAACTCTAAAGCAGAATCGCTCACCTCACACCTTCAACCATGGCATTTTCTTCATGATGATGCCCAAATATCCCTTTTCCGCAGTCGCCAAATCCATTTTGAAGACTTCCTTCAACAAGAATGGTGACGTCGTGGTGTATGTAGGGTTGTTGGTTTAATGAATGCTTTAAATATGGCATACATAGATGACGAATGATGGTTGTTTATTGATGGCTCTATATAAAAAAATGAGAAAGCTGGCATTCCAATTAGATATTCTGTTCACATGAAGGAGAAATAGAAAGATATGTATCATATGTTCAGTACAAAAACTACAACGATCACAAATGTAGAATATGCGGTGATTTAAATGTGGTCGGCATGTTACTTGGTCTCCAAGAAGGTAACACGAAGTAATGCTATTTTCTTTGCGAGTGGGACAGCTGCGCTCTATCACAGCATTATTAAAGGAAGGAAGAACTTCTAAGAGAACGTTTAGTGGCAGATTCAACAAATATCTTATGCTATCCATTAGTAGATGCAAGCAAAATAATTCTACCATTGTTACATATTAAGTTAGGGCTTATTAAATAATTTATAAAGGTAATTAATAATGATAGAAATGCACTTAAGTATCTTTTCCAGAATTTCTTTTGACTTAGTAAGAAAAAAATAAGGAAGGCATATTTGCTACTCCTGATATACGAAATCTGATGAAAGATGAACATTTTGAGACACCTGTGGAGGGCGCAGAGAAAGAAGCTTGGGTCTCATTCAAAACCAGTGTGTCGCAATATTTCCTTGGAATTAACAGAGCACCAAATTCAGATTAATTAGTGTATAATATGTTAAAAGCATACCAAAGAATGGAATAAATCCTGTATCTAAAAATCGATTTCTGCTATTCCCATTTCAATTTTTCCCGATAAACTTTGTTAAAGTGACAAACATGAAGACACTTTTCATCATCAGATTTCAACACTTGAGAAACGTTACCAGGAAATTAGCCTGCATCTATGCTGGCTTATTTAGCTGACCAGTAATAAAAGACACTACTCAGTCAGAGTACAAGATACAAGCCAAGAGGAATCGGCATTGAAGTTAGTGTACTCCTTAAAATACCTATATCTTCTGAGATAAAATTTTACCAGTGATTACACAATAATCTTTAAGAACGAAAACTAAATAAACAAATTCACTATTATTTTAAAATTCCGGATGAAAAAATACTTAAGAATTGTCTACTTTAATTAATGACACAAAAGGTCATTTTAATATTTGTTCTCCTGTGTATTCAACGGGTAAATTAATAGAAAAAGTGTGAACCATGTAGAATCATGATTAGAACGGAGAACACAAATGCTTTTGGAAATAATATACCAACTTAACTTCTTTAAAGAAGTTGAGTTGGTAAAGTAGAGTTTATATTCAAGCTGCAAACACTGGTGACTCTTCCATTCTAGTCCTTCTTCGCCTCTGGACCACATTAGATACTGTCAGCCACACGTTTGTCTCGTTTACCTCAAATTTAGGTGTCTCTGATAAACATCAATGATTGGTTCCAGTTGTACCTCTCTTCGTTCCCTCACTCACTCTCTCACTCTCGTTACTTGGTTCGCTCTTCTTTTGTATCTATCTTCTTTATCATGTCATTCTTATGCATTGCCCAAATCTTAAATCTCATTTGGTTACAACGCAGTTCCAGCATTTATTGAATCTGGTGAATAGAAGTGTAAATTCATATTTTTTTCATTTATTAACTAATTAATTTCATGCAGGTTCTTTCAGGATTTATTGAATTCGGTGAATGAGAGTTGACCAAGCAAGATAGCTAAAGGACATTTGCCGTCTAACTCAGCTAAAAGAAAGGAGATGGGAGAGCAAATCTCCTCCTAAAATTGGCTCCTATATGACTCGTAGACTCCATTTGTGTGGATGCATGATTAAGTTGTTGACTCTTCAGTCCACCCACAACACAGAATAATCGTATTTTGGCACAAATGACAAATTAGAAACCAGCTTCGGTGAAGGTGAGGGCGTGTGGTACATAAATAGGCCAGAAAGCACAGTCATTTTTATTGAAGGGAGGGTTTAAGATCAATCAACATGTTTATTTGGGAAGGGTTACTCATTGCTATACATGTAACTATACCATCACTGCGTACAGTACATTATGCCTACTATTGTAAGGTAGAGCTCGCCACAACTGATCGGTAAAACGATCCCGTGTTCTGCGACGGCAAAGATACAGGTTAAAGTACTCAATTGCTACAGTGCTTATGGCTGTTAAATTGGTCTATTAGGTACAGTCACTTGATTGGCGTTGATGAATGGTGTCCCCCAGACATGCTTAATGAAGTGTAAAAATGGATACTTATTGCTATACCCTTCATGGGGACCAAACGAGCGGAGTTGCAATCCAAAATCCCACCTAACGAATCAAGATTACAAACATCACTACCTCCCAAGATAAAGATGAAGAGAGGGAGGCTTCTGGCCGTCTATCGGAGGCGTCTCAAGCAACACCAATCTTGACTAAAGCCTACCGAGATTAAGCGTCCTCAGAAGAAACCAGTCTCTCATTTATTATGAAATTATAACCAGCCTGAATTCCCATTTGGAGAGTGTCTTTCCTGTTGCCAAGTCAAACAAAAGTCGTATTTATCGTCTCAAGAGAAATGAAAAATCTCTCATTTTCGAGTTTCAATCTCTGCTAGGTCGAATTGGTCTCTAATGCCTCATAAATATTTTTCTCGAGGATTTTCCCATTAAAATCGACAACATTATGACTTTAGCGACTGAAACATACCTGTTCTGCTCGCTACTTATACGTTTATCAGTTCTTCTTTTTTTAAGGAAAGAGAGGAAAACGACCATAACTAAAAGGGCTATTTTCCGAGTAGAGTAGAATAGGGATAGAAAATGAATGGTATTAGAAAAGGAGAAATGGTGAAGAACTTAAAACGACTTGTAAAAATAAAAAAGAGAAATAGGAACTGCTGGAAAAGAAAGAAATTGAAAGGTTAGAATAGGAAAAGAAGGATAAACAGAAAATCAAACAATCGCAAAAAGAGGAGAAATATTAAAAACAAATAAAATACTTGAACCTTTGCCAAAGAGTGTTTGGTCAAGACGCCCCAGAAATAGGCGAATATCAAGTTTATTCGGGATAGAGAATTTAAAAAACATACAAAGAATCTCTTCCAGGGAACAGATATTAAATTCCCGTATCTTGGTAGGATAGTTCAATTCAATTGGACTTGAAAATCCACAATGTAAAGTCAAAGTTTAGTCTGTTGTTTAGTAGATTAAGGAAGAAAAGAGAAGTCATTTTTTTACAAAAGATTTAAATTTTCTCACTATACAAATGGCAAATACCAACGATAGTAGTAGAACAGTTAGAGCACGTCTATACCCTTTGGTATTGAAAAGAGGGAACTACTTAGATACAAATAAAGATATGGAGATTGCTTTCGTTTAACATTAAGTCTTGAAATAATACGCATAGAAATCGTTGTCTTTATAAAATTAACGTATACAGCAAATAAGACTGAATTAATACTTGAATGAAGCAAGGAGAATGTGAATTTGTGAATATAGTCTGCCCATGAAGATCTTAGGACTAAAACAGGATGACCTGTCACAAAAATGGAAATGAAATCAGAGATTATATTGGAGGCTGATTGGTGATGCCAATCAAACACAAATATTAATAGAGGAGTGTTAATGGCAGCAATGCAATAAATGGGAGAAAAATATATTAGAATAAATGATAAATGTTTTACGACCGATTGCACTCTATTTGAACCCTTATATTTATTAGTAAAGACCTACAGTTTAACGTACGACCCAAACTACGGGTATTATTGTGTTTGACCTCTGCCATTTAGGTGACCAAAATCTAGCCCCCATCGGGCGAAATAACATACCCGATGTGCCTTAACTTCCCTTAAATTGAAAGCCGTAATTCCTCTAGGGTAGCTGTAGCCAAGAAAAAAATAGGTATTTGTGGAATCGTGGTAAAACTATAGCTATGTACATGTGGTAATTCAACAAGACCGCTGAGAAATTCATTTTTAAATAATTGGATATCTTTTACCTCTGTTATAAAATCAACTTCTCAGACAAAAGCTATAATTAAACATAGAGTACAAAAGCAAAGCTTTCTGCTCGTTTTCTATTGGAACTAATATATTTAATACGAAAAACTGAAATTTCAAAAGAAAGGAATAAGAATAAATATTGAGAGTATTTGCATGTTATAGAGGTCAAAAGTGTTGATACACACTGAAGATATAAAGAGAAAAATTAAAATACTAAATAACCCAAAGCAAGGAGCTTCATTTCGTCAACGGAAATTTGACATATCAAAAGTGTAAGGAAAAAGCTTGATAAAGGAAAGGAAGCAGCCGCACTTTCAGACCTCAATTTTCTTCTTTTCCTTTAAGTCTAGATGTATTAGGCCTAAAAAAAGGTGACGGAAGAAAACTGTGAAAAAGACTTGAAATTAATTATCAACTCGGCGCACATTTGCTGATGATAAGAATTATTTACAGAAGAAAATATATGCAGGGGGACCAACAAAAAAGTTAGAGAACATTAGAATTAGTATTACTACAAAAATATTAGAGGTGTTTTGGGTTTTTTAACATTCGCTTAATCTAACAACTATTTATCTTTCGATTGGGAAAATTTCAGTTAATTTCCATTTACAATATTGATACAGAAATGGTTTGGATGAAAATGAAAATCCGAACATGCAAATTAACAAATTTATCGGTATATTAATAACGAAACATTATATTTTTAATTTTCCAAACACCATTTAAATTCTTCCACCCGTACTCCATTTCTTTCCAAGCGCACTTGCGCCTTAGATTGCCTTGATTGCACAACGCTTTTCACCAACTATTGATGTTCCGTAATTAAATTGATTTCCCATGTTATATTATCTTTTAACTGCTTTATGTCTTCTAGGGGAGTAGAAGACTCTTTACATGATTTTACGCGGCAATGCAATTGATAAAATCTCAGAGTCTATCTCTTAGAGTACCAGTTTATGAACTAGGAGCTCCGTCCAGAATCCGCCAAATTCTATTGAATTGATGGCCCTAAATACGGAGGAGTACTGTGATGATCCTTCCGTTGATCATATTCAGGTAGGCAGCTCTAGTGAAATTATTGTCATAAGAGAATGGACCAATGAGATGGCCATTCACAAATATCTAGATCCACTGAGACACTTTCTGCAGATAAATACCCCTCTCAATGTTGAATTCTGCGGGATTGTTCAGCGGCGCCTACCTTCGAATATTATGGTAATTTACCTTTCCTTTAATGAAAAAGGTTGTCTCTTCAACAATCACAATTTTGTATAAGAAACGAGCAGGTTTATGGTGATACGAATCTTCAAATTTTCTACAACGAGGAAAATCAATCACCCTGTTTCATCTTTTCTCCCTCCACGGCATCTCGCCGTTGCTTCTCCCCAGCGCCAATCAAAGACGATGGAACCTGGGAAGGGAAAGAGGCGGCGTTAGGGAGGTGAGTGGGGTCGCCTGTGGGATACTTTCAACTCCGTTTCCCGCCATGGGGGAGAGGGAGAACCAGTAGACGATACTCTATTCATCTTCCACAAAAGAAATATCAGTTTCAAGAAGTTGGTACCTTGTTTGCATTTTATAAGCATGCCATGCTAAGCCATTATCTTTAATTTATAGGTTTGGATTTTTAAGAAGTGATATGCAAAAATTTTCAGTATTTTCTGCTGTTTTTATTATTTGTGTCGTAGAATAACCTCTCGACGATATACCATATATAACTATTCGTTGAGGGAACTTATTTAATTAACTTTAGTTTGCGTGGATGTCTAGGCTGGCAGATATTATGTATCTTCGATATGCTTAAGAAGTGGAACTGAGCTCAAGGATAATAATATTGCTATCATTAATAAAATAGAATTTTATAAATAATAACTAACAACAACACACAAAAAGGAAAATATTGACATAAACAGAGAATGGAAAGAGTCGTGGGGAATCGAGCTAATCCAAGGATTAAAAGATTTAAAAAGGTAAAAACAAATATAAAGTTAAAGGGAGGGGATGGTTCGCTAAACCATTTAAAGCACAGGATAGAGATGACAAAAGGGTTGAATACTCAAAGGTAACGTTCGGCTTACGTAATTATACTTGTTGTGCAGAGGAAGGCGACGTGAAGGAATTTTCAGTCCGCTGGCCAGTTCCAGCCGAAGGGGGGGGAATTAAATGATCCTGACGTGGCGTCTTGGGAATGAGAACCGTTTCTTGACGAATAAGCTTGAAGAACAATGGCTGTTCTACGTTGTTCTCTTCTGAACAACAGGGGGGGTGAGAACTATCTCTTGTCTACGGGTTCGAGAACAATGGCTGTTCTAATGTTGTTCTCTCCTGAACAACAAGGGGGAAGGGTGAGAACCGTTTCTTGGCGAACGGGCTCAAACGAACAATGGCTGTTCTACGTTGTTCTCTTCTAAACAACAGGGGGGGTGGGGGGGTCAGAACTGTTTCTTGTCAACGGACTCGAACGAACAATGGCTGTTCTAACGAGGGTCTCTTTCTGAACAACAGGGGAAAGGGTGAGAACCGTTTCTTGGCGAACGGTTCAAACGAACAATGGCTGTTCTACGTTGTTGTCTTCTGAACAACAGGGGGGGGGGTGAGAACCGTTTCTTGTCAACGGACTCGAAAGAACAATCGCTGTTCTAATTTTGTTCTCTTTCTGAACAACAGGGGAAAGGGTGAGAACCGTTTCCTGGCAAACAGGCTCAAAAGAACAATGGCTGTTCTACGTTGTTCTCTTCTGAACAACAGGGGGGGGGGTGAGAACCGTTTCTTGTCAACGGACTCGAAAGAACAATGGCTGTTCTGACGTTGTTCTCTTTCTGAACAACAGGGGAAACCTTGTGGACTTGGCGTCACAAAGGCTCGAACCTTGGCACTCAAGGGATATTGTCCTTCTTCTGGACAAGTAATGGTGAATCTCGAGGTCGAGGTCCCTTGGCGCACAAGGTGAGAGTGGGTCATAGTGATGTTTCCCGACGAAAATCTGGATCTCCAATCTCTGAATCTGAGTGGTTAAGTTTCCATATAAATAGCCGGGACATCTCCTTGGCGTGGGGGACAATGGAGTGGGAGCTTCGAAGAAATGCACAGCCGAGCCTGGGAATAAGTCCTTATCTGCCCATAAGCCTAACTCAATCTGGCGAGGTCAAGCATGGGGCGAACGGGGGAAGATAAACCTGCTTGTTTAAACATTGACTCAGGTAGCTGCGATAAGGCCTAAGGCTTCAAAGCGAAGATGCACGTGGGTAGCATCGTGGTTTTAAATAGCATGTGATAGTGGTTGAAATTAACGCGGCCTCAACCCGTTCTATCACACTCCTTCATTCCGGGGGAAGTTGTCACTTCGAAAAAAAAGAGAGAAGGGACAACGATAGAGCTCCGTTGTGGGGAACTCGTTTTCTTGTCCCAACCGTACCTTAATGCACCTAACTAGTATTACCTCAATACATATGATTATTTTGATCTTTTGATTACAGGGGAAAATAACCTTTAATACAACTTAATTAAAAAAAGGGGCATGGAACAATGAAATGATATAAAATTAGTGCATACGGGCCAAAATAATTTTTACGTAAATTAATGGGTACAAATATATATACATACAAAAAAAATAGACATTGAGCGTTACAAAATTCAGACATATACATTAACTAATTATATTACAAGAGAATCTAATTTAAGTCGTACAAGACGGTATATACCTACATGGAGATACTAATCTTATGAATACAATTACTCTACGCTATTCGGTAACGCATTCCTAATGAGTGCGTCAGCGACCTGGTTATCGGAACCTTTTATATAATTTATTTTAAATTGATACTCTTGCAAGAGTAAACACCAGCGCATGATTAGGCCGTTGGAGTGTCGCACATTCCTAATATAGGCTAACGGACGGTGGTCGGTTCCTATCTGAAATTCTTTTCCTATCAAGTACATTTTGAATTTGTCTATAAAAAAAAATAATTGATAGAGCTTCCTTCTCTATAGTGGCACATCTCTTTTCGCGTGGTAATAATTGGCGACGAGCATATGCACCTGGATGACTCGTTCCGTCATCCTCGTATTGAAAGAGTACACCTCCAATGCCCTCGTTGCTCACATCGGTCTTAATCCCAAAGGATTTTTCCGGGTTGGGCAACTTTAAAATGGGGGCAGAAATGAGCTTACTCTTGAGCTGATTAAAATGGGAAACAGCGACATCATTCCAACGTAGACGAACGGGGAAATTCTTTTTTAAAAGGGGGCCGAGGGGCGCCGAAATTGCAGCGAAATTCGGAACAAATCGCTGAGAGTGAGAAGCTGATCCTAAGAACGATCTTAATTGCTTCTTTGTAATCGGGAGGGGCATGTCAGCGATTGCCTTAATCTTGTTCTCTGGGGGACCTAACTTGCTTTGTCCTATTTTGAAACCCAAGTATTTTATGGTTTCGTGGGCAAAATGGCATTTGCTGGGGCCAATGGTGAGGCCATTTTCGTGCAGTCGCTTGAAAAGAGCTAATAAGGTGGTTAAATGGTGACTCTATTCAATTAGTTCTTGTAGCTGACTCTTTTGATGTAGTGTCAGCTGCGCGTCAATATCCAGGTCAGAGGGTGCAAAAGACTCGCCTGGTTTGGAAGGAGGAGGGTAATCGGCATCAGGTTGGATGCACACTGTCTGTATTACATTAAGGGACTCCCCGGGGTAATCTTCTTCAAGCGCCGATGTTTTGTCCAGTGCTACGAAGGTATCTCCATGGGCGCGTTGGGGGTACTTTTTTGAGGGGGGTCCATGGAAAGTCTCCGTGTCCTTGTCTTGGGCCTTATCGCCTAAGGGTGTTAGAAATTCACACTCCTTTTGTGCCGTCCTAAAGTCCTTGTTCAGGGTCTCCGAGAAATCGGACCATATCGGGGTTCTGATGGGGACGGGCTCCTGGGCTTCTTTCTTAGCTTGGCCTCGAGGAAGGGCGGCCTTAGACACAGGGTCGGAACTTACTTGGGGGCTCGGTCCTATAAGTACGGAACAGAATTGTATGGGTGCTGAAATGACTTCAGCCCAGCCATCATAATATTGACACTGCAGGTAACATCTAACGACGGGGAATTGGTTTGCCCGCCCAAGGTAGTCATGGACCACCGCAAATTTTTCGTGGTTAGGGTCCACTGGGGGGAGGAGTTCGTCGGACACGATGAAACACGTACATCCTGTGTCCCCGACGAGAGTCGATACTCGGCAGCCGTTCACGCTGCCCTCCTCAAATTTCAAAGTTCCCGATGAACTTTTATCAAAAATAAAATTTACCTGGTGGCCTGACGGAGGGGGAGAAGTTGCTGCTTGGATCTGCACCACCGAAGGAGCCTGGCTGGCATTAATCTGGTGAACTTGGTGGGCTGGTCCGCTTTTAAGCCTAGAATTTTGGAGGCAATTCCAGCTCATGTGGTCTTCTACACCACAGGTGAAGCATATGATTGGTCGCTTCGGGAAGAGAGATGGAGGAGAAATCTTAACGGGAGGTTTGGAGTCCCGTTGTTGGTTTTGGAGAAAGAAGTTTTGGGGTTTTACGGGGCTCGGAAACTTCGTCGGCTTTCCTGTGAAGGGGCACGAATCCTTCCTTTTTTCCTTGTAGGGGGATTGGTGAGAAGTTCGATTCTCCTTTGGGTATAAATTATGGCTTGCGGCATAGACATCCGCTTCTTCGGTACATTCTTCAAAGGTCTGGCACCGACGATCCTTGACGAACGCGCGGATCTCCGTCGGAAGAGACGCCAAAAATTGATCCCGCAACACGAAGTCTGTTAAGGAATCGTAGTTTGGATCAACCTTTGAGGATTCTAACCCAAATTTAAAATTCCTCTGAAGAATGTATCCGAATTGACGGAACGTCTGTCCGGGTTTAATACGACCTCCTCGAAATTCTTGGCGGTAGAAATCGGGAGTCATATTATGGGCGGCCAATAACTCAGCTTTTAAGGTGCTGGGGTTAATTGTACATTCAGATGGCAAAGATATAAAAATTTCGCGCAATTTACAATTTAACAAGGGAATTGATCTGACTACACCTTCAGCCTCCAGATTCATGTTATTGATTTTGAGGATCTTTTCGAAGTGGGCTAAAAATGCTCCAAAATCCTCTTCATCCTTGAAATTGGGGAGCTTTAGTGAGAGATTGGGGGGGGGGGGGGCTTCCGACCGTGAACTGGATGACTGTATTTCTGCTTCAACACAAGCTAATTCAATCTGATTTTGAAGCTCAGCTTGTCTTCCCCGTTCCTCTCTCTCTCTTTCTTCTCGTTGGATTTCTCTTTCTCTTTCTTTCTCTTCACGTTGGATTTCTCTTTCTCTTCTTTGCTCCTCTTGAACGTACTCAATTAGTTCTTTTCCGGAAAGTCCCAAGGACTCTCCTTGCGCTTTAAAGATTTCGAACTGGGTCATCTTTGCACTTGAGGGTGCAATAGTCAACCAAATAAAATTCCTTGCAACAAGAATTATGCCTTCTAGAGAAATAGCCTACCTAAATATGGGCACAGACCTATTCGTACTTGGTTTCTCGATCTAAATAAATACTGACTAAAATCACAGTAAAAAAACAAAAAACACAAACAAATTATTATAACCGTTCCTTGAGCTACTCTAGCTTCTCAAGTTTCAAAAAAAGTGGATAGCAATCGTTAAAAAGGGAACTACTATACTCTATTATTATAACGAATAACACTATGCTTTACTCGACTGAGACCAGTGTTTGCAAAGATATAGCGTTAAACCTTACACACTTGATACCAAATTTAAATAGTATATATATATATATGTGTCGTAGAATGGACTCTCGACGATATACCATATATAACTATCCGTTGAGGGAACTTATTTAATTAACTTTAGAGTGCGTGGATGTCTAGGCTGGCCGATATTATGTATCTTCGATATGCTTAAGAAGTGGAACTGAGCTCAAGGATAATAATATTGCTATCATTAATAAAATAGAGTTTTATTAATAATAACTAACAACAACACACAAAACGGAAAATATTGACATAAACAGAGAATGGAAAGGGTCGAGTGGAATCAAGCTAATCCGAGGATTAAAAGATTTAAAAAGGTAAAAACCAATATAAAGTTGAGGGGAGGGGATGGTTCGCTAAACCATTTAAAGCACAGGATAGAGTTGACAAAAGGGTTAAATACTCGAAGGTAACGTTCGGCTTACGTAATTATACTTGTTGTGCAGAGGAAGGCGACGTGAAGGAATTTTCGGTCCGCTGGCGAGTTCCAGCCGAAGGGGGGGAAATTAAATGATCCTGATGTGGCATCTTAGAAATGAGAACCGTTTCTTGACGAATGGGCTTGAAGATCAATGGCTGTTCTACGTTGTTCTCTTCTGAGCAACAGGGGGGGTGAGAACCGTCTCTTGTCTACGGGCTCAAGAACAATGGCTGTTCTAATGTTGTTCTCTTTCTGATCAACAGGGGAAAGGGTGAGAACCGTTTCCTGGCGAACAGGCTCAAAAGAACAATGGCTGTTCTACGTTGTTCTCTTCTGAACAACAGGGGAGGGGGGTGAGAACCGTTTCTTGTCAACGGGCACGAAAGAACAATGGCTATTCTGACGTTGTTCTCTTTCTGAACAACAGGGAAAACCTTGTGGACTTGGCGTCACAAAGGCTCGAACCTTGGCACTCAAGGGAGTTTGTACTTATTCTGGACAAGTGATGGTGAGTCTCGAGGTCGAGTTCCCTTGGCGCACAAGGTGAGAGTGGGTCGTAGTGATGTTTCGCGACGAAAATCTGGATCTCCAATCTGAATCTTAGTGGTTAAGTTTCCATATAAATAGCCGGGACATCTCCTTGGCTTGGGGGACAATGGAGTGGGAGCTTCGAGGAAATGCACAGCCGAGCCTGGGAACAAGGCCTTATCTGCCCATAAGCCTATCTCAATCTGGCGAGGTCAAGCATGGGGCGAACTGGGCGAGATAAACCTCCTAGTTTAAACATTGACTTAGGTGGCTGCGATAAGGCCCTAGGCTTCAAAGCGAAGAGGCACGTGGGTAGCATCGTGGTTTTAAATATCATGTGATAGTGGTTGAAATTAACGCGGCCTCAACCCGTTCTATCACAATTTGCCTTCGAACCGAAAGACCTTTGTTTATATTTAAACATATTATTCCCTTTTGCTCTGTCCAAAGAATTTTTTAAATCAAAAGACTGCTTAGTGGATGCGTGTCGTGGTATGACATTACATTATATCAATACCATATTATATCTATGAGGGAGGGATCAATAACTTGATAGCGAACCGACAAAAGGGACGGAAAACCACAAGTGTAGACGGGCTGAGTAGCGAAAGAGTGCAACGAGGTCAGGTAAATTATGGACAATGGCAAAGCTCAAGGTTATTTAAAGAGGTATATACAAAAATATAATTTCATTTACACAAAAATAATGAGAGAATTGATGGGTAAAATTACCTCAGAGAATTAACGGGAAAAATCACATCAGTAAATGAAAGGTGGAATGGTAGTTATAAAAAAGACTATGAAGTTCGAACTTAAGGTATTATAGGAGGAGACTATTAAAATGTGGAGGAAATGAACTCAATTGGGTTACTGAAGGGGGGAGAGGGGTTTGCTCAAGGATGTCTTCTGCACGTGAGGTGTGGCCGTTCGGAACTTATGAGCGGGAGGTTGGAGTGATGAAAGTTCTCCCAAAACAAAGGGGGGTGGGATAACTTCCGGTCCAGACGAGAGTATTTCGGCTACCCGAAATGAGCAGGGCTTCGACAGGAGTTGATGGGAGAAGTTGGGAAAATCACTCGGGGGCGATTGTTCAGTGGAATTACCTCCTGGCTGGGGCAAATTCCAAATACACAAAATAGTCCAGCTGTCACTTTGCTTTGTTGCTAGCACTTGACTTGGAACCATGGCGAATCTTCTGAGGTCTGGGTGAGACTTCTCAACTCTGTGTCTCCTCATGGGAGTCGAACTCTATTTATGTTCGAAGCTCTTCCCTAGGGGGGTTAGCGGGAAACAGCTCAACTCTCGAATGGCCTCGAATCTACTTGTAGAGGCTATTCTATTACGCGTAAAGGTGAATCGTGGGGGACGCGGTTCGAGGCTACTGCTTGTGGAAGGGGATGGGGGGCTTAGGCTTACCGATTTAGGCCTAACCGGGCTGTCTGCAGCACATGGAAGTTCCGTCTGCTCAAGAGATTCTACGTGGGGTTCCCTCACAATGCGTATCATGAAAACCTTGCTCAAATATATTTTGTACTTGTTTAATATTACCAGTCCTAATTAATTTTGTAAAAACAAAAAATCGTCAATTTTTGTAAACTGCATAATAAAAGGGATCTTGTGAAGTAGTCTTTCTATGATGCCTCGAACCAACTTGATGTAGCAATGAAGAGGACATACTATTTTATGCATTGCATTGGTATCAATGCTACTTAGAAAATTAAAAGGGATTAATACCGTGGTACATGTCGAATTATTTTTCTTCTAGTACATTTGTTAATTTTCAGCTTTGGATTTTCAACTTCCTCTTTTTGAATTTTTGTTGGTCTCGTGCAATTTGTTTACAATTTTTAGAATATTCTTGAAGATCATCTCTCATTCTTGATAATGGTCTTATTTTCGGTAGTGTTTTATTAAGTGGAGAACAATCTGTAATATTTCTGGTCCATTTATCGTTTGGAAATCTTAAATCTTCCCACTTGACCTGCCTAGTTCCATTTCAGATTTTTTAATCTTGCTCCACTCTATCCTGAAGTATATTTTGTTAATGTAGCCAAGTGGCTAATTTTCTCTCTCGTCAAGTTGTTCCCATCATAAGGTGCTCATGAGCTCTGTGTTTTCTTCTAAGTTTAAATGTAAGTTTATCGATCTGGTTCCTAGTTAATATTCCAGAGGTCATAGTAAGGATTATGCATTTGTTGGATACTTTTCTTTTTTGGTCACTGGTCACTAGCGCATTTTGCTTTTAGATGCGATGCTTGGCTTTCTAAATGCTTTCCAGACTGGATTGATTCTGCATTGTATTTCCTGATCTTATCCCGTCGACCTAATCTATTGACTGCTCTGCAATCTTCTAATTTATTAATGCAGCAACGTTTCGATTGCCAGCCTCATCATCAATCTAATGAAAATAACAAAAAGATAACTAATTTTGGACAAGACAATATGTCTCTATTATTTTATCCTATTTTTCAAAGCTTGTAAGTAAAAGTAATGATAAAAGGGGGAGGGAAGCTTTAAACGAGTACGAGCGGCGAAACAGATGATATTTTTGGTGATTGATGAGGGGAGTACAAGTATGTAACTTTTTGAAAATAAATAAGGTTTCAAAAATATCTAGATCGTTTAGGTTATTTACAGATATTAAAGGCTAAACCCTTTAGATTATAGGTCTTATTGTCCTCAAAGGAATTTTCTTTTAAAATTTAAATGTACCACTATTGTCTAATTACAACATTTTTTTTATCGATAATGCTTTTTCAATTTTTAAAATTGATGTGAAGATCCATCCTCTTTTCATTACTGATGTTTCACTTCAGCTATATTAAAGTTACCCAATTAAAGATCTTGTTTATGTTGTTTAATTCTTATATCAAAATCAATATTTTCACCTAATTATTTTGGGAAACATTCTGCACAGAGGCTTGCTCAGATTTTGTTATTTTATGCCTAAGGAAAGACTAGATATTATAGAAAAAAGGATGGGGATTAGTTGAATTTCATTTGATATGTATTTTCTAAAAGTATCGGAAAAACAACAAGAAGTTTGAGAAAATTAATTTGCGATTTATTACCCTTGTTAATATCCTAATCATTTTTCTCCTTCTAAATTAAACCTCCTTGATGAAATTATCTTTCTATCCCAATTTGCGAAAGACTATTAATATGTTGAAATTCCTGATCAAGAATAGACAGATCACAAATTCCATAACACCTTTCTTAGTGGAAAATGAATGGGTGGAGAACGCATGTGCATGTAAATCGAACTGCGTAGTTTTACTTTATATTTTAAAAATTATTTTATTATGAATATTTTGGGCATATAAGGCATCTAAGAAAGGTGATTTTATTTCACTTTCTTTTTCAACTGTAAAATAAATGGAAGGACGGAAAGAGTTAAGGAAGGAAACAAGGAATTTCTGTCAACAGAATTTACCACCTACAACAAATGTGTCTTTGTAATTGCAAAACCAATTGATTCCCAGAAAGAAGGAATCAAGAAGAAATTTGTTTCCTAGAAGTTCAATAAAAATACTAGCTAACACTAGAAGGAAAGTAGAACTCATAAGGAAGGCTCTCGTTTGGTTAATATTAATTATTGTTAAAACTGACCTAATTGTGCTGGTACACAACTTGGTACTATTTATGAATAATTGAGGATTTATGGAGAGAAAGAAAAGGTCACATTAAACTTTACATGATACCTCCCTATTTACGAATTTGCCCGTTGAATTCACACTCGATAGATTAGAGGAATGGCTTAATGTGAACCCTTCTTTTTACTCCCATATTTTTAAAAAAATAAAAGAAGGAAGTGCCTGAAAATGATAATCTTTATTGGAAAAGACTAACTAGAGCAAAAAATAGATTACGAAACGAAAAAATAAGAATGTCATAAAAGTGGCTTAGCATAGTTAGCATAATTCTCAGATGAAAAGGAACCCATTATTACCTGTAAAGAATTCTGCCGTTATAAAAAGACATATACAAAACTTGACCTTTTAAAAACGTTGATATTCTTGAAATTACGATGGATATAGTATTTACAGTAATTCGGTTGATTTATTTATCGCTATATTCTCTCTATGGCGACCAATTTTTTTTTGGGGGGAGGGGTTATAAAACGCCATGCATAAGCAAGGATCTACATATCTGTCATGGTATGACCAATGTACGCCGTTATACGCACACAGGCCTACTGGTCGACTGAAATTAAGGCTCCACCTGGGACTGGTTCTAAGAGTGCTTTATATACACAGCTGCTAGGCCAAAGAATATTTAAACACAGCTGCAAAAATATACTTTAATAAGACACAGCTGCTAGGCCAAAGAATATTCAAACACGGCTACAAAAATATACTTTAATAGGACTAAAGATTACATATACATACATACAGGGCAAGTTAAATGGCAATGCAATTAAATATTGACGGCTCACTGCTAAAATGATTAACACTATCAATTAAGTTTAAACCGAGGGATAATTAAATAAGTAATCATTTTACAATTATGCAAGTTCTAGAGCACCGGGAATCCTTGAGGTTCGACGCAGTAAAGGTGGCTGGAGCGTGACGAAGTGGGGATTAAATCCCTTTACCTTGATCTAGGGGAGTAGGACGAGGTAGGTAAGTTCGATCTTAGACTTGTAGACGCTCGACTCAACTTCGGGAAACTGAAGTTGGGGAAGGGGGTACTCATATCTTTACGAGGCAAACGGAGGGTGCTTCGGGGATGGCTTTTCCGACCCTTAAAATCCGAAGACGTGTTGAGAAGAGTTGAAGCGCTTCTAACGATCTCAACGAACAACATTGAGTGACGACTAGCTATTCCTTGCCTCTTCGACAATCACTCAATTCTTCTCTGGACGAGAATGTAATCGATTTTCCCTCGACTAATGAAGGCGTTAAGACTAACGAAGGTGGTTTCAGACACAATCTGCATTTGAATTCTGAACTGTCGAATATATACACCAAAATTATCTAGACGAGGAGAGAGATTCATCGCCAACAGACTTCCTTAATTGCCTTGGGTCGCGATAAGGTTCTATAGAGCGAAGTTGCGATACCCACTTAATGGTCTTTCCATTGTTCTAATATTCGCAGTATATAGGGCAGACGAATATAGAGCGGTCAACGGCAAACTGAGGAAGTCAGCGAGATTTCCTTCCCTCTCTCTCATTCTTCGACTCTCCTCCCTTTTCAGGAAGACATATTTTTTGCCCCCACAAGTCGGATGCAAAAAAAATGCCTCGAACTAATTTTTCAGCAAAGGGGAGATGCTATAAAAATTGAATTAGAACAACGAGATAGAAACAAATTTCAGACATGAACAGGGTTAGCAAATGATTATAATTACTTCAGACTATACGCACAGGTACAAAATAAAATTAGATTAAAATTAGGCCATATCACACACTGAGTATCTAAATAAAAGAAAAAAAATACGAACCATTACTAAAGACACACTACAACCGAGGATAATTATACAACACTTCAAACAATTAACCTCTATATAAAACAAATCAGCAAACATATTTACAAGGAGATACGCTAATGGTATCTTTAATTTAGGGCAATAAGGTCTTCTGGAGGATTTCTACTTAAACTATTTGCTAAACAATTTTGAGTTCCCTTGATATAGACAATACGGAATTCATATTCCATGTGCAACACACTCCAACGCATTAGTCGTCCATTTTGACTCTTGAAGTTACGAAGGTACGACAATGGCTCATGGTGACTCTCAATTACAAATTCGGTTCCTATATGGTACATTCTAAAATGTCGAATCGACCATACTATAGCTAAGCCTCAGGTTGAATGGTGGCTTAAACCTTCTCGCAGACAGACAGCTTCCTGCTCGCATACGCAACGAGATATCCACTTCCATCGTTTTCATCCTGCATGAAGGCACCACCTATACCATCATGAGAGGCATCAGTACGAATCCTAAATTTTTTGTTTGAATTCGCGAGTCTCAAAATAGGAGAAGAGATCAGTTTCTCCTTCAGCTGGTTAAAGCTTGAAACCGCGAGGGGAGTCCAACTGACATGATCGTGTCCCGTTTTTTTAACATATCATTAAGAGTTGACGCTATAGTGGTGAAATTGGGATCGAAGTGATTGAAAATGAATCAGAATCAAGAAATGACCGCAGATGTTTCTTTGTCCGGGGAAGCGGCATTTCAACTATGGCTGTAACTTTGTCTTCTTGGGGGACAATCTCGTTGTTTCAGATCTTAATACCAAGATATTTAATCGTATCTTATGCGGAATGACACTTCGATAGGCCTATCGTGAGTCCGTGTGCACGCAAACGGATTAACAAAGCGTGAAGGGACTGTACGTGCTGGTCCCATGTACGGGTAGCAATATATACGTTGTCAAAATAAAAGGTTACTTTGGCGTTAAACGTGGGGCGTAAATAAACAAATATAGGGTAAGGCTTAGTTCTTACTGGTTCTTGCGTTTTTAAAACAATCTCATGAGTAAATTGTGTTGAGCAACCTGGGGTTTCTGAGACTACGCCCAAGAATTCACTTAGTGGGCTCGCCAATTGAGCCTTCTCGAGCTCGAGGGCTGAGTCTGATTGTGGGGGCGAAGGGAGAGACGGCAAGGGGTATTTTTCGTCTGCTTCCATGCAAACCATTTGAACGAAGCAGGGCGGTTCGACCGGATAAGTTGTCTCTAAGACGAGTTCTTTGTCTAAAGTGACCACATTGTTAACGCACTCGCGTCGGTGGTACCTGTTTAACAAGTTGACCTGGTACACTTTTTTCCTTGAGCGGGTCTGAATTAAGTAGTCGACCGGGCCTCGAGGTTCTATTACTGAAAAAGGTCCTTTCCACTGAGATAAGAGCTTCTTAAAGTCCGAGGGAAACAGAAGTAGTACTTCGTCACCTGTTTAGAATTTCCGTGCTTTGGATTTGATCATTTCGACATGAACACGGCTTAATTTTCTCTCGTACTTGCGTATTTTTTTTCTCTCTTTCTTCTCCTTCTCTCTGTGTTTGTTCTTTCCTTTTTTTCTGCTTCTCTCTGTGCTTTCCTTTCTGCCCTTTCGTTTCGTTCTCCCTCTTGAACGTAAGCGATTAAATCCTTTCCTGATAGTCTTAGCATCTGTCCCTGCTTAAGAAAACGATCGAACGAAGACATCCTGAATATGCTGCGTTCGTCTTTCGGCACACGAGAAAACTTACTAGAACAAATGAGGCTCTTCCTTACAAATCTAACCTACTTGTAATTGACAATTAACCCCTAAAAAACTTACTAAAGGTTCCAATTAATTATGCACAACATAAAAATAAAATAACTAACGAGGGAACCTGACTCAGGACTGAGTATTCTGATAATTTTACCACAGCAAAACCAAAATTTGGCGGCTATTCTTGCCATTTAATTAGTGGTATCTTTACTCATGTAAATATGCTCAACTAAAAAATATATATAATTGCCTATTCCCCACAAAAATTGTCCTATTATTTTTACATGAATATTATTGACACTTGCAACTGTAAAGAGTGGAAATAATGATCTTTAAGGAAATAGCAAAAAGATCAGGTAGGGTGGAATCTTTTACAAACCCAAAGACCTGACGGCAGTTTTATGTCGTGGTATGACCGGTGTACGCCGTTATACGCACACAGGCCTACTGGTCGACCGAAATTAAGGCTCCACCTGGGGATAGTTTTAAGAGTGCTTTACATACACAGCTGCTATGCCAAGGAATATTCAAACACGGCTACAAAAATATACTTTAATAGAACTAAATATTACATATACATATTGTTATGTATACTACTAGTTATGTAAAATTATGTAATTTTGTAAATATTTGTAATGTATTTATAATGTATATTTGTAATCTATATTTTTAACGTTTAATATATTTATTTGTAATGCATATTTGTGTAATATCGGAGCAACAATCCCCAACTCCTTAATTAATTGCCCATGGCACAACCAACTAACCTCCTTCCATGCAACCGACTAACCTCCTCCCACACAACCAACTAACTTTCCGCCGATACTTTTTTAAGTTTAAAGTTCCCCATTTTACGCAGTTCACCTCCATCCACTTAACGCGCTCCTACTGGAATTAATTTGCTCTAGATCTTGTGTAGCTGTTCAATTAATGTGCTCTGTTGTTTTGTGTTATTATTCAGTGCACTACTACTGCTACTTAAGTCCCTTACAGTTGTTAAGTTTGGCGCCTATGTACCCAGACCTCTCTCTCACGTGTGATAAGTACTATTAAGATTTTATTTATTGTATTAACTGTAAATATGATATTAATGATTTCATATATTCATTTATAACCTTAATATATTATTTTCTATATTTTCTTTGTTTTGCCTTACCTATACTAGGCTGTGCTATAAGTTGAACTCTGATTTAAGCAATTTATGTAACTTATCATCGTTACTTAACTGTCGGTACACATTTGGGTTTCTTAAGAATGACATAGAGTCCAGCTTAGCCTATAATTGTCGTTCTCGAATCTCGTATTCATAACAAAGTTCTCATTAACTTTCTTTGGTGTTGTGGGACTTAACCCTGTCCGTAACAATATAGGGCAAGTTAAATGGCAATGCAATTAAATATTGACAGCTCACTGCTAAGATGATTAATACTATCAATTAAGTTAGAACCGAGAGATAATTAAATAAGTAATGATTTTACAATTATCCAAGTTCTAGAGCACCGGGAATCCTTGAGGTTCGAAGCTGTAAAGGTGGCTGGTGCGTGACGAAGTAGGACCAGGAGAGTAAGTTGGACCTTGAACTTGTGGGCGTCTCACGGGATGATCAATTCAACTTCGGGAAACTGAATTTTGGGTGGGGGAGGCTCTTATCCTAAAGAGGCAAACGGAGAGTGCTTCGGGGATGGCTTTTCCGATCCTTAAAATCCGAAGACGTGGTGAGAAGGGTTGAAGCGTGTTTAACTATCTCCACGAACAACACTGAGTGACGACTAGCTCTTCCTTGGCTCTTCGGAAATCACTCAATTCTTCTCTGGACGAGAATGTAGTCGATTCCCTCTCGACTAACGAAGACGTTAAGACTAACGTAGTGAACGGCGGCTTCAGTCAAATTCTTCATGTGAATTCTGAACTGTCAAATAATATACCTTGGAATCATTTAGACGGGGAGAGACCCAATTAATGGTCTTTGCATTGTTCTAATTTTAGCAGTATACAAGGGAGACGGATTTAGAGCGGTCACCGGTGAACTGGAAAAGTCAGGGGAGGGAGGGAGGGATTCCTTCTCACGTTCTACCACAAAATGTATAGGAATTTTCTACTACTGAAAATTAATTCTTTTTAATTTTCTTGAAAAAATTTTATTTATTGAATAAACTTGGTATAAAATCATGTATTTATTATTGGCATAACTTAAAGCAAATTTCGGAACGTTCACTCTTACACCAAAATTACAATCTCGTAAAATAATATTCAATTTTACGAAACCAAAGCCTTTGCACATCCTAATCGATGCAAATTAATTATCGATAATATTTGAAAATAACAAATGAATCAAAGGGAAGTCAGATCCTAAAATGTTGGTAGCTGCGTGATTGCGAGATCAATGCAATCAATGCCACTTCAGAATCCACATTCTATTCAGAATTTATATAAGGTAAGAACCTTTTAAATTATATTTATTTTACTAATAAATTCAACAAACCGGCCGAAGCTTTGGTCTGTTACGATTCCGATATCAGTTAAAAGAAAGAGATGAGGTTTCGAATGCAAAATTTACAAATGTATGCATAAGTATAGGAAATGTCAGACGCGAAGTCTAATTTAGGGCCGAATTTGTGTATTCGTTAATTTTGAATACGTTTTCGTCTTTCTATTGTAGCATGAACATTCTTTTCTTTTCATGGTTTTTTTGCGAATGCAAAAGTATATGCAACATGGATAGCTTTCGTATTTTAATGATTACATGGCTAATTTTTCTATATAAAGGACAATCCAGACGTTTTTATCGTGGATGGTGAAAGTAAAGCGAGAGTGGGTGGAGAGAAATAGAAGTAGAGAGTGTAACTATGAGAAAAGACCCGTATAATTAAATACGGTGATAATAGAAGAAAATAAGAGGCGTGCATAAATATGCAAGGTCTCTTGAATTATGTTGCTTGAAAGGATATTATGAATGAGTGGATGAACTATAGGTCCGATCTTTTGGAGAAGTGAATGGTTTGTATTTCTTTCGTCTAGTGTATTTACAGTGTCGATTGACGTGTATAGTGGTTTTTGTTTTTTCTTTCTCCTTCTTATTTTTCCTTTTCTTCCAAACCGTTTTAGGTAGTAATTATTATTTTTTTAGCTAATTAGTCATATATTGGTTAGATTTTTGTTAAAGATCGTGAGTTATCATTATCGGTACTTAGTGGGTCTTCTTTGTTCTTTCTCGGAGAGGGTCGAGACACATCCTTGACATCTCCCTTCATCTATATATTTGTTGTAGCTCTTTCTCCGGTTCATGTTCTACTTTTTATTTGCTGCGCTCCAGTCTCCATCATCCTGTTATAATTTGGAGTGCTTTATTCCGCACTCGTTGAAACGGGACCATATGTTTCTGTTTTCTGTGGGTGGGGATGGGGGATGCGAACAGAATCTAGGTATGAGAAAGTAAGTATGGGTATACGAGAATAGGGTGACCAAACGCAAAAAAAAATCTTTCTTTTGTAATTCATATTTACTGTTTAGTCTTCTAAAACAGAAGAGGACTTTGAACGCACATTTCCCTTTGACATCTCTTTCTTTTACGTGCTTGGAGTAGCCAAGCGAGTTTGAACTCAACTATTCTTCCTTCCTTGCTATAACGGTATCTCATATCTTCCTTTCTAATGACCTTAGTTTTTCTTCTGTAAAGAAGAGTGACGGTAAGTTTGTCGTTATTAGTTTGAATTTTCCATTTTTTCTCATAATCGTTGATATTAACGATTTATCGACCCATCATTCCTACTTGAAGGGATTCCTCCAAATTTTCAAAATATTTTGTTGTGTCAAATCGTCGGTGAAATCAAGATTGACGGTGGAATCTTAAGCAGGAGGGAAGGCATGTCCGGTGCGTAAATTAAATGTATCGTGGAATACAGAAACCCGCCCTGGCGCAAACCTGCAACCAGTTGGAAGATCTGTCTTTTGAGAACGTAATCACAAAGGAGCCTTCCAAGGTTGTTGTTCAGTCAAGTTTAAGAGACTTGAATTTCATTCTGCGCTTCCATACCTTATTAAATGCTTGGGCACATCACGCCAAACAACGTCAACGTTTGCTCTTCCAGATTACGGCCTCACAATTTTTCCTGGATAAATGCAATCGCCATTTCGGCTTTTCTTTTTTCGTGAATCAGAATTAACTCGAGTTATGCGGGTTTCTTTCGTCGGAGTCTCCGATAAGGCTCCTGTTCAGAATTTGATCGAATGCTATGCCCAATATTTCTAAAAGTGAAATTGGGCGAAAGTTTTCAACACAGTTTGGAGGCTTACCTGGTTTAAGGATGAATCTCATCTCTACTATTTTGTGGCTGTCCCGAATGTAGCCAGTATTCAAACAGGCATCTGGGACATTTGTTTAACCCCCTATAATGTTGCGGGGGGATCAGTTTGTTAAGACTAGAGTAACCAGGTATTTGTTGCTCTAAGGAGGGGCGTACGTCTTTCAGTTCGGTTTTTGTAATTGACGCAGAAACTTCCGCCAGCTCCTGCCTCTCCCGTTCCACCTATGATGATAGTCAAAGTTATCGTTTTTTTGTTCTGGGCTAATATTGAAGATATTCGCCCAGTATCTATTGACTTTATTCTCCCTAACCCTCAGATCAACGATATAGCGTTCAATCTCACCTCTCAACTTAATTTTAATCGTGCTATGTGCCCCCGTAATTGTTTGACTGTTTTCCAGAATTCCTTGGGCGGGGCTTGTTGGTACAATTCTTCTATGTTTTTACCAAATCGCCTCTTGCTAATGGTAAAGATCTTAGTTAACTCTGTGTTCAACCTCTTAAATTGGCGGATAGCTGTTGACTCCCAAGGCTCGAACTCGATGCATGACGTCGTGGATTTATCACTTTTTGGACTTCATTTCATCTGTCCATCTGCCGTGCGATAAGGATTTGAAGCTAGGTACGGGGATAGATTATATGTCGTACTGTATTAGTGCATTTTGATTAGTATTGAGCTCTGCATCTCTTTTCTCCAATGTGGCGTATTCGAGGTTCGAGAGGGTGTACACGAGTAGCCAGGTCTTGTAAGCTTCCCAGTGATCTCGATGGTATTTTTTTATGGGAATGCCTCTGCAATTGACAATCATAAGTTGAACTCGGCTGTGTATGACAGAACATCGTTCATCATCAGAGCACAATAGTAGGGGGATGAGAGCTAAGCTCGACATAGATAAGCCTTATATCTAAGGGTAAGGATGTCCTGTAGAATCCTCCGTGGAGGAAAGGTGAAGAAGTATTATTTCCCTTAAGGTCCTACGTAAGGGGATGGGTGAATTGATAGAGAATAAAATTCTTGCCTCTGTTAACATCCCAGACTGCAAGGAATACCTTGAAGCTATCAGGTCTAGGGGGGGGGGGGCGAGTGATGCTATATCGATGAGTTGATGCCTAGCAAAATAGGAGTCCAAAAAGAACGTCCGTACTCAGTGAAGGTTCAAGCCATACTGAAAGGTTTTAAAACGTCTTTTAAATTATTCTAAAGTATAGTAGAACATTTGAGAAGGAGAAGTTAGCTGCTAATTTAATTGCAAGGTTAATTTCTTCTGTTGTCACGACTTCACCGATGAAACTTTTCCATGAACCCAATGGTGAACACCGCTGAAAATTCTGAATCTAGAAGAAACAATATTGTTAAACTGCACAACAAATTCATGGATAAAGAAAAATTAGTTCCATGGGGAACATTCCGATTTCTCTATAAAGAACATTATGGTGAAATAAAATTATAATAGCATCACAGGAAATCGTATGCGTGAAGGCTGAATAAAGAAATGGAGCCCTAGAGATGTTCTTTCATTGATGAAGACAATTAAAAGCAATTTAAAACTTCCTGAAATGAATTACAATCATATGTACATATCTTGAAGCACGTGGCGTAGATCTACTGGTTTCAATAGTACAACATCATTTATACCAGGATGGATTTCATGAACAATGCGTGATAAGGAAGCTACTGTTGAGGAGAGCTCATTAAGGGGCCCGTTTGCTGTTCGCTAAAGATCTATTGGAAGATAGTCAAGTTAAATTAGATAAAATGTTATAACAGGTGAGAGAAAAAAATTAACTCTGGATGAAAAGTCGAACGATATTTTGGCCAGATTTCTAGCAAAGCCCTAATAGAAAAGACCCCCCTCCCTACATAGAAGAAGTTTGATTATGCAATGGAGATCTTTCGCTGCTGCTGGCATTGGGGCAATAAAAGTAGTAGATGGAACCATGAATTCTAAAACTATCTGCAAATAGTTGATGAAAACGGGATGCAATCGGCAAAGAAACTGGGTCTTGGAAGGCATTTCACCTTTCAACAAAAGATCTATCCTAAATAGAGCCGCAAATCAAGGCCTAAATACCTAGCACAGTATCACATTGATCTACCCATGTGGCCTTCTCAATGCCCAGATTTGAAGCCCATCAAACTTCTATGGAAAGAGCTGAAAAAAGCATGTGTACATGAAAGGCACTCGCAACATAGTTGAATTGGAAATGTTTGGTGTAGAATAGAAGAATAAAATCCATAAAAAAACGTACATGAATCTTATACATTCTTATAAGAAACGCCTACGACTGTTATTGAGGCAAAAGTTAGTCATACTCGATAATAATTTCCTGTTGCCATTCCTCATATCTTTCCTGCTTGCCGATAAACCTTTTTCATTATTATACCCACTTTTATTTTATTATTTTCTTATTTATATATGGTATCTTATGTAATATTACCTATATATTATACAAATGAAGGTTAAATTTGAAAAGATTTGTTTCGATCCAATCAATCATTACTTCTCTGATCATCATAAAAGTTAATGATTTGATTACTTCGTTCTTAAGTCCGGAATTGAAGATGAGCCAACAAAGTTTCTCACAATGAGTGTATGAATTGTGCCAAAGTTTCGTTTTATAAAAAGGTAAGAAAGAAAACTAAAAATAACCTTTGTACTTATGCAATTTTTAACATTTCATTCAGTTATCAGAATCATCTATGGAAATTATTGAGTAACAAAAATGGCATCAAAACTGAAGTATATACAATTAATTGTGGCAAAACTGATGGAGCTACATCAGGTTAGGTTAAGTTAGGTTAGTATGTAGGATCAAAGCTTTCTCCCTTAATCTCCCAACGGTCGAAGGGAGTAGATTCGTCATCTGCTCCAGAGGAGCTATTAATAACAATACATTGGACAATCTAATAAAGATCTTAGAGTTCGACTTAAAAAAACATAAGCGTTGTGTTAGACGAGGATATGGAAATTAGTACCCTATTTATACATTTATATGCCAAGTACAATAATAGATTAAGAAAGTGCTACAAATTTAATTCAAAAGAACAGCAATATTATTGAATTAAATATATCCGAAATTCAATTTGAGCAAGTTTTTTTTTTGGGGGGGGGGCTGTGATAAATAAAAAAAAGACTCATTGTTAATTATGTATAGCGGGTAGAGCAAAAGTTCGGCTACACTCGTTACGACGCCCTAAACAAGGACTCAATGATAGTTTTGATGCGGTTGGACATGTATTTATTGTTTTAATATATATATATATATATATATATATATATATATATATATATATATATATATATATATATATATATATATATATATATCATAGAGTTGAACGCCAATGATTGAATCTGCGATGACGCAGGGAGGGAGCCATGCAGAAATGGGAGGGGGTGGGGATATATTGATCCCAGTGAGAAGGTTACATAATCCAAATCGAGTGCGGCTGTTCTAAATAATCAATTCTTAGAGGTTTTGGGTTTAGAGGAATAATTGTAGAAAAATACCTTTACTATATACTAAAAAATTATTATTAGCAAAAGTAAATAAATTTCAATAAATAAGATGAGACCCGTGGTACCAGACGGGAGGGGGGAATACAAATGATTCGACGGGGACGAGAGTCAGAGAGAGGATGTACGATGATTGCTTTCAGGGAAAGTAGGGGAAAGCAAATGCTTAATCGATTGGGGGCTTTGGAGGTGACGGGGAAGCAGGACGCTGCAAAGTTCAACTTGCGAGATTCCTTCTTCTTTAACCTTGCTGAGAAATAAACGAGGGAGTACTCCAGACCAGAACGAAGTCGATTCCTGCGTGATAGATGCCTGTGCGTGTCTATCGTCTGTCGGTGTGGGAACTCTGGCCTAAGGCTCGAGAGAGGCAGGGTAAAGAAGTGACGTGTCGCTTTCGTAGGTGGAAGCCGTTTGGAGGCTAAGCAGGGCGTACGAGACTATACGTGGCAGTTAAACCAAGAATGTGATTTAAGGTACTAATTTCTCAAAGCTTTTTCCGAAGCATTTATACTGACTCGGCGGAAGTGGGTTGCCAGAGACTCTAAAAAGAGGGAACGGGGGTCTCATTAGACTTGGCGCGCCATGGAGAAGGGGGATTTTCTCGGGAAACATCACATTCTCGCGCGAGATTCCTCGACGTCGTAGGTCTGGTACCGATCAGGCAGTGTGACGAGGCGAGAAGGGAACCCAACACGGCTCACACGGCCGCGCGACATTCTTGGGGCGGCCCTTTGGGTTCGACTTATCCGACCATTTGTGATAATAGCGCCGGGGTCATCCGACCGCGCGAAATTCTTGCTGCTCTCTTGCGGCTGTCTGGGCATTCAGATGCATCTTCTCTTAGGCGCCACTGGTAGACGTTGGGTTCTTGAGCGGGGAAGGAGGATAACCTTCAGTCTCAGACATCTCATTTCCTCTCAAGATGGACCTTCCAAAAGAAGTGACATCAGACTAATATAGGGTGAATCAAGGCTTAATTTCCAATAAGGACACCAATACAAAAGGGATGGTACCGTGTACTTTGCACAAAATAAGTCAAATAAAGGGGACTCGGGAAATGCTCGGTATTCCTTTTACCGAACAACATCAACAAATATAATAATAATAGTAATAATACAATAAGACAGACAGGAATAGTTATCAATAACCGGGGTCATCATAGTCTCCATAACCAGGGACTTACATACGAAGATATTAAAAAAGGCCAATAATACAAAAAAAAAGAAGTTACATACGAACACGGGAGTTCCAAAAAAATATATACACAATAATAGAAAAATAATGACATATTCCTATAAGAATTTACACAAAATTCCAAGAATTATTCAGGAATATATACAAAAGTAATCCATTTGACGTTACAATTAATTAATGTGAAATTACTCTGGAGACAAATTCCGAGAATTTCTGCTTAAGCTGTTCCTCTGGACAAAAACATCGAGCTCATTTGTCCAAGAGCCTAGGACACAGAGGATAATACCAGATCTCTGAGGAGAATGACTGTGCCAGGTCAGAGGGATACAGACAATCTTTACGCGTGCACACTTGCGACAAAGGTATTGATTAGTTCGTGTAAAAAAGGTTCGTCTTGCATTCATCAGTGAGCGGTTTACATGGACAGATGAGCATTGGGGTCATCCACTTCAGTAAAGAATCTACATAAGTTAAATTTGGTCGGATCCAATGGAAGGAATTTCGTTCGTTGCAGAGCAGGCGAAAGATTGTCAGTCATTTAAACCAAAAAGAGCTCGTCAATCAGGTCGGCAAGGACCTGACACCTCAGAATTATCGTGGAGTCCCCAAAATGGGCTTACTACCTTTTAAATACCAGAGGAGGATAAATGGCTTCGGTAAAAGTGCCACGGTGCTGCAGATGCCCAATCATCGAAGACGGCTGAGAGTGGAATGTGTTTAGGACGAAATCCCGAAAGCCGTGTTTCAAACTCATGCCAGGGTCACTAAAGGCGGAGGATCGCGGATGAGGTACCAGACTGAATGCAACCAACAGCAAGACCCCAACGGCGGATCAAGCAAACATTGGCCATATAAGATTCCTATATCTGGCTTCTGCGCTGGAGGCCAGCGTGCAACAGACCGGGGTGACAGAAGTGGACCTTGATGAACTAAGAACCCACCCAGTAGCCCGATGTAACCATCCTCGCCGAAACCGCACGTCTCAATGTTTTGAGCAGCAGTTGGCGCGTTATTAGGCAAGTGCACCGCCGTCGCGCCACCACGATCGCTCAAAGCTAATTTCGCAGCAACTAGCATTCGTCTCTGTTTTCTTTCCGACCTTTTCTCTTTCCTTAACTGGACCCACTCCCTAACAAACTGGGTCTTCTTAGTCTTATCAGCTGAGGATAAAATCGATGCTCAGACACGAGCTGGAACCGACGATGATATCTACTAAATAGTTATGATCAAACGCTCGAGAAAAACATTGTTGATTTGATTCTAACATATTAAAAAAAATTGAGAAAAGTGTCTCGATTGGTGAACATATATACAAAATTGACCACGATCCTATTCGATTTAACTTAAAGTAACTTTTCAAATTAATCACTGAAGAAGAAAGATTCCTAATTTTAGAAAGGCAAATTTCGATATCTTTCGTGCAAAAATTATGCAAGTTGACTGGAAGAAAGTTCTCAATATTAGCAATATCGTTGCGATGTACGACACTTTTGTAAAGAGAAAATTAGTTAAGATAACAAATGCGTTCAACAAAGATAATCGCCCACACTTGAAATAGATGCTCATCAAAGATCATTAACACCTTAAAGCTCGCTATATGCGAAATTAAGCGATAATATCACTCTTAAAGAAAATGGTAACAATTGAAACCTCCAAATTATGTTCATTATCGGCGTCGAGTAAAGAGCGATTTAAATAAAACCAAAAAAGATAGTACGGAATTGATCTTTCTAAAATTGCACAAATCAATTTTCTGAAAATTTCTGAAGTTTTACTTTCAATAACGCCCCGCCCTCCCGACCGCAGAACCCAAAGAGAAACGGGTACTCTTTGTCGAGTCCTCTCTGGCATCTCTTTTAAATCTTTTACTATTTTTTGCACGTTTAAAAACCCAATAAAGGGTGAAAGAGGGTGTTTAACATTGTAAATTAAATAAGTCGTCGCAGATCCAACTCTTAAATTAAAGAAACAAAATGAAATGTATGAATTCTCCGGGTCCAGATAAGATTCATCATAGGCATATAATGGAGCTTAAAAAAAAAAGAGGTCATGGCGCCAATTAACAAAGAATTTTAAACAAATCTTTAGAAGATGGTATTGTTCCTGGAGGCTTTAAGTTATCCAATATTACACTAATTTCTATAA